>JAGUQR010000018.1:0-185000 GCA_018905775.1 Meloidogyne exigua
TTATTTAATTAAATAATTTATTTAATTAGTTAATTAATTATTTAATTTGTTTATTTAATTAATTAATTAATTATTTAATTATTTAATTAATTATTTATTTAATTTATTTAATTAATTAATTAATTTAATTAATTATTTAATTAAATAATTTATTTAATTAGTTAATTAATTATTTAATTTGTTTATTTAATTAATTAATTAATTATTTAATTATTTAATTAATTATTTATTTAATTTATTTAATTAATTAATTAATTTAATTAATTATTTAATTAATCATTTATTTAATTTATTTAATTAATTAATTAATTAAATTAATTATTTAATTAAATAATTCATTTAATTAGTTAATTAATTATTTAATTTGTTTATTTAATTAATTAATTAATTAATTAATTATTTAATTAATTATTTATTTAATTTATTTAATTAATTAATTAATTAAATTAATTATTTAATTAAATAATTTATTTAATTAGTTAATTAATTATTTAATTTGTTTATTTAATTAATTAATTAATTATTTAATTATTTAATTAATTATTTATTTAATTTATTTAATTAATTAATTAATTTAATTAATTATTTAATTAAATAATTTATTTAATTAGTTAATTAATTATTTAATTTGTTTATTTAATTAATTAATTAATTATTTAATTATTTAATTAATTATTTATTTAATTTATTTAATTAATTAATTAATTAAATTAATTATTTAATTAAATAATTTATTTAATTAGTTAATTAATTATTTAATTTGTTTATTTAATTAATTAATTAATTATTTAATTATTTAATTAATTATTTATTTAATTTATTTAATTAATTAATTAATTAAATTAATTATTTAATTAAATAATTTATTTAATTAGTTAATTAATTATTTAATTTGTTTATTTAATTAATTAATTAATTATTTAATTATTTAATTAATTATTTATTTAATTTATTTAATTAATTAATTAATTAAATTAATTATTTAATTAAATAATTTATTTAATTAGTTAATTAATTATTTAATTTGTTTATTTAATTAATTAATTAATTAATTATTTAATTAATTATTTATTTAATTTATTTAATTAATTAATTAATTTAATTAATTATTTAATTAAATAATTTATTTAATTAGTTAATTAATTATTTAATTTGTTTATTTAATTAATTAATTAATTATTTAATTATTTAATTAATTATTTATTTAATTTATTTAATTAATTAATTAATTAAATTAATTATTTAATTAAATAATTCATTTAATTAGTTAATTAATTATTTAATTTGTTTATTTAATTAATTAATTAATTAATTATTTAATTAATTATTTATTTAATTTATTTAATTAATTAATTAATTTAATTAATTATTTAATTAAATAATTTATTTAATTAGTTAATTAATTATTTAATTTGTTTATTTAATTAATTAATTAATTATTTAATTATTTAATTAATTATTTATTTAATTTATTTAATTAATTAATTAATTAAATTAATTATTTAATTAAATAATTTATTTAATTAATTTAATTAATTAATTAATTTAATTAATTATTTAATTAAATAATTTATTTAATTAGTTAATTAATTATTTAATTTGTTTATTTAATTAATTAATTAATTATTTAATTATTTAATTAATTATTTATTTAATTTATTTAATTAATTAATTAATTAAATTAATTATTTAATTAAATAATTTATTTAATTAGTTAATTAATTATTTAATTTGTTTATTTAATTAATTAATTAATTATTTAATTAATTATTTATTTAATTAATTTAATTAATTAATTAATTTAATTAATTATTTAATTAAATAATTCATTTAATTAGTTAATTAATTATTTAATTTGTTTATTTAATTAATTAATTAATTATTTAATTAATTATTTATTTATTTAATTTAATTAATTAATTAATTAAATTAATTATTTAATTAAATAATTTATTTAATTAGTTAATTAATTATTTAATTTGTTTATTTAATTAATTAATTAATTATTTAATTATTTAATTAATTATTTATTTAATTTATTTAATTAATTAATTAATTAAATTAATTATTTAATTAAATAATTTATTTAATTAGTTAATTAATTATTTAATTTGTTTATTTAATTAATTAATTATTTAATTATTTAATTATTTATTTATTTAATTTATTTAATTAATTAATTAATTAAATTAATTATTTAATTAAATAATTTATTTAATTAGTTAATTAATTATTTAATTTGTTTATTTAATTAATTAATTAATTATTTAATTATTTAATTAATTATTTATTTAATTTATTTAATTAATTAATTAATTAAATTAATTATTTAATTAAATAATTTATTTAATTAGTTAATTAATTATTTAATTTGTTTATTTAATTAATTAATTAATTATTTAATTAATTAATTATTTATTTAATTAATTTAATTAATTAATTAATTTAATTAATTATTTAATTAAATAATTTATTTAATTAGTTAATTAATTATTTAATTTGTTTATTTAATTAATTAATTAATTATTTAATTATTTAATTAATTATTTATTTAATTTATTTAATTAATTAATTAATTAAATTAATTATTTAATTAAATAATTTATTTAATTAGTTAATTAATTATTTAATTTGTTTATTTAATTAATTAATTAATTAATTATTTAATTAATTATTTATTTAATTTATTTAATTAATTAATTAATTTAATTAATTATTTAATTAAATAATTTATTTAATTAGTTAATTAATTATTTAATTTGTTTATTTAATTAATTAATTAATTATTTAATTATTTAATTAATTATTTATTTAATTTATTTAATTAATTAATTAATTAAATTAATTATTTAATTAAATAATTCATTTAATTAGTTAATTAATTATTTAATTTGTTTATTTAATTAATTAATTAATTAATTATTTAATTAATTATTTATTTAATTTATTTAATTAATTAATTAATTAAATTAATTATTTAATTAAATAATTTATTTAATTAGTTAATTAATTATTTAATTTGTTTATTTAATTAATTAATTAATTATTTAATTATTTAATTAATTATTTATTTAATTTATTTAATTAATTAATTAATTAAATTAATTATTTAATTAAATAATTTATTTAATTAGTTAATTAATTATTTAATTTGTTTATTTAATTAATTAATTAATTAATTATTTAATTAATTATTTATTTAATTTATTTAATTAATTAATTAATTTAATTAATTATTTAATTAAATAATTTATTTAATTAGTTAATTAATTATTTAATTTGTTTATTTAATTAATTAATTAATTATTTAATTATTTAATTAATTATTTATTTAATTTATTTAATTAATTAATTAATTAAATTAATTATTATTTAATTAAATAATTTATTTAATTAGTTAATTAATTATTTAATTAAATAATTTATTTAATTAGTTAATTAATTATTTAATTTGTTTATTTAATTAATTAATTAATTATTTAATTAATTATTTAATTTGTTTATTTAATTAATTAATTAATTAATTAATTATTTAATTAATTATTTATTTAATTTATTTAATTAATTAATTAATTAAATTAATTATTTAATTAAATAATTCATTTAATTAGTTAATTAATTATTTAATTTGTTTATTTAATTAATTAATTAATTATTTAATTATTTAATTAATTATTTATTTAATTTATTTAATTAATTAATTAATTAAATTAATTATTTAATTAAATAATTTATTTAATTAGTTAATTAATTATTTAATTTGTTTATTTAATTAATTAATTAATTATTTAATTAATTATTTATTTAATTAATTTAATTAATTAATTAATTTAATTAATTATTTAATTAAATAATTTATTTAATTAGTTAATTAATTATTTAATTTGTTTATTTAATTAATTAATTAATTATTTAATTAATTATTTATTTAATTAATTTAATTAATTAATTAATTAATTAAATTAATTATTTAATTAAATAATTTATTTAATTAGTTAATTAATTATTTAATTTGTTTATTTAATTAATTAATTAATTATTTAATTATTTAATTAATTATTTATTTAATTTATTTAATTAATTAATTAATTAAATTAATTATTTAATTAAATAATTTATTTAATTAGTTAATTAATTATTTAATTTGTTTATTTAATTAATTAATTAATTATTTAATTAATTATTTATTTAATTAATTTAATTAATTAATTAATTTAATTAATTATTTAATTAAATAATTTATTTAATTAGTTAATTAATTATTTAATTTGTTTATTTAATTAGTTAATTAATTATTTAATTAATTATTTATTTAATTAATTTAATTAATTAATTAATTTAATTAATTATTTAATTAAATAATTCATTTAATTAGTTAATTAATTATTTAATTTGTTTATTTTTAATTAATTAATTAATTAATTATTTAATTAATTATTTATTTAATTAATTTAATTAATTAATTAATTAAATTAATTATTTAATTAAATAATTTATTTAATTAGTTAATTAATTATTTAATTTGTTTATTTAATTAATTAATTAATTATTTAATTATTTAATTAATTATTTATTTAATTTATTTAATTAATTAATTAATTAAATTAATTATTTAATTAAATAATTTATTTAATTAGTTAATTAATTATTTAATTTGTTTATTTAATTAATTAATTAATTATTTAATTAATTATTTATTTAATTAATTTAATTAATTAATTAATTAATTAAATTAATTATTTAATTAAATAATTTATTTAATTAGTTAATTAATTATTTAATTTGTTTATTTAATTAATTAATTAATTATTTAATTATTTAATTAATTATTTATTTAATTTATTTAATTAATTAATTAATTAAATTAATTATTTAATTAAATAATTTATTTAATTAGTTAATTAATTATTTAATTTGTTTATTTAATTAATTAATTAATAATTTAATTAATTATTTATTTAATTAATTTAATTAATTAATTAATTTAATTAATTATTTAATTAAATAATTTATTTAATTAGTTAATTAATTATTTAATTTGTTTATTTAATTAATTAATTAATTATTTAATTATTTAATTAATTATTTATTTAATTTATTTAATTAATTAATTAATTAAATTAATTATTTAATTAAATAATTTATTTAATTAGTTAATTAATTATTTAATTTGTTTATTTAATTAATTAATTAATTAATTATTTAATTAATTATTTATTTAATTTATTTAATTAATTAATTAATTTAATTAATTATTTAATTAAATAATTTATTTAATTAGTTAATTAATTATTTAATTTGTTTATTTAATTAATTAATTAATTATTTAATTATTTAATTAATTATTTATTTAATTTATTTAATTAATTAATTAATTAAATTAATTATTTAATTAAATAATTCATTTAATTAGTTAATTAATTATTTAATTTGTTTATTTAATTAATTAATTAATTAATTATTTAATTAATTATTTATTTAATTTATTTAATTAATTAATTAATTAAATTAATTATTTAATTAAATAATTTATTTAATTAGTTAATTAATTATTTAATTTGTTTATTTAATTAATTAATTAATTATTTAATTATTTAATTAATTATTTATTTAATTTATTTAATTAATTAATTAATTAAATTAATTATTTAATTAAATAATTTATTTAATTAGTTAATTAATTATTTAATTTGTTTATTTAATTAATTAATTAATTAATTATTTAATTAATTATTTATTTAATTTATTTAATTAATTAATTAATTTAATTAATTATTTAATTAAATAATTTATTTAATTAGTTAATTAATTATTTAATTTGTTTATTTAATTAATTAATTAATTATTTAATTATTTAATTAATTATTTATTTAATTTATTTAATTAATTAATTAATTAAATTAATTATTTAATTAAATAATTCATTTAATTAGTTAATTAATTATTTAATTTGTTTATTTAATTAATTAATTAATTAATTATTTAATTAATTATTTATTTAATTTATTTAATTAATTAATTAATTTAATTAATTATTTAATTAAATAATTTATTTAATTAGTTAATTAATTATTTAATTTGTTTATTTAATTAATTAATTAATTATTTAATTATTTAATTAATTATTTATTTAATTTATTTAATTAATTAATTAATTAAATTAATTATTTAATTAAATAATTTATTTAATTAATTTAATTAATTAATTAATTTAATTAATTATTTAATTAAATAATTTATTTAATTAGTTAATTAATTATTTAATTTGTTTATTTAATTAATTAATTAATTATTTAATTATTTAATTAATTATTTATTTAATTTATTTAATTAATTAATTAATTAAATTAATTATTTAATTAAATAATTTATTTAATTAGTTAATTAATTATTTAATTTGTTTATTTAATTAATTAATTAATTATTTAATTAATTATTTATTTAATTAATTTAATTAATTAATTAATTTAATTAATTATTTAATTAAATAATTTATTTAATTAGTTAATTAATTATTTAATTTGTTTATTTAATTAATTAATTAATTATTTAATTATTTAATTAATTATTTATTTAATTTATTTAATTAATTAATTAATTAAATTAATTATTTAATTAAATAATTTATTTAATTAGTTAATTAATTATTTAATTTGTTTATTTAATTAATTAATTAATTATTTAATTAATTATTTAATTTGTTTATTTAATTAATTAATTAATTAATTAATTATTTAATTAATTATTTATTTAATTTATTTAATTAATTAATTAATTAAATTAATTATTTAATTAAATAATTTATTTAATTAGTTAATTAATTATTTAATTTGTTTATTTAATTAATTAATTAATTATTTAATTATTTAATTAATTATTTATTTAATTTATTTAATTAATTAATTAATTAAATTAATTATTTAATTAAATAATTTATTTAATTAGTTAATTAATTATTTAATTTGTTTATTTAATTAATTAATTAATTATTTATTATTAATTATTTATTTAATTAATTTAATTAATTAATTAATTTAATTAATTATTTAATTAAATAATTTATTTAATTAGTTAATTAATTATTTAATTTGTTTATTTAATTAATTAATTAATTATTTAATTAATTATTTATTTAATTAATTTAATTAATTAATTAATTAATTAAATTAATTATTTAATTAAATAATTTATTTAATTAGTTAATTAATTATTTAATTTGTTTATTTAATTAATTAATTAATTATTTAATTATTTAATTAATTATTTATTTAATTTATTTAATTAATTAATTAATTAAATTAATTATTTAATTAAATAATTTATTTAATTAGTTAATTAATTATTTAATTTGTTTATTTAATTAATTAATTAATTATTTAATTAATTATTTATTTAATTAATTTAATTAATTAATTAATTTAATTAATTATTTAATTAAATAATTTATTTAATTAGTTAATTAATTATTTAATTTGTTTATTTAATTAGTTAATTAATTATTTAATTAATTATTTATTTAATTAATTTAATTAATTAATTAATTTAATTAATTATTTAATTAAATAATTCATTTAATTAGTTAATTAATTATTTAATTTGTTTATTTAATTAATTAATTAATTATTTAATTAATTATTTATTTAATTAATTTAATTAATTAATTAATTAAATTAATTATTTAATTAAATAATTTATTTAATTAGTTAATTAATTATTTAATTTGTTTATTTAATTAATTAATTAATTATTTAATTAATTATTTATTTAATTAATTTAATTAATTAATTAATTAATTAAATTAATTATTTAATTAAATAATTTATTTAATTAGTTAATTAATTATTTAATTTGTTTATTTAATTAATTAATTAATTATTTAATTATTTAATTAATTATTTATTTAATTTATTTAATTAATTAATTAATTAAATTAATTATTTAATTAAATAATTTATTTAATTAGTTAATTAATTATTTAATTTGTTTATTTAATTAATTAATTAATAATTTAATTAATTATTTATTTAATTAATTTAATTAATTAATTAATTTAATTAATTATTTAATTAAATAATTTATTTAATTAGTTAATTAATTATTTAATTTGTTTATTTAATTAATTAATTAATTATTTAATTAATTATTTATTTAATTAATTTAATTAATTAATTAATTAATTAAATTAATTATTTAATTAAATAATTTATTTAATTAGTTAATTAATTATTTAATTTGTTTATTTAATTAATTAATTAATTATTTAATTATTTAATTAATTATTTATTTAATTTATTTAATTAATTAATTAATTAAATTAATTATTTAATTAAATAATTTATTTAATTAGTTAATTAATTATTTAATTTGTTTATTTAATTAATTAATTAATTATTTAATTATTTAATTAATTATTTATTTAATTTATTTAATTAATTAATTAATTAAATTAATTATTTAATTAAATAATTTATTTAATTAGTTAATTAATTATTTAATTTGTTTATTTAATTAATTAATTAATTATTTAATTAATTATTTATTTAATTAATTTAATTAATTAATTAATTAAATTAATTATTTAATTAAATAATTTATTTAATTAGTTAATTAATTATTTAATTTGTTTATTTAATTAATTAATTAATTATTTAATTATTTAATTAATTATTTATTTAATTTATTTAATTAATTAATTAATTAAATTAATTATTTAATTAAATAATTTATTTAATTAGTTAATTAATTATTTAATTTGTTTATTTAATTAATTAATTAATTATTTAATTATTTAATTAATTATTTATTTAATTTATTTAATTAATTAATTAATTAAATTAATTATTTAATTAAATAATTTATTTAATTAGTTAATTAATTATTTAATTTGTTTATTTAATTAATTAATTAATTATTTAATTAATTATTTATTTAATTAATTTAATTAATTAATTAATTAATTTAATTAATTATTTAATTAAATAATTTATTTAATTAGTTAATTAATTATTTAATTTGTTTATTTAATTAATTAATTAATTATTTAATTATTTAATTAATTATTTATTTAATTTATTTAATTAATTAATTAATTAAATTAATTATTTAATTAAATAATTTATTTAATTAGTTAATTAATTATTTAATTTGTTTATTTAATTAATTAATTAATTATTTAATTAATTATTTATTTAATTAATTTAATTAATTAATTAATTTAATTAATTATTTAATTAAATAATTTATTTAATTAGTTAATTAATTATTTAATTTGTTTATTTAATTAATTATTTAATTATTTAATTAATTATTTATTTAATTTATTTAATTAATTAATTAATTAAATTAATTATTTAATTAAATAATTTATTTAATTAGTTAATTAATTATTTAATTTGTTTATTTAATTAATTAATTAATTATTTAATTAATTATTTATTTAATTAATTTAATTAATTAATTAATTAATTAAATTAATTATTTAATTAAATAATTTATTTAATTAGTTAATTAATTATTTAATTTGTTTATTTAATTAATTAATTAATTATTTAATTATTTAATTAATTATTTATTTAATTTATTTAATTAATTAATTAATTAAATTAATTATTTAATTAAATAATTTATTTAATTAGTTAATTAATTATTTAATTAATTTATTTAATTAATTAATTAATTATTTAATTAATTTAAAGAACCTTGTACTGTTCCCCAATTATTACAATTAGAAGCTATTAGCTCTGAAACTGCTACAATTTCTTGGCGTGCTCCAAAAAAGAATAATGGACCAGAAGTTGTTTTTCTTTAAACATTTTCTTTTTATTAATTTAGAAATATTTGTTATTATTTACACAAGAGCCTTCTCCTCCTTTTCAATATTGGCAAAGATTTGAAGCTGGAAAACGAAGGAAATTTACACTTATTGGACTTAATGCTGATACTAGGTAATTATTAATATTAATTAATAATTAATTAAATAAAGATATATTGTCTGTACTGTTGCTTTACATAATTTTGGCCAAGCAGCAATTTCAAGATCTCTTCGTTTTAAAACTCGTTCTTGGTGGTTTGATGATGAAAAAATAGAAAAAGAATTTCAAGGTAAAACAACTGAACAACAATTACTTTTAGAAAATGTTAGAAATAATTTTTTGGCACTTCCTTCTTTCCCAAAATGGCAAAAAAGAGAACGAAAGTATTTTAATTTAATTTTTTAAAAATATTTTTAAAATAGGCCAAGTCTTCGTGAACCAAGTATTGGAGTTAGTAGTGGAGGAGCAACAAGGAGAAGTAGTTTACAAAGTGGTGAATATCAAGATAGAAGTTAATTAACAAAATTAATTTTTTTTATCAATTAAAATAAATAAAAATATTAATTAAAAGTCAATAAAATTATTAAAATTTAAATAAATAAAAATATTTTTATTATTCTTTTACTAAAAATTCTTTTCCATTAATTGGTTTTCCATTAACATAAATTACAAAATTACTTCCATTTTTTCTTTCATTAGACAAAATTTTATTTGTTGTTGAATACATTGAACGTTTAATTTGTTTTGCTTCTTTTTCAAGAGAAGAAAAAATACCTGCTTCAACTAAATAAAATAATTAATTAATTTTTTTAAAAAATTAATTTACTTTTCTTTGTTAAAATTCCAATTTGTTCTAAAAAATGTCCTTTTTCATTTTCTAAACGAATAAATTCTTTTCTATTTTGTTCATTATTTAAAAGTAGCCAATTTGAAGTTCTTCTTATATTTGCTAATTTAATATTATTTTCATTTTGTTTTAATTCAAAATAATTTTTAAAACAATTCTAAAAAAAAAATTAAAAAATAATTATTTTTAATTAATTTTACCAATTCAAATAAAATATATCCACAAAAGACAAGATTTAATATTAAAATAATTGTTAAAATTAAATAAACTTTATTATTGTTAAAGTATTTATTTAAAAGTTGAGTAATTAATTTAGTATTATTTTTTAAAGAATTATTATTAGAAATAAATGGAGTAATTGAAATGACAAAAGTTGAAGAATTCTGACTAAAAAATAATTAAAATTAAAAAAAGGAAAAAAACAGAAAGAATTGGCTTTACTTAAGTTTATTTAATTAAACTTTTTCTTTCTTTTTAAGTTTTTAAAAATATTAATAAACTTTTAATTAAATTTATAAATAACTAAAATAAAGCAAAATATGTATGAATATTATTTTTTAATTTTTACTTTTTTAGTCCATTATTTAGTATTTTGTTATTATTTTCTGATTTATTAATATCTAATATTGGAAATGTTGTTTTATTTTTATCATTAAATTGTTCAGCCAGTAATGGTTTATTAGAAGGAGAAAAAGCTGGATTTGAAAGTGTAAATGGGCCATTAATATATGACATTTTATTTCAAATAAAAAAGAACAAATTTTAACAAAAAATAAACTAAAAAATAAATTAAATATATTAAAAATTAATTTAATAAAAAATAAATAAATAATAAAATAATCGAATAAATTTAAAAAAACAAATGTAAATAAAAACCAATTGCCTAATTTTAAATTAATTATTCCCTTTATATATTAATCTTTTTTTTTCTCCCATTTAAATATTAAAAAAAGGAAGGTTTAATGTAATAAAATGTAATAAGGCAATTTATGCCAATTGCAAGAACATGCGTAAAAACATCAAAATAAAAGTAAAATAAATAGCTGGGAAAGACATTAAAGTTTTTATTAATTTTTAAAATGCATATACATATGTAGTATTTAGGGTATATGATTAGAAAATTTTTAAATTTAATTTATTCATACATAAAAAAACATTTAATAAAATCTGATGTAAACATGCCAAATAAAAGCATATGATGTCAAAGCAAATGCTGACCAAAATACCCACTACACATTAGAGTATTGATACCTTTTATATTTAGAGTAGATTGTTGGACAAACCAAACACGCGTGCCGTTAACTTTGACACACTATGACCTAAAACCGTAAAGTCACTATGTGTACCACGGAGCAGTTTATTATTTTGGCGTTTTTGTGTGGCTAAATGCCATTAAAATTTACTCTAATATACATATAGGTCTTTAGGTGTTTTGCCCTAACCCTAAATAAAAGATAGAAAAGGCAATTTAATGTCAATCTGTTTTCACCTTTTTAATATTTTCCCTATAAATTTACTGGCGGAACTTTGTTTAGAAACAATGTTTATTTAAATTTATATTTTTATGTTTATGGGAAATTTTTTGAATTTTATTTGACAAGTAAAACTTTAATTATTAAATTTAAAAAATAAAGGAATAAATTATGTTAATAAATTATTTAAGTTAAATTTTAGATATTTAAATAAATAAATGAAAAAATTATTTTGTTTCATTTTTTAAATTATTTTATTTTAATTGTAATAAAATAAAATTAAAAAAAATTAAATATGATATTGCTTATTTTAAATTAAAATAATTGATTTAATTTAAAATTAAAATTAAGTTTTATTTTTTAAATTTATTTATTTTAATACAAAATTAGATCAAAATTAAATTAATTAATTATTTTATGGTGTTTCAACTTTTTCTAATTTAATAATTAATTCATCTCCATTAATCTTTAAAATATTAAAATTAAATAATAAATTAAAACAAACAAAAATATATTTAGCTGCATAAATTGGTAATTCACATTTATAGTTAATATTTATTTCATTTATTTTAATTTTATATATTTCATTTCCAAAATATATTTCTAATTTAATATGTTCAGGCATATTGGTTAAATTTATTATTTTCATATCTCTAATATTTTTATCCTTCTAAATAAATAAATGAATTTAATATAATTAATTAATTATTAAATTTAATAAAATAGTTATTTCAGAAAATAGTTAACGAAATCTAAAAAGGTATTTTAAACATAATCTGTAGAATTTATTTAATTTATTAAATTTATAATTAAATTTACATTAATAGAGTAAATTCCAATTTTTTTATTTTTGTAAAAATCCATTTGGAGAACTACCTCAGATGCTTTAAATTAAAAATTATTTAATTAAAATATTTTAATTAATTAAAATGTTAATTCACATTTTTCAATAGAATTGTGATGTATTCCAATTGAATAAAATTTATTATTATTTTCTTTAATATTTAATTTATTTATTTTAGCTTTAATAATAATTAAATCTCCTGCAATTATATTTCTACTAAATTTTTTTGCATAAGGAAATGTTAATTTATTTAAATAATTTTCACGTCCTTTCCATTCTCTAATAATTCCTTTTTCTTTTATAATTGAAACATCACCAAATATCTAAACTTTAAATTTTAAATTAAAACTTGGAATTATATAAACTTGAATATAATCAACTTTTGAAGGTTTTAATTCTTTTGTTGTTTTAATTTCTATTTTTTTAATTTTATTTTCACTTTCAATACAAATTTTAAAAGAATCATAATAAATTAAAATTTTTATTTTAAATGATTTTCCTGGTAATATAATATTGTTTTCTTCTTTTTCATAATTCCATTCACAATTATCTTCATTACGAACACAACTATTTAAAATAATTTTATTTCTTCTTTCAGTATAATTAAATAAGAAGCGGAGATGTAAAACTGTAGATCCAACTTTGTTAAAAAATATTTAAATTATAATTTAATTTAAATAAGTATTACTTTTTTGCATATTTATTAATTAAATGATTATCTAAAGAATTATCAAACATGCAATTCTTTTGTAAATTACATAAATTAATCCTAAATTCTTTAGAATTAATTGGAACATTTCCTTTAATAATTAATATATCTCCAGGTAATAATAATCCTCCATTACTAATACTACTACTATTATTATTATAATTTAAATAATTAATAGAAAGTGAATAATCTGTTACTGCTAAACCCTTTAAAATAAATTAAAAATTATTTAAAAAATAAATAAAAACAAACTTTGAATTTTTTACCAGAAATAATGCGGGGTTTTTCAAGTAAATTAATACCATTAAACTAAAATAATAAAAATATATATTAAATAATTTATTTAATTAAAATATATTTTTGTTTTAAATTATTATTTTATTTAACAAAAGCATTAGTATATATATTTAATTATTAAATTGTAATTAAAAAATAAAAACTTACCAATATTCGATTAATTAAATAGAAAGGATATAAATTTTTAAAGATTTCTAAATTACCAATCATTTCATAATTATATTCAATTTTATAATAATCAAATTTATTTTCATTATAAATTAATTTAGGTAAATAAATTCTTAATTCGAAGATTTCATTTCTTTTAATAATTTCAATTGATTTATTATTCATTTCAATTTCTTTAAAAGAAGACTGTTTTAACTGTTTTTATTAAATTATTAAATAATAAATAAATAAATATACCCTAAATTTTAAATTTGTACTTTTATTTTTACCAAATTCAGTAAATAATTCAAAAAACACTTTGCCAATTTCTAAATAATTTAAATAAATAAAAGATAAAAATTACTTAATTTGGAAGCATCTTTAATTACATTTCCTTTATCCTCAGAATTTAAACGAAATGAAATTATCATATTTTTTGTTTTAGGTATAATACCTTTAATAATTATTATTTCTTCACCTTCTAATTCCCTTTCAATTTTAAAAATATATTTTTTTAATAAAGGCTAAAATAAATAAATAAATAATTAGAAGAATATTTTAATTTAATAAACTTTTAAATTTAAATTAAATTTTGTTGGTTCATCAATTTTACGTATTTGAATTTCTTGGAGCTTTTAAATAAATAAATAAATTATTTTATTTATTAATATTTACATTTATTGCATTAATTCTTGTTTTAGTCCACCAATTAAATATCCAATATTCTTCTATTATTTTTTTATTATTTAACCAAAATTCAATATAATTTTCATATTGATATATTTCCAATTCAAATTCTTTATTAATTCTAATATTCTCATTAATAAGACTTTTATTTATTTCTTTTGACTTTAATTTAAAATTAATTAAATTAATTAAATAAATAAATTTACTTCAATTTCTCCTATACTTTTTAATTGAAAAACATTTTCATTTAAAAATAAAGTAATATTATAAATAAATCCATTAGCTTAATATTTAATTAATTATTTAATTAATTAAATAAACAAACAATATTTTTGTAAATATTTTGTTGGTTTATTTTTAACAATTTCAAGTTCTTCATCAATAATTTTATCAACTTTTAATTTAATTTAATTTAATTTAAATTAATTAATTAATTAATTTTTTAATTATTACCATATGTTGCCCAATCATTAATATTCCAAACATGAAGTAAAAAAATAGTTGGATTTTTATTTATATTTTCCATTAATTCTAACTTCATTTTTAATTTTTTTCCTTTATTAATCTGTCTGTCAAATAAAAAAAATATTTTTTTAATTTTTGGACATGATGGTGTTCCAAATTCCATTTTTGTCCATTCTGGCATTTCTCGAGTATTAGGGGGTATAAACTTTTAAATAAATATTTAATAAATAATTTAATATCTTTACCCAAGCTTTCATTGAACAATTACATGAACGATAAACATAAATATTTAATTCTTTATTTTTAGAATAAATTGGAGGTAATATATCATTACCTATTGACCATAATCCAATAAAATCATTTAAATAATTTTCAGAATTTTTTTGAAATTTTTTTCTTAATTTTGTTTCTTGTCTATTAATTTTTAAAATTCCAGAATTGTTCTTATCATTTCCTTTTAATTAATATTTTAATTAATTAATTGTTAAAATACCTCTAATATTGATTGGTTTATTTAATCCAAATTTACTAGAATCACCCAAATTGATTATAAATTCATCAACATTTATTAATTTATATCTATTTAATTATTTTAAAATTAAATTAATTAAAAAAATATTTTATATATTAATTAATTTAAATTTAATACATAAACCCTTTTAATTAATTAAAATAAAAATTAATTAATTAAAAAAAATATTTTTAATTAAAAAAAAAAACTTTTTGTTAGTAAATGCTATTTGTAAAGAAATATTATTTCCTATTATTCCTTCTTTTTCCAAAAAAATTCCATGCCAGACAAAGTTTTTATTTAAATTTTCTTTTTCAATTTTTTCTTTACATTTGTTAATTATTTTATTTTTATTATTTTTTGTTAATTTAAATTTTTTAGAAAATTTTGAATTTTTTGGATAATTATTAAAATATTGACTTTGATAACAAATAAGTAAACTAAAATTAAATATTAAAATTAATTATTTGAAAATTTTTACCCTTCAGAATAGCAAAATCCTTCATTCATTTGAAATAGTAATCTATAGCCATTAATTTGATCATTTAATTTATTTTCCTTTTCCTTCTCTTTATTATTTAAACATTTATTAGAAATTGAAGAAAGCTTAATTTTATGTAATCCATTCTTTAAATCTGTCAGTAAAATCCTTTTAAAAATTAAATTAAATATTTAAATAATTTAGTAATAATATTAAATAATAATTTAAAAAAATAAAATAATTTAAATATTTTGTATTTACATACGGATTTTCTATTGCTAATATATTAATAAATAAAATTAGAAATAAAATTAAAAATATTAATTTAATAAAATTCATTTAATAATTATAAATTGACATTTCTTTATTTTATAAATATTTATGATTTTATTCTATTTAATTATTTCAATTAATTAACCATTAAATGATTAATCATAATTAATATATATAGAATAGGGAAATATTTATTAATTATAATAATTGTTTAGGAATATTATTACTACATTATTTAATTTAGTTAAAATAAATTTAAATTATCTCTTATTAATTTAATTCTATTATTTATCAATCAATGTTTATTTTATTAAACTTTAATTTATTTTAAATCTTTATTTTAATTAAAATTTAATTTTTAATTATTTTTGGTTAAATATAATTTAAATATTTTACTATTTTTAGTTCATTATTGTTTCCTATCTAATTTTTTATTCAGAAAAAACTTTTCCATTGTTTTAATTTTTTAATTAAATAATTATATTAAAAAAATTAATTTTTTCTCAAATAAATAGAAAAATTTTATTTCAAACATTTTCCTTTCTTTTTAATTAATTCTAAATTTAATAAACATTTTTTAAAAATATAAATTCTCACACAATAGTTTAACATTTTAAGAATTATATTAAATAGTATATATTAAATATCTATACGTATAATAAGTTGACATATTTTGTAGTTAATTTTTAAAAATATAAATTGAATTTATATGAGACTTTATTTAATTTTTATTTAAATTAAATTCTATTAAGTAAATGTAAATAATTTGAATTAAATTTATGACACCTATTCCATCAATGAATGTAAGGAAATATTTAAAAAATAATATAGAACATTAAATAATAATATTCTTTTTTAATTATTTTAAATAAATTTGATTTTATTTTATTTAGGCAGATTATTTGTCTATGAAGAATTCTGGAATACAAATTGCATTTCTTGAACCTGCAATTGTTTACACATTTATTGGAATTATTGGAATTAATTTAAATTTTAGTCTTTGTTATATAACAATTAAATATAGGTAAATAATTAATTTATAATTAATCAGTAAATTAATTTAATAGAAAAGAATATTCAACACTTGGTAGTAAAACTGCTATTTTAATTATAACAAACTCATTTTTTGAAATTTTACATCAATCTGGACATTTTCTTTTTATTTTTATTGCTGGGAGTGGAACTAATTTTATTCCATTTGAAAAAGCTATTTTATTTCATATTCATTCAATTATGGGATTTTATTCTTCTTTATTAATGGTTAATATGTTAAGTTTTGATAGACTTTTGTCAGCTTTATTTCCAATTTTGTATGTTAATTAATTAATTAATTTTTCTATTATTAATTTTAATTAAATTAATATAATTAAATAATTTAATTTAATTAAATTAATTTCCTTTAGTTATTTCAACATAAATAAAATAAAATATATTTGCATACATTTTGCTATATTAATTAATTTTAATTGTTATATAATTATTTCAATTATTTTAACTGACAATAAATTCCCTGATTGGTCAGTAACTGGAAGTATTGCAGATTCTATTGCAATGATTAGTTCAAATAGTTTAATTTTGGGATATTCTAATTCTCCTTTTATTTTTGTTCCAGCATTAATTTGTTATTTAATTGTTGCATTAATTGTTAAATTTAAAACAGGTAAATTAATTTAATTTTTAAATAAGTATTTTAATTTTTTTAAAGTTCCAACAATTGCCGAAATGAAAAAGTTATATCGTTCTTTATTTTTAATTATATTTATTAATGCTGGTGGTTATATGTTAGCTATTGCATTACTTTATTTTAATGTTCAAAGTATTTTTAAAGAACAATTCTTTTTTATACAATTTGGAATTTTAAACGGAACAATTTTAAATATTGCTAGTTCATCTAATGCTCCAATACTTTTTATAAATAGGTTAAATTTATATTACTTTATTTAAAATATTTTTATTTTAAAGTAATGACTATAGAAATGCTTACAAAAAAGAATTTAATTTTATTAAACAAAAAATTGTAAAATTCTTTGGAATTAAACAACAAACAAAACAAACAGTTGTTACAGTTATTCATCCTATTGTATTAAATTAAAATAAAAATTAATATTAATTTAATTACTATAATAATACATAACTAGAAAATGTAAACTTAAAAAAAAAAAGCAAAATATCATCAATCAACACTTCATCTTTTAAAAAATATGAATTATAACATATAATTGTATCTAAATTGATAAAATTAAAAATATAGATTATAAACTAAATAAATTAATAATTTTAAATAAAATTGTATATATTATGTAAATTGTTTTAAATTATTTTTTAAATTAATTCTTGTGTAATTGAAATTAATGGGGACTAGTAGTAAACAATGTAAATTTAAATTTTAATCAAAATATTTATTTTATTTAAAAATAAAAATATGTTTTTGTTTTATTATTTTTGTTCAATGTTCTTATGAAAAACATATTTTTGTTTTGTTTTATTTAAATTGAATTTTATTCTTTTTATAAAATATTTTTAAATAAATAAAAAAATATTTTGTATATTAAAATTTAAATTGTGAACATAAATAAGCATATTTATTTATTAAAAATGTAAATCATTTTAGCAAACATCATCCTTTTTTAAATTTATTTTTTAAATTATTTGGAATATATAAATAGTTGAGAATTTAATTTAATATCATTCATAACAAAATAAAACAAATAAAGAAATAAATATTAAATAATTTTAAAATATTTATATTTTATAGTTTCCTTAAAATAATAAAGATTTTCAGTTTAATTTTTTGATAATAAATTGTTTATAAATAATCCCTATATTATACTAATAGTAGTAGAATTAGCTTTTGATTTTTAAATATATTTAATATTATTGTTAATTTAGAAAATTAATATTATTTATTTTTTGTTAATTAAAAATACAAAATATGTTCATTAATATTATTTGTATTTTAATTGTTTGCCTTAGTAGCTCTACATCTGCATGGTATGACGAAACAACTAAAGCCCCAACAACAATTCCCCATACTACTAAATCAGCAACAACTAAAGTACATACAGAAACAACTAAACATCATCAATCTACTGCTCATCCTAAAAATTCAAGTGAATCTTCTTCACAAAAAGAAAGTTCTTCAGAGGAATCAAAATCATCAGAAGAAATATCAAGTAATTTAAAAATATAAATAAATATTTTTATTTTTTAATTATTTAGAACAATTTTGTGGACCCAATGAACAATTTATAATTTGTCCTGGTTTTAATCCAAAATGTCATAGACAAGGACATAAATGCTTTTGTGGTTGTTGTATTTGTAAACCAAAATTTGTTCTTCATAAAGGAAAATGTGTTCTACGTCGTCATCAATGTCCAGATAAATCAAATAAAAGTAATTAAATATTTAACTATTTATTAGTAGGTAAATTGGGGAAAAGGTTCTTTACTTTCTAAATTAAACAGAAAATAGAGATGTTTAGTATTTAGGATTTATTAATATAAAATATATTTTAATAAATATTTAATTATTAATTTAGGTTCTCATGAATCAAAAGAAAAGACAAAAAAACCGAAGCATTAAAAAATAAAGAAAAATAAAAGTCTGTTAAATTCAATTAGTTATTAAATAGAAAATACATTAATATATATTAAGCAAAAATTAGTTAAAATTATATAAATGAATTAATAATAAATATTATATTAAAAATAGTTAAATACATAATTAATTATAATTTATTAATTATTAGATTATTTCTAGCTTATCTTTTTTACAAAATAAATTTTTTTTAAATAAATATTTACTAATATAAAAAATAAAATAATTATTTTAAATAATGTAATAAAGCAATTCTTCTTAGTTTAGTTGAGTATTTCCATTTAATTGCTTTTTCTTCTCTTTGACTCAAAAATTGTTGTTTATTTTTAATTCCTTCAATAGAATATCTTTTAATAAATGCTCCATCCTTTTCATTATTAATTTTAATCATTTCTAAGCTTTCATTAGTTAATTCATTAATTAATTTAAAATTATTAATATTTTCAATACAATTATGTTCTCTCATTCTAATAAAATAACTGACAGGTTCTTTTGCTTCAATAAAATTCTAAATTAATTTTAAATTAATTATTTTATATTAAAATTAAAAGAAATACTTTTTTAATTGAATTAATAAATTCTATAATTAATTTATCTTCTAATTTATTATTAATATAATTATTAGCATCAGAAGTACGTCTTAATTGTAACATTCTTGGCTCTTCATCCTTTCTTTTTGTATTTAACCAATTTAATATTAAATTTAATATATCAATATTTTCATTATTATTATTAATTGAATCAGTTGATTTTCTTTTTATTTTAATTGATCTGTTTGAGAAATTTGAAGAATTAATAAGAATATTCCATCTTTCACGAGCATTAGATTGTGATTTAAAACTAGAAGAATATTTAGTTAATTTATTAGAAGAAGAAGAATTATTTAAAGAAGAAAATAATAAATCTGGATTAACAAGTTGTAAAACCTTAAATAAATAAATGTTAAGTTTATTTTTTAAATTAAAATATATTTAATTTATATTTAAAAATTAATTAATTAATTATTTATTTTTTAAAATATTTTCCTAAAAATAATTATTATTTTAATTAAATACTTTAGTCTCTAAAAATGTTTCAGGAAATTGAGAATTAAGTTCAGGTAAAATTCTAATATCTTCAATTCTAATTCCCTCAATACTATTTATTGATGGAAGTAAATGACGCAAAACATCAAATTGTTTTTTATTGTTTATTTTTGGATTTTTAATTCCCCCAATTGTTGATTCACTAACAAAATTAATAACAACATTATTAAATAAAGGAGACATTCTTTGAACAAATTGGGCAATTTGTGAATCAAAATAACTTGAATAATTTAATAATAAAAATAATAAAATTAAATAAATTATACCAAATTTCTATTGAAGTAAAATTTCTAATATTAACAGGTAAAGGTGCTTCTGCTAATAAAAGTTCAGAATTCCAACATTTCCCATTCCAAGCATGAATAGTTGGTGCAGATTTACGCCTAGCTCCATAATTAATAAAACAATCAAATCTAAGTGTAGGTAATGTAACAAGTCCATATCTATGTAAATAACAGGCTAAAATTGAACAAAATCTTCTATCAGAAAATTCTTCTGTTAATAAAGCAATATATTGACGAGTCAAAAATGACAAAACATCCATCCAATTTTGTAAAGGAAGTTCACTTAATTATTTTATTTTTCTGGTTTAATATAAAATTAAATTAATTTTAATAATTAAATTAATATTTAAATTATATTAAATATTTAAATTAAAATTAATTACATTTTCATGTTTATTTAATTAAATTATTGGTGTAATAAATTTTAAATATTAAAAATAATATGTAGTTATTCAAAATTAATTCAAAAAGTATTAATAAATCATTTATAATTCAAATGTTTAATATCTAGCGGTTATGACAAGTTTCTTAAAATAATAAAAAATTTAATATAAATTTGGAACATTTTTAAATTTATTTTTAGGTATTTTTAAGCAACTGACAATTATAAATAAATATTTAAAAAAGGGAATAAATAAATATATAAGAGAAAATAAAATTATTTAGAAATTTGAGAATATTTTTAAAATAATTTAAAAGTTAGGTAAAAATATATTAAAAAGTAGAAAGGAAAAAACTTTAAAAAACAAAAGAAAATAAAGTTTAAAAGTCATTGCAACAAAGAAAAATGATCAAAGATATTATATATTGAGTGTTTAAATTATTAAAAAATTAACAGTTGTTATTTATTTAAATTTAAAAAATGAACAAGTAAATCATTTATAAACGTTAAAAATAAAATTAATAATTTAAATATTTTTTAATTAATTTTTTTTTGAATTAATAATTAAAATTATTTTTAAATATATAAAATAATTAATAATATTAAATAAATAAATAAATAAATAAAATAATTTAAATATAAAATATTATATTATTTAACATTATTTCAATTAAATAAAAATATCAACATAAAATTAATATTCTAAGATGTTTATTTATTAAAAAATATCTAAAAATAGGAAAAATAAATATTTAATATAAAAAATAATTTAAATAAAAATACAGACAAAAAATAAGTTTATTTATGAATATTCATAATTTATTAAAGTTTATAAAAGTTAAAGAAATTTGTTTGTTTTTAAACATTAAATAAATTGAAAATAATGTTTTTAAAAAATAAAATAAAAAATATTTTTTATTTATTTTTAATTTTTTATTTAACAAAAAGTCAACCTGAAGGACCTTTAACTGAAGATTTTCAAAATTGGCTCTCTGAGTGAATAACTTAATTAATATAAAATATTAAATTAAATAATTTAAAAAATAAATAAACTTATAATAGTTAACGCCCTCCCTTCATACACTTTGAAGTTTAATTAAATATTAAAAATAATAAAATAGTTTATTTTCTTCATTTGTGTATGTCTTTAGAGTCATTAGGAGGACACTTCTTACCGAAATACTTTATTAAAATAAATATTTATATTATTAATTAATTAAATAAATACGTATATATAGACATGAATATTATGAAGACTTAGCTGGAACTGGTACATTAAATAGTTTTGGTGGTCGACTATATAAAAACCAGCCGGTATTTAATTATTTTAATTATTTTAATTGTTTAAGAGAAAATATATTTTATTAATTTAAATAATTAATTAATTAATTAGTCTTAATTCTCTAAAAGTTGAAATCAAAATATTAGGTAAATAAACGTCCTGTAGTATTTATTCATGGCAATTCTGATGGAGCTTTAGCAATAGGTAATGATGTATGGAACCAAGGATGGAGCAATTCAATTAATTATTTTATGTCTGAAGGAAATTATACTACAGCTGAATTATATGCAATAACATATGGAATTAGACAAATAAATACTTCTTTAGAAAAGTATAAATTAATTAATTATAATTATTTAAATTAACCTAAATAATTAGTGAATTATCTTGTGGTGATGCATCAAGACTAAGAAGATTTGTTAATGCTGTATTTGATTATACAGATGCTAAAGAGATAGATATAATAGCCCATTCAATGGGTGTTACTTATGCAAGAATTATTATTCAAGGAGGTTCACCAGTCTTACACAGAGTAATTAAATTAAATTAAAATGAAAGCATTGTTTTATTATTAAAACCTTTTTTAGTGTAAATTAGGAACTCCTCTCAATGAAAGAATTAAAAATTTTATTGCAATTGCTGGGGCTAATTTTGGGCTTTGTATTTGTGCTGATAAAGAAGGACAGAAAAGAGTACCTGCATGTGGAAAAGAAGTAAATAAAATTAAAATTAAATTAATTTATCAATTAAATAAATAAATAAAAATATTTAAAATTAAAGTTTGGTTTTTGGGCTGGTTCAGTTTGTCCATCAAAAGCTAATACATGCACACACCCAGACATAATTGATAGCCTTACTTGTGGAAGCAATTATGGGGCTGTATTGCAAGGTTTAAATGAACCGACTAGACCAAAGGATGCTGAATATATTGTAAACAATTAATTAATTAAATTAATTTATTAATTAATTTATTTAATTAATTTAATTCATTTATTTATTTAATTTATTTAACTAGTGGTTGGGCTAAAAGTGAAGGGCTAAGTTACCTTTTTGAAAAAATTTTGACATTGTAAAACAAATTACTTTTTAGCGAAAATTTGAAAAATTTAATGGAAATTTGTTTTTTTGTGTTAAAGCCCTATCGGGCTTGGGGCGCGCTTCGCGCGCTGCTAGATGATTGTATTGCATGTATTATTCTTCTATAGAACCTGGGTACAATTATTTTAATGAGGGTCACCTGTACCTCTCGAAATCTAAACATATTCACCCACCCTGTACGATGTTCCCTTCACACTACTTTTCATGTTCCTTCCACACTACCACAATATTTACTCTACTAAAATTCTATTCCTCAGGTCTACTGCCTCGCTCCATCCATTCTTTATGAATCTAATTCTCGGGCCTTCGGCCCTCGATACTTCCATTTCAGATGGATGCCTTCTCGGGCCTTTGGCCCACGTTCTCTCCACTTCAGATGGATGCCATTCTCGGGCCTTCGGTCCTCGCTCCATTCATTTCACATGGATTCCATTCTCGAGCCCTCGGTCCTCGCTCCTTCCATTTCAGATGGAAGCCATTCTCGGGCCTTCGGTCCTCGTTTCTCCATTACAGATGGGTGCCTTTCTCGGGCCTTCGGCCCTCGTTTCTCCATTTATATGGGTTCCCTTCTCGGGCCTTCGGCTCTCATTTCCCCATTTTAGATGGATGCCATTCTCGGGCCTTCGGCCCTCTTTTTCTCATTTCAAATGAATGCTCTTCTCGGGCCTTCGGCCCTCGGTCCATCCATTTTAGACGGACCCTTCTCGGGCCTTCGGCCCTCGTTCTTCCATTTCAGATGGATGCAATTCTCGGGCCTTCGGCCCTCGTTTTCTCCATTACAAATGGATGCTCTTCTCGGGCCTTCGGCCCTCCTTTCTCCATTTATATGGGTTCCCTTCTCGGGCCTTCGGCTCTCATTTCCCCATTTTAGATGGATGCCATTCTCGGGCCTTCGGCTCTCATTTCCCCATTTTAGATGGATGCCATTCTCGGGCCTTCGGCCCTCGCCCAATCCATTTCAGACGTGTGCCATTCTCGGGCCTTCGGCCCTCGCTCCATTCATTTCAGATGGATGCCATTCTCGGGCCTTCGGCCCTCGCCCAATTCATTTCAGATGGATGCCCTTCTCGGCCTTCGGCCCTCGTTTATTCATTTCAGATGGGTGCCCATCTCGGGCCTTCGGCCCTCGCTCCATCCATTTCAGATGGATGCCATTCTCGGGCCTTCGGCCCTCGCCCAATCCATTTCAGATGTGTGCCACTCTCGGGCCTTCGGCCCTCGCTCCATCTATTTCAAATGGGTGACCTTCTCGGGCCTTCGGCCCTCGTTTCTTCATTTCAGATAGATGCAATTCTCTGGCCTTCGGCCCTCGTTTCTTCATTTCAGATGGATGCCATTCTCGGGCCTCGGCCCTCGCCCCATCCATTTCAGATGGATGACATTCTCGGGCCTTCGGCCCTCGTTTATTCATTTCAGATGGGTGCCCATCTCGGGCCTTCGGCCCTCGCTCCATCCATTTCAGATGGATGCCATTCTCGGGCCTTCAGCCCTCGCCCAATCCATTTCAGATGTGTGCCACTCTCGGGCCTTCGGCCCTCGCTCCATCTATTTCAAATGGGTGACCTTCTCAGGCCTTCGGCCCTCGTTTCCTCATTTCAGATGGATGCCATTCTCGGGCCTTCGGCCCTCGTTTTCTCCATTTCAGATGGGTGCCATTCTCGGGCCACCGGCCCTCGTTTCTCCATTTCAGATGAGTGCCATTCTCGGGCCTTCGGCCCTCGTTTCTCTATTTCAGATGGGTGTCCTTCTCGGGCCTTCAGCTCTCGCTCCGTCCATTTCAAATGGGTGACCTTCTCGGGCCTTCGGCCCTCGCTCCATCCATTTCAAATGGGTGACCTTCTCGGGCCTTCGGCCCTCGTTTCCTCATTTCAGATGGATGCCCTTCTCGGCCTTCGGCCCTCGTTTATTCATTTCAGATGGGTGCCCATCTCGGGCCTTCGGCCCTCGCTCCATCCATTTCAGATGGATGCCATTCTCGGGCCTTCGGCCTCGTTTCTCCATTTCAGATGGATGCCTTTCTCGGGCCTTCGGCCCTCGTTTCTTCATTTCAGATGGATGTCATTCTCGGGCCTTCGGCCCTCGTTTCTTCATTTCAGATGGATGCCCTTCTCGGGCTTCGGCCCTCGTTCTTCCATTTCAGATGGATGCAATTCTCTGGCCTTCGGCCCTCGTTTCTCCATTTCAGATGGATGCCCTTCTCGGGGCTTCGGCCCCTTTTTCTCACATTCTTATCCCATGTTCCCTTCACACTACTTTATTTGTTCCTTTCACACTACCCCAAATAACAAAAAAATTTCAACTCCCAGCTACTTGGTCAAATTTGTTCCAAATTTTTTTCCAAAAATTTTTTAGATTCGGGACATCATTAGAATCAAGTTGATATATCATTTGCCCACGTCAACTCATTTTTGTGATTTAGTATTTTGGCACTCAAAAATTGGATATCAATTTATGGAAAAAATTTTAAAAATTCATAACTATCCGAAAAGTGAACTTTTTAAAAGGTCAAAATGTTATTAGGTGTTAAAAATTATGTTTAATTTAATAAAAATATTTTTATCTCAATAAATTTTTAAAAACCCGAAATTTTTTCAAAAATCTGAAAATTTTCAAAATTTTGGAAATCGGACTCTAACAACCCTTAGCCTTAAAATTTATCAGCTTTTTCTTCACTCATCAAATCTCTAATTTTTAGCTTTATCTAATAAATTTTATTTCATGTAATTCCCTCTATTACTAACATATTTACGGTCAATTGAAATTTTTAGAAATTTTTCCTTTAGGGGTACCCCTGTGTAAAAATTTCAAAAAATTTTTTTCGAGTAAAACGTGTTTTATGAGGTAATAATAACCCCTAAACACGAATCTGAAGTCAGAAAATTTTTAAAAAATTTTTAAAAAAAGTTACGGTCAAAAAACCGTTTTAGTCGCAGCACTTTGAAAGGCCCTAACTTACTGGCACCCAAACATACCCCCAACATCATATATATATTTTACCTCTCCATAAGAAACTCTATCGAATGGCATGTCTGGCACTCAAAATTTCGGCACTGAACTGTCCCGACATGCCTCTTCGGTGCCAAGTTTGAGTGCCATCCCAAATTTTCCTCAACCATAATATTCTACACTTATTCAACTATATATCCACCAGATTTTATTTTATTACCTCATTTCATCATCAAGTTATACTTCTGCGAATATATGGGGCTTTCGCGAATTTCGACCTACAGCCTCCCCGGGTGGTTATTTTTCAAAATTTTTTTTTTCATCACTATCTACTAATAGTGGCACATCCCCCTTTAAGCGGAAATTTTCCGCTATCTCCTTCCGTTCGCGAGATAGCCGAGGTGCACCGTCCGGTTCAGTGCCAAGGGACCCCCGCACCAAAAAGTCTATAGTTTTCCCAAATGCCCCATTAAAAGTACCCCCCAACATGTACAACTTTTAGACCTCTCCCACTTGCCCTTAATCAGATATGAATTTTTGAAAGATGAAATCTTATCTTTTTTATTAATATATGAATTACCGTATTTTCTCGATTAGTTCCCCTCTCTCGATTAACTACCCCCTCCAGAGAAGGGTTGAAACAATAATTACACAGGGGAATTAATCGAGAAAATACGATAATTTTATTTAATTAATTTAATTTAAATTAATTAATTTTAGGCAAGTTTTTGGTCATCTGCTGATCAAATAATTGGTGAAAGTAATGAAGCATTTGGCCATAAAACTTCAATAGTACCTGGAACTGATAAAGAATTTAAATATACAAACCTAACACATTACACATTAAAAACAGAAACTGTAAATGATCAATTGAAAATACTTGAGAAAGAATAAACAAAAAAATTAATTTAAATTTATTTAATTAAAAAGTACATAATATATATTTCTAAATAAATATATTTATTTCTTAAGATTATTTAATAAATATTATTCACATGAAGAATATTCATGTGATGTTGACTATGTGTACTATTTCTTTAATTTAATAATAATGCCGAGTGTAAAAAAAATAAATAAATTAAGAAATAATTTAAATAAAATTTAACTTTAAAAAAGTTTGGACATAATTGAAATAATTTTTTTTAAGTATTCTAACTATATAATTTCTTTTAGACAAGAAAAAAAGATTTTCCTCTAAAAATTGCAATTGTTCTTAAAAATTTTATTTTATTTATTTAATAATATTAATTTAATTTAATAAAAGTTTATTATTTAAAATATAAATTAAAGTTGTTTATTAATTATTTTAATTGTGAAATTATTAATAGTCTCGACTATACATGTATAAATAAAAAATAAAATAAATAGAGTTGGCAAATAAAAGTGCAAATAAAAATTCTTTAAAAGACGAATTGATTTTTTATTTAATTTATTTAATTGCCTTTATTTTTATTTAATTTTAAAAATATTAAAAAATGTATTTTTTATTATTAATTATTTATTATTTAATTATTTTAACAAAAAATGAAGAAAATTTATTTAAAAGTAATGAATATAAAAAATATTATTTTAAACAAAAAGAAGTTCATTTTTATTTATTTAGCAATTATTTATTAAATAAAACTGAAATAAATAATGAAATTATAAAAGAACTTTCAATTGAATCTTACATAAATAGTGGAAGAATTTTTATTGAGAATTTAGCTGGGAAAGAAGAAAAATTAAAAGAAGAAAATGAAGAAGAAGAAAAAGAAAATAATAAAATAATTAAATTATTTAAAATATTTATTTCATTTGTAGACGAAAATGAAGAAGGAGAAAATGAAAAGTATGGTTGGAATTCAATTGAATTTATTGAAGAATTTGGAAAACTTTCAAATAATTCTTTAAATTTAATTTCTGAATTAATAAAAAATTCAACAAATTGGACAAGGGAAAAAACATTTTGTGAAATTTATAGTTTTATTAATTATTGGATAAAAAATAAAAAACTATTGAATAATAAATATTGGGAATCATCTTTAAAAATGTATTCACCACTACAAGAATTAGTATAATTATTTAAAATTATAATTAAATTAATTAAAAATAATTATAAAATTTAATGAAATTATTTATTCTAAAATAGAAATAAATAATTAAAAAATAAAAATTAATTAATTAATATTTATTTATTTTCCTTTATTTAAAAATTCTTTTTCCTTTTATTTTAGTTAATTAATTTAAAGTAATATTTAAAAATAATTAAAGAAAAAAATATTAATTAATTATAATTTTAATTTCAGAGAACAAATAATTTTGAAAACAATATTTTATGTAATACAGAAAATCAAATAAATGAAATGATAGAAATATGCTTAAATTCATTATCATTTAAAGAAGCAAATAATTATTCAATTTTTAATTCATTTGTTAATATATTCACTGAAAAAAATCCAAATAATATTTTTGGGAATAATCAAGTTAAAATAAATATTATAAATATTATTGGATATGAATTTCTTAATAAATTAGAAATGAATTTTCCAGAAAAATTAAATATAGGTAATTAATTAAATTAATTAATTATTTAATTTAATTATTTAATTAATTGATTAATTAATTAATTAATTAATTATTTTATTTAATTAATTATTATTTAATAATTATTTAAGCTGAAATAGAGCCAGGAATGCGTTGGTATTTATATGAAGATATATTTAAATTAAATACAACAGAATTAGAATTAAATTCAATAAATAATAATTTAGATAAATATTTTACTTTATCAGAACAGAGAATAAATATTTCTATTTTATTAATAAAAATAGAAAATTTAAAAATTATTCAATTGACCTGTTTAGAAGCATTTGGACTAATTAATAATTCAGAAAAATATAATAAACTTAAAGAATCCTTTGAAAAAATTAAAAAAGAAGTTTATAAAAATTTAAAAAATAATACAGAATATTCATTATATATTTTAATTAATTCATATGATTTTCTTTTTAAAAATAAAGAATTTGGAATTTTAGCTAAAGAAGGGGAAATTGATTTAATTGCTAATATAATTAACAATAATTTAAATAAAATCATTATAAAATATGAATCAAATAATAATAATAAAAATGATGTTACTTTTGTTTATAAAATGAAAAAAATATTAAATAAAGAACATATTAATTATTTAGAAAATATATTTAAAGAAAATAAAAATATTTTAGAAAAGTTTAAAACAAAAAAAGGAGCAGTTTTTCTTCTTTTTTCTTTACTTTATGATAATCAAGAGAAGGAAGAATTTTTTAATAAATATGAACTGTCAAATACAAATAGTAATTAATTAATAATTAAATAAATAAAACAAAAAAGTTTTAGAAAAAATTAGAACATTAAATAAAAATTATTATAATTTTAAAGAAATAATTAAATAAATAAATATTTATTAATTTATTTTTCAGTTTTTATTGATGAAGACAATAAAGAATTAATTAAAAATTATATTAATTTAATTACAACAGAAATTCCAATTATTCATGAAACTAGAATTATTATGAATTATTATATTATTTGGTTTAGATTTATTTATAAGAATATAATTGGAAATAATAAAAAATGGAAAAATTCAAAAAAGAAAGAAATGGAAGCATTTTTACATTTTCATAAAATAAATTTATATTCAAATTATGATAAATTATTTTTAATTGATGAAAATGAATTAATTAATGAAACATTTAATTTATTAGGAATTATGAATGAACAGAAGATTTTAATTGAAAATACAATAAACGAAAAGGAAAATGTAATTATTTATTAATTAAATTAATTTAAATATTAATGGAATTTAATTAAAATAATTAATTAATTAAATAATATTCTTTTAATTAATAGTTTTATTTTATTTTTATTTTTTAAAGAAGGGGAATAAACAAGAACTTAGAATAATTGATCAATGGTTGAATATTGAAAGAAAAGAAAATTATTCTTATATAGAGAATGGTTATACTAAAGAGAATTTAAATAATTTTGAAAATTGGCTAAAAAAAGAAACTTATAAAATTTTAAATAAATTATTAACTGAAGAAAATAATGAATTATTTAAAAGTTTGTATTTAAATAAAAATATATTAAAATAATTAATTTAGAAATAAAAGAAATTAATGATTTAAAAAATATTTATAATAGATTACAAAGTTTAGTTGATTTGGATGATGCAAAAGATTTAATACAATTAATTAAAAATAAAAAAGAAAAAGAAAATAAAAATAAAAAAGAGAAAAAAAATAAAAATTTAAAAATAAAAGAAAATAAAGTAAAAGAAGTAAAAATTAATGAAAAAGTTATTAAAGAAAAAGAAAAAGAAAAAATTGAAGAAAATAATTATTTATTATTATCAAATGAAGCAAAAGAGAGTAATAAAAATAATTTAATTGAAAATTTAATTTTATTTAAATATTTTATTGAAGATAATAATTTATTTAATTTAATTAAAGAAAATATTATTGAAGAAAATAATGAAGAAAATAATTTAATAATTTTAAAAATAGCAATTTATGTTAATGAAATTGAAAAACGTTTAAAATTTTTAAAAAAATTAAAAGAACAAGTTCCATTAATTTTTGAAATTTATTTTCCCAAAAATGATGAAGAAAAAATATTTTTAAAAATGGAAGAAAATTGGGAAGAAATTAAAACAAAAAATTTAAAAGAAAATTTAAAATTGGAAAAAGAATTAAATAATTTATTAATTAAAATATTAATTAAAATTGAAGGAAAAACATTTAATGAAAATAATAAAAAAATATTTGAACAAATAAATGAGCAAATTTATTTAAAAATTATTTCTTCTTATTTTGTAAAAGAAAATAATAAATTTAATTTTTATACAAAATTAAATAAAAAAGAAAGACAATTTGTCCAAAAAATATTTAATTTAAAAGAGGAAAAAGAAATTGAGATAATTGAAGGAAAAATAGAAAAAAATATTGAAGAAATTAAACAAATGAATATTCAAATTAATTTAGGTATTTAAATTAAATAATTAATAAAACCAGGTTTATTTATATTGTCTTTTCTTAATTTAATTTAATTTATTTAAAGCATAATTAAATAAAGAAGAGACTCTATTAAATTAAATAAATTAATTTAATTTATTTAATTAAATTAATTTATTTAATTAAATTAATTTATTTAAATAAATAAATTTATTTAAATAAATAAATTTATTTAAATAAATTAATTAAATTAATTAAATTAAATAAATTAATTAAATAATTTAATTAATTAATAAATAAATAAATTAATTAATTATATATTTTTAGATAATAACCAATATTCTTTAAATAATTATTTAAACCCAAAAGGATTTCAATCAATTGAAATAAATTTGTTTGATTTTAATTTAAATTTAATGAATAAAAAGGATGTAAATAATAATAAAGAAAATAATATTTACCCAATAGAAAATATAAATAACAAATTAAATATTAAATTATCAATTAATAAATATTCAACTACTAAAGAAATTAATGAAATAGACCCAATGGAGATTTTAGAAAATTTTTTAAATTTTTGGTCTAAAAATTTTGTGAATATTAATTTTAAATTATTAATGGCAAGCCCTTATAAATATAGCAATTATTTTAAAGAACAATTAGGAGGACATGTTATTGCATTAATTATAATTGAAGAAAAAAATAAATTAATTATTAAAGTTATTGAAAATATTAAAAATATTTTCTTTGGAGAAATTAATTCTTTTTGTAGACCTCCATTTGTATTTAATTGTAATGATAATTCTTTTTATTGTTATTTATGTAAGGTATGTAAATTAATTAATTTAATTAAATTAATTAATTTATTTAAAGAAAAGAATTGTTAAAGAAAAAATTAATAAAAATATTATTAATGTACAAATAGGAGAAGTAGAATTTGATATTTATTTAATAATTACTGAACAAATAATATTACCAAATAATTCAAATAAATGGTCAGAATTAATTGAAAGAAAAGCATTAAAAAATATAATAGAAAAAGAAAAAGAAAATAATAATATTGAAGAACAAAAACAAATATTATCAATAATTTCAATTTTAATTAGTTATGAATATTTAGAAAATTTAATTAAAGATAAAGAACAAAAAATTAAAGAAAATTATTTTTATTCATTTATTGCTTTAAAGAATTGGGCAAAAGGTTTATTTTATTTTATTTTTAATTATAATTTAATAATTAAATTAAAGTAAATTGCATTTATGGAAATAAATTTAATTTTATTAATGGAACAATAATTTCTTTATTTTTAATGAAAATAATATTAATTTATCCAAATTCAAATATTATTCAATTAATTAATAAATTTTTTATTACATATTATTCTTGGTATATTTTTATTAAAAAATAATTAATTAAAATAAATAATTAAGGAATTGGAGTCAAAATTCTTTTAAATTAAAACCTTTATTAAAAGAAATAAATAATATAACAAAACAAAAGGAAGAAGAAATTATAATTAATACTCCAACATATTCTGAACAATTAATTTTAACAAATATTAAAAAAAATAATATTAAAATAATTAAAAAAGAATGTTTAAATGGTAGGTTTATTTAATTAATTATTTTTAAATTAATTATTATTTATTTTTAAATTAATTATTATTTATTTTTAAATTAATTATTATTTATTTTTAAATTAATTATTATTTATTTTTAAATTAATTATTATTTATTTTTAAATTAATTATTATTTATTTTTAAATTAATTATTATTTATTTTTAAATTAATTATTATTTATTTTTAAATTAATTATTATTTATTTTTAAATTAATTATTATTTATTTTTAAATTAATTATTATTTATTTTTAAATTAATTATTATTTATTTTTAAATTAATTATTATTTATTTTTAAATTAATTATTATTTATTTTTAAAGGATTTAATTTAATAAATAAATGGTTAAATAATACTAATAAAGACAAATTAAAAAATATTCCTTTTATTGGAGAAATATTTGAAGAAAATGAATTTATTAAAAAGGTTTAATTAATTAAATAAATAAAATTAATTAATTAATATTTAGTATCAAAATTATATTATTATTTATTGTTTTACAAAAACACAACAAAATCAAGAAATATTTTGTAATTTTGTAGAAAATAATTTAAATTCAGAAATAGATGAGCACATAGCTAGTCTTAAAGAGGTTTAAATTATTAGGAAAAGATAATTAAAAATAAACTTTTTTTTTTTAATTTAAAGGTTAATATTTATCATATTGGAATGAAGACTAATAATTGTGGATTAAAAATTCCTAAAAGGTTAATAATTAAAAGTTAATAAATACTATTTTTTAGTAATCAATTTTGTACTTCCTGGTTTATTGGAATTAATTATATTGAATCTGCAATTAATAATAAAATAATTAATTTTGAATTTAAATATAATTTAATTAAAAAAAGTATTTTTAAAAAATTTAATTTGAAAAATCCTAGACAAATAATTGATGCAAAAATTAAAATATTTAATATAGAAGGAAATATTTTACAAAAAGGTAATAATTTTTAAATTAAATTTATTTAAAAAATAAATTTATTTTTATTTATAGAATTTACAGAAGAAGATTAAAAAATAAATAAATTATTAAATAATTTACTAAAATTGTAAATATTTAATTTAATTTAGTTATATTTACAATAAACATTTAAACTGATTTTTACATTTAATTTAAAATAGAATTTTTAAATGTATTTATTTAAATTTATTTATTTAAATGTATTTATTTATTATAATTAAACATTAAAAAATATTAAATTTTGTTCTTTTGTCTTTATTTATTTAATTTTATATTTTTTGTTATATTTCTTTAAATAAATATTTTAATTTAATTTTCTTTAACAATTAAATATATTTTGATAAATTTAAATAATTATTCTTTTTTCTTAAATTCTTTAACGTAAAATTAAACAAAAATGAATAAATTTAAAATAATTAAGTTTAGTCCAATTTCCTGTGCTTCTATTAAATTATAAAAATTAAAGATAATTATATTGCATTTTATTAATTTTATTTAATTATTAATTTATATAAAAATCATTTATTTAATTAAATTTAGGTCCTTTTACATAGAACTTTTTTTATTTATTTAATTTTTTTATTAAATTATATTTACAAATTGAGTCAAATTAATCTTTAAAAATATTCTTAAATTATTTCTAAGAAAAATTAATAAATTACAATTAAATTAAGTAAATATATTTTAATATCTAAAACACTTTTTTGAAAATTTTTTAATATAATTTTAAAATTTAATAATTAAATCTTAATAAAAAAATCGTTTTATTTAATTAATATTACATACATATATACATATAATTTAATTAAATAAAAATAATTTAGTCTTATTTATAAGGAAATTATTTATTTATTTAATATTTATATATATTAACATATTTTAACCATAATTATGAAAAACCTTTTCCTTTTCTAAACATTTAAAAAATATTTATTAATTATATAAATTCATATTTAAATATAAATTAAACATTTTTTATTTTAATTAATTAAGTAAAGTACTAAAATTAATTATTATTTACTATTAACTTATTAATTTAAATGGTTAACTAATTAAATACATATATTTACTATTAAATATTTATGCTTAAATAAAAACAAGTATAAATAGTTAAATAATTAATTATTACATAATTAGTACTTTTATTATTTAAAAAAGCAATTTAAATATAAATTTTTAAACATTTAAATACTTATAAAAAAGATAGTTTAATTTATTAATTTTCAGTAAAATTTAATAAATAATTAACATTTAATGAATTCTACAAATACAACTAACATTAATAGCCCTATAAATCCTGTAATTAATTATTTAGAAATATTAAATTATAATTTATTTTTTTTAGCTTTATTTGGAATATACAAACAATAATGAATATTTTCGTTTATGTTTATTTATTTCAGCTTTTATATTTGGAATAATTGCATTTTTTGGTATTATTCTAAATTTAAGTGTATGTATTATTACAGCAAAATATAGGTTATAATTAAATTAATTTATTTATATTTATTTAATTAATTAATTAATTAATATATTTAATAAGTAATTAACTATTAGAAATATTTAATTAAATAATTTTATTTTTATTTAAGAAAGTATTATTCAACATTAAAAAGTAATACTAGTGTTCTTCTTGCTTTAGCTTCTTCTTTAGAAATTCTTCATCAAATTAGTCATATAATATTTTTATTTAAAATTATATTTTTTGGAATGGATTTTATTCCTTATAAACAAGCACTTTTAATTCAAACACCTTCATTAATTGGATTCTTTGGTGCTGTTTTTATGCTTATTACACTCAGTGTTGACAGATTATTAGCTGTATTAATACCTATAAAGTATATTAAATGAATTAATTTATTTAATTAATAGATTAATTAATTAATTAAATTAATTAATTAATTTTTAAGATATCGAACCTTCAAACAACTTTATTATATAATTATTCATGTATTTTTCATATTAATTCATATAATTTACGGACTAATAATGGTAGATGTCGCTAATAATTTAACACCAAATTGGATGATATCCGGGGGTTTAGGTGATTTATTTACCCCACCAGTATATACTATGACAAACATTTATTATTCTGATGTATGTATAATGACTGTTTCTATTATTATTTATTTAATTGTTGGAATTTTAATTAAATTTAAAACAGGTATTATTTGCTTAATATTTAATTAATTAATTAATTTTTTAAAAGATACATCAGATGAAAAAACTAAAAAAGTTTATCGTTCTTTGTCTTTAATTGTTTTAATAAACATTGGAGGATATTTAATTTGTAACCTTTTTGTTTCTTTTCTTGTACTTTCAATTATTAAATTAACACCAGTAAATACTTGGTTTTGGAATAATGTTTTAGCTATTTTTCTTAATATAGCTGCTGCATCTATTGGACCTATTCTTTACTTTAATAGGTTTTTTTAATTAATTAATTTAGTTAATTTATTTATTCTTTCAGTGGAGAATATAAATTAGCCTATAAACGATCATTTACTGATATTAAGAAAATATTAAATTCAAATAATACCTCTACAGCATCAACAATAAATGTAATAACAAAAGATAATAAAATACTTAAATATTATTCAAATAATTGGATTAAATAAATTTCTTTTATATAAATCTTTTAATGTTAATAAATAATTAATTTTTATTGTATAAGTAACTGTAATTATTAATAAAATTAACTAATTCCTAGATTTGTATTATAATTGTTATAATAAAATATGTATTTAAATGCTATTTAGTAGTCTATTAATTTAGCATTTAATTATTTAGAGGTTTTAATAATTATATGTTTAGTTAATTAAATTTTAATTTTTTAATTAAACACGTAAATAAATCAATACCACACGACAACTCTCGATTAAGTCTATTTAAAATAATTGCGAAGTAGAAGAGAGAGAGAGAGAACGAGTGAAAGGGAGGCCTTATCTATGTTTTCAAACTACATTTTTTTAGACACAATTCTTTTCTTTTTACTTCACTTTTTTAAAATTTTTTCTACCAGTTTAACAAGTTTATTAAATTATTTATTTGATTTTATTTTTTAACCTTACATTTCTATTTATGATTTTTAACAGTATTTTCCTTATTTAAAGTATATTATTATGCAAATAAATCCAACTATTAATACAAAAATAGAAAGTACATTAAAGGAGAACCGAATTTGTGTTGTTTGTTCTGATGATAGTGATGGTTTGTTATTATATTGATTAATTTTCTCATATTTATTATTTTTATTTAGGTTTACATTTTGGTCAATTTTCATGTCGTGCATGTGCTGCTTTTTTTAGGTAATAAAATAATGATTTTAGCTAAATAAATGTTTATTAATAAAATATAGAGAAAAAATAATAATATAATAAAAATATTATTTTTTATTAATTAAATAAAGCAATTATTTTAACTAAATAAATTATTAAATAAATTAATTTTATTTTAAATATTCTAGACGGACTGTAAGTCAAGGCCTTAAATATGTTTGTAAGGTAAATTAGACATTCATTATTTTTATTTTATTTTTAGCGAGAAGGAAATTGCTTTATTGACAAAGGTTTTTTAAAATATATATTTAATTAAAATATTAAATATTTCCCTTATTTTTCTGGTGCGAGAAATATATGTCGTTCATGTCGTTATAAAAAATGTTTAAGTCATGGAATGCTTACCTCTTCTGTACAAAATCAGCAAGAACAATCAACTAGTAGTCAAACTAATTTATTACCTCTATTTCCATCTGAAAATGGAATTGGAAATAAAAGACTGTTAAATACAGATTTTACTCTAAACCAAGGTTATTCAGGTAAAGAATAATAGAATATTTAATAAAAAACTATAAAACATATTTTTTAAATTATATGACCAAAAATCAATAGAAAAAAGATAAAATAGTTGAAGAAATTTAATAATTTCTAAGGGATTATTTTTTAAGGGAAAAGAGGATTATTGTTTATTTAATAGTAATTAAATAATAATAATTAGTATTTAAATATAAATTTAACATTTTTAGGTAATTTAAACCAATCATTTAATTATTATCATCTTCACCGAATGATTGAAGGATATCAACAATTAAAGTCCTTACATAAAGCTGGTCAAGCAATGATAGGTACTTTTTCATTGTCAGACCTTTCTGGAGATAATTTACCTCGAAGTCATTTTGATAATTTTGTAAAAATAATGAAAATTAATGTAAATTTAAAGTAAAATAAATAATATTTTAAAGCAATTTATTTTAAAAGGTATCTATTACTAATGATATACTTGAACGTTATTTTTATCCATTTAATGAACTTTCATCAGATGATAAACTTAAATTATCAACACAACTTTGCCCTTTATTTTGTAATACTGAAAGAGCTTTTCGAACATATTTAAGGTTTAAGCCTGGTGATGAAATGCTTATTATGCCTGATGGAGTATTTTTATTATTAAAAATAAAATTTAAATATTTTAATTTTATTTAAAGGGTTATATTCGTTTAAGTGAATTTCACCTTTTCTTTAAAGACAGTAAACAATTAACTACTGAACCAGAACAAATTGCAAGGTTATTATAAACATTAATACTCTATGACATTTGTGACACTATTAAAACATTAATAATGTTATGTAGAATTCTGATTATTAAAAATCAGAATTTTAGTTTTTATTAAAATTTATTAAGGCCAATAAAATCACAAATGTCAAATGATTTTATTTTTAAAATATTTTTTATTTTTAATTAGAGTATTTCATGATACATTTCATTATATAATTTTTAATGTTGTTCCTTACATGCATAATATTAATATGCAAGTGGAAGAGTTGGTTGTATTAATGGGAATTTTTCTGTGGAATGATTGTAATTTTTAAAAATTAATTTTAAATTTAAAAAAATATTTAAGCAATAGAAGTATCTGAACAAATTGTTTTAAATAAAATAATTAAAGTTCGTAATGAAATAATTATGGATTTACACAAATATTATCGGGGAATTGGTTTAAATGAAGAGGCAATATCTTTAAAAATGTAATTAAATATTTATTAATATTATTTTTTTAATAATTTCAGTGCTAATCTTTTTTTATTGCTTCCTAAAATAGAGGTACATTTTACATAAATAAACCCTTCAAAAACCAATTTTTCTGCACCTCTTTCAGAATTGACAAAAGAAGCCATTTAAACAAATATTAGACTAGATTAAAGAGTTAAAAAAGATTAGCCGATAGAAAATTTTAAAAAATTGAAAAGAAAAAAATTTGATCAATTGGGTAATTTGATCAATTGGGGGGTTGACCAATTGGGTAATTTGATCAATTGGGAGTTGATCAATTGGGGGTTGATCAATTGGGAGTTGATCAATTGGGGTGGACTCAAATAGAGGTAATTTTTAATAAATTTAAATTATTTATGTAAATAATCCCTTTTTTTATTTTTTTATTTTCCCATTTTTCTGATAAAAAATGTTTAATTAATTTGTTAAGAATGTTGTCAAAATGATGCAAGAGAACGCAGCAATAACTAAGATATTTGATATGCTGATGCCAGGCACTGAACAAAATGTTTGTTCTGGTCAAGTTTAATTTAATATATTTATGGAAACACATTTTTTTAAATTATGTATTTTTGTATAAATTTTTATTTAATTTCTATTTTTTATCAAAAACATTAAAATAAATAACAATTAAACCAACTAAATTCCCCTTTAGAGAATTTGAATAAAATAAAGGTATTAAAATTGTTTAAATATTTTCTTCATCATCTTCAGCCATTTCCTTTACAAAAGATTTACGTTGTTCCCAAATTCTTTGCTCTTCACTACTCCAATTAAATTGGCTATTTTCTTTAAAATTATTTTTGACTGAAATTTCATTTTGTAATATTTCAGAATTATTATCAGAAAATTTAAAAGGTTTTGGACATAGACAAGGTTGTAAATTAATAATTTCTTTGTTATACTCAGTAGAATTTTGTAAATTAAAATTATTAATTAATCTTTAAATAATTATTTATTTAAAATTAAATCTATTAATTATTAAATACCCATTTTTCGTTGTCTTGACAACTTGACAATTATTTGTTTGTTTCATTTCTTGGAGTATAAGTGGTGTTGCTGGTATAATATTTGTTTGAATATTAACAATAGATGATATTGTGGGAATATTATTATTACGTCTCAATTTAATATTACCATCTAGTAAATTGGAAAAAAATAATTAAATTTTTATTTTTTTAAAATAAAAAATAACCAACTTTTATTTTTATTTAAGTATTCTTCATTATTTAATTGATTATTTTCTCTTTTTAAATTAATATTTGTTATTTGTTCAATCTCATTTTTTGATGATCCAAAACTTTTAATAATACAAAATGTACTAATTAAAAGTAAAAATATAATAAAAATAATAATTAAAAGAATTAATGCTGATAAAGAAAAAGGATTTTTTGAATAACCTAATTAAATTAAAATTAAATAAATAAATAAACTTTTTCCCCTTACAGTATTGTTCATCACTTTCATCATTTTCAGCACAGTTTAGACTTCCATCACAACGTAAAGTTTCATTAATACAAAGTCTGTTACGATCAATACAAACACTGTTTTGACTATCTAAACAAAATGAACCACCCAAACAAATAAATCCAGGGCAAAGTTCACTGGAAATAATATTTATATTATTCTCAACATTTTCTTGATTAATTAAATTGTCAACATCAGGAAAATCACTTGAAGTTGCTATTAAAGCAAGTACCTAAAATAAAACTATTTACTTAATATTTATTTATTTATTTATTAAAATAATTAAATAGAAATTTATTTTTAATTAAAATATTAATTAAACTTTATTATCCATTTAATAAAATATAAAAAGCCTTTTCTCTTTAAATTATTTAATTTAAACCTCAGTCCAATGTAAACGAAAACCAATTGGATTAAAACTTTTTTTATGCTCAATTAATTGGTTTTGAGTTGGGCCGTCACGTGTAATAAATTCAATAATAACTCTATTGCTTTCAGAAAGGTATGATAATGCCCCTTCTTCTGTATAATATGATTTATTTCCAAAAAATGTTAAAATATTTAAATTTCTTTTTGGTGACCCAAAATTTAATATTCCATTGTTTTGAGTATTCTCTTTTATTATTTGTTGTTTTTCTTCAGAATAAATTCCAAAGCTATAACCATCCATTATTGAAAGGACAGCACGTTCATAATCAGCTATTTTTGAATTTAAATTAAAAAAAAATAAAAAATACCAAATGTTGGTGATAACTCTAAATCCATAATTCTAATATATATACGTTTGTTCGGATTAACTCGAATAAGCCAAAAACATTTAACATTACGAGGATATGTTGAACTAAATTAATTAGAAAAAAAAAGAATAATATTCTCTTTATTAATTAATTACGGAAATCCAGGAGATTGAATTATTTCACTTAAAGTATTTGGCTATAAAAATTATATAAAATTAAATTAAAAAATAAAATTCTTACCAAATTAGAACCTCCACATTCTGAACGATATCTTTTATTTGTATCATTAAAATAACTAGTTAATACAGGAATTGTTTCTTTTATTTTATATATTAATGAAACTTAATTAAAAGATAAAAAACCTTCTTTAACAAAATCAAAACGTAATTTAAATCCTTTCCATCTTTTTGTATTATTTAAATTATTAGGTAAATAATGCTTAAGAGGAGGAGAAGTAGCAATAAATAAAACTCTTAATTTTGATTGCATAGTTTGTATAGATTGAGGTTTTTTATTACCACAAATTCTTTCACTTGAATGTTCTAATCCTTCTCTATCTTTAAATAAAAATTTATTTATTTATTTAAAAGAAAATAATAACCAATAAATGTTAAAACAATATAATCTCTTAAACATTGATCTGAACGAGAATATTTGGGTTCTAGATCTAAATCTAAAAAATTAATTTGTAGGACTAATCCACTTTGTTCTGGTGCTTCTATATTTACTGAACATTTAACACGGTCATATCCTTCCCTTGGATATCTTTAAAAAATAAAAATAATTTAATTTAAAAAATACCCTGTAGAAGTTATATAGCCATAACCTTTCTTTTTAATAATTAAGTATTTTCTTAATTTTGTTTGATTATTTGATGCTATTGACATCTGTTAAAAATAAATTAATATATTTAAAATAATTAATTTAAGTATTAATTATTAAATTAATTAAAACTTTTTCTATAATATTAGAATAATCAGAATTAGCAAATAATTTAATACATCCAAAATCATATTCAATTAATTGTTTATTTATTGTAATTTTTAAAAGTTGAAGAAATAAAATAATTAAATAAATTAATTTAATTGAAGAAAAAAAATTAAAAATTAATTTTAAAAGAAAATATTTCATTAATAATTAAAAAATAAATTTTAATGAAGTTTTAAGTTTATTAAATTTATTATAAAAGAATTTACTTTTCTAATTTTTAAATAAATATTTTTTGAGAATTTTTTGTCGAAAAGTTGTTTTCTTATTGGTTTTAAATGTGAAATAAAGTTTATTTTTCAGCCAAGTTTTTATTCTCTTTTGTACATACTTTAAGAATAATTTTTTTAAAGAGGGCAGGAAAAAGCCATTTTCTTCTCTTTCCTTAAAATAAATTAAATTAGATTTTTAACATAAATATGTATGCATATACTTATATTAAAATTGATAAAATGGAACTTTTATTTTTAATAATAATAAAATATTTAATATTATTTTTTTATAATAAAATAAATATTAATTAATTAATTGACATAATAATAATTACAAAGTAGGATATATTTTAATTATTTATTAATTTTAAATTATTTAATATCTAAATATATTACAATACTAATTTAAATGATTTTTTATTAAGTAAACTACAATTAGGTTTATTACTAAAACTTTTCATTAAATTATTATTATTATTTTAATTTAATTTAATTTACATGATCGAAAAAATGTTTAATTTAAAAATTAATATTTATCTATTTTCTTAATTTATAAAACCTTTTAGTAAAAAATTATCGTCAGTAATTTTACCAAAAATATTGATTTAATTTTATTTTATTAAAACATTATAAAAAATAAAATCTAAATAGTCTACTGATAAGAATAAATAAATAAATATATTTAATTGTTCTTTATTAAAATATTATTTAATTTTTATATTAATTACATTTAAAATATATATTTATTAATTACCCTCTAATATGCTAACTTTTATTATTTTGTTGTTAATATTAAATGGTAAGATTAATTAATTTTAATTAAAAAATAAATTAAATTTATTATAGTTTCAATTGATTCAGTAATTTATCCTGATAATTTGGCATTAAATTTATTAAAAAATAATAATTTAAATTATTCAAAAGAGCTTATTCTTTTATTTACTGGTGATACACAATACCATTTTCCATGTGTTACATTAAATCAACAATGCAAGGAAAAAAGCAAAACTTGCACAAAACAAGAAAATAAATTTGTATAAATAAATATTAAATTAAATTATTTAATATATTTTTAAAAGAAAACAGAGGATTTAATTTATCAATCAGAAATAACAACAAAACAATCGGATTTACCCTTTCCCCCTCCAAAATGTGTATTTATTGAATCATCCTTTGCTAATGAAATACAAAGAAAAGCTATCTATAGATTAATACGTATTCTTGAAAGAAATAAACAAAAACCTAAAGCATTAATTATTAATGGAGATTTAACTAATTTTGGTCATGCATTCCAATTAGAGCTTTTTAAGGTTTTAATAATTATTTTAAATATTAAATTAAATATCTCTTTACCTTTTAATTAAAATAAAAATATTTATATTTAGATAGAATGGTTACAAACAATTCCAATTCCTTTACTTATTGGTTTAGGTAATCATGATTATGAAAATAATGTTAATGATTGTATTGGAAATAATTGTGCTGATAGAATGCTTCGTTGGTTTGCAGAAGAATATTTCCCTTCTATGAAATCATTTTTTGAAGTAATTGATTTAGAAAAGAGAACTGAACTTTGGAGATCTGAATTTGAAGGAAGCCTTGCTTACACAGCAAAGATTTGTTCTGAATTAAATAATAATTGTTTTGGTATATTTTTATTTGATTAAAATTAATTTATGTAGATGAATGTATTTATTCTATTCAATTACACAACAGACCAGATTATGCAAACTTGATTAGCTTTCCTTATGGTAGTTGGCAAATTCGTGGTTCTTTAAATTGGTTAAATAATGAATTAAATAGAATTACTGAATTATTAATAAATAAAGGAAAAACATCTAGTATTGTTCTTATTAATTTACATAATTATAATGATAAAGTAGCAGAAAGATTGAAGATTACGTTGGAGAATTGGTAAATTTAAATAATTAAATATAAATAAAGCTAATATGCTGATTTTTATTTAAATTTAAAGTTTATTAAAAATAAAACTTAAAAGGAATCTAATTATTTAAAAAATAAATAAATAATAAAATTAATTAATTATTAAAGGTATAAATCAAAAAAATCAAAGGAAATTAATTTATTCTTTATAATATTATTTGCACATCTTCATCAAAATCATTCTGTTAATTATAAATGTATTAATGGAAAATTAATTCCACACATTTTTGTTGGTTCTGTACCTAATAATAGGTTTAAATATTATTTTAATTTTAAAATTATTTATAGGTTTACTTTAATTAAATTTAAAAATAATCAGAATGCACAGATTTTTCTTTTTCAAGCAAATTCAAATTCAACGTTAAAAATAGTTGAACAAATTAATTTTGAATGGCCAAATTGTTTTTAATTAAATAATATAAAATAATATCTATTTTTATTTTTTATTTTATTAATTAATCTATTATTTGTATTAATATTATTTTAATGTAAATAAATATAAATATTAATTTTAATTTATTTTAAAATATGTAGATTTCTTAATTTTAATTAAAAAAATATTTAGAAAATAATAAATGATTATTCTTTAAATTAAAAATAATTAAATGTTATAAATTAGTAATTTAAATAAATATTTTTTAAATATGTATATGCTTTAATTGATTAAAATAATTATTTTGTCAGCTGTTATATAATTTTCAAGTACATTGATTATAATCCAATCAATTTTTAATTTTATTTTTAATTCTTAAATAAAAAAATTATTTTTTTAAATTTATTAAAAAACCCTTTTTCCCTTTTTCCTTTTTATTAAATTATTATGGCTGAAGAAATAAAAAAAATAAACTTTAATAACCAACCTTCAAGTTCAAATGAATATAATAATCAAAGGTAAAATAATTTAAATAATATTAATAATTTCTTAAAGGAAAGAAAATTTAAATATTGATGGAATAATATTACCTAAAAGTATTAGTACTAATTTATTAAATAATAATTTAAATTTATTTAATGAAGAAGAATTTGATGAGAAATTTACAAAACTTGAAAAAATTAAAGGTAAAAATTAAAATTTAATTAAATAATTATTTTCTTTTCTTTTTTTAGATAAAAATAAATTAGAGGATCAATTGGAATTGTTTATTATTAAAATAAATATTTGTAAAAATAAATGTAATTTTACTAATCCAAATTTTCAATTAGCTACTAAAGATGTATTAAAATAAATAAAATAATTATTTAATTATTTTTAAAGGCTAAGAAATTAACATTAATAGAATTAATTGAATTTTTAACAATTTCTGAAGGAAAAAGAATTTTATGGAATAATGAAAATATTTATTTTGAAATTTTTGAATTATTTGATAAAAATATTTTTAGAGATTTACCTCCAAATGAACATGAATTATTAAATAAAATAAATAATTTAAATTTATTAAATAATATTTTGTCTGATAAAAATAATGAAGAGGAAGAAGAAGAAGAATTTTTAAATTATTTAGATCCCTCAAGAGAACATTTACAAGTATTTATTTAATTTAAATTTAAATAATTAATTATTTTTAGTTAATTTATACAATTTTTGTTAAATTTATTGAAGCCCCAGATTTTCGTCCAACATTGGCTAAAAAATTAATTAATCAAAAATTTATTGAAAAAATATTTTTACTTTTTTATTCTGAAGAATTAATTGAAAGAGAACAATTAGTAAAGGTTTTATATATTTTAAGAATAATAATTAATTAATTATTTAAATAAAAGATAATTAAAAGAATTTATTTAAAATTTATTAGTCTTCGTATTTTTATTAAAAAACAATTAATTTATTTATTATTTAATTTTATTTATGAAAAAGAAAAAAGATTTATTGGAATTTCTGAGTTACTTGAAATATTTAATTGGTAAATTAATTTTAAATTTTATTTTTTAAATTAAAATAATTAATTAATTTATAGTATAATTGATGAATTTAAATTACCTTTAAAAAAAGAAAATAAAGAATTATTTCTTAAAATATTACTTCCACTACATAAACCAATTAATTATTTTAATTTATATTCTAATAAGGTTTAATGATTAATTTAAATATTTTAAAAATTAATTAATTTAAGTTAACAGAATTAATTATTAGATATATAGAAATGGACCAAACATTGTCAATATTATTAATTAAAAATATTCTTAAATATTGGCCTAATGAAAATTCAAATAAACAAGTAAATATTTTTCTTTTTAATAATTAATTAATTATTTAAAATTAATTTAAATATTTAAAAGTTAAAATTTATTGAAGAAATAAAGAAGGTTTTATCTGTAACAGAATTGGAATATTTTAAAGAATTTTATTTTCCATTATTTTTACAAATTTCTAAATGTATTGAAAGTACTCATTTTAAGGTAATTTAAATATTTTTAATAATAATTTATTTATTTAGATATCAATTAATTCTCTCCAATTATTTAAAGAAGAGGGAAGATTAAATAATTTATTAAATGAATATAATTCAAAAATAATACCAATTATATTCCCTTCTATTCAATTAACATCTATTAATCATTGGAATAAAAATGTAAGACAATTAGCTGAAGATATTAAAAATATACTTCAAGAAAGGGATTGGAAATTATGTAATAAAATAATTAATTTAAATTAAATTAATTTATATATATTGGTTATTTTTAAATTATAAATGGATTTAATTAAAAAAGGTGGATGTACATACAATATTGGTTTATTTATTTTAAATAAAATAAAGCTTAAATTTTAAAAATTTCTTTTTTTTTATTTAATATTTTATTTTTTTATAATATTTAAGTTCATTATTTTTCAATTCATTTTTTTTATTTTTTATTGTTTAAGTGTAATGTACTTTGATTAAATATTATTTTTTGTATAAAAATTAGAATTAAAAATTAGTATAAAAATGGGGTTAATTTAAATAAATTTATTAAAATAAAATAAATTAATTTAAAAAATAATGTTTAATAGTAAATATTTTTTAAAATTTATTAATCTTAATTTACTTATCATTTTATTAAAGTTTAATTATTTCGTTAATTCTGCTGGTTATTGTAAATTTCCCAGTGCTAAAAATACAACCTCTGTCTCTTCTCCAATGTAATAAACCTGAATTAAATTAATTAAATATTTTTGAATAAAATAATGATACTTAATATTTTAAAGCATTTAATTAAAAATCCAATTAATTAAAAATAATAAAATATAATTAAAAAGCACATATTTATGTAGTAAAATTAAAAATAATATTTATTTTTAATTTTTTAAGAACAATAAAAGGAACTGTAAATTTTGAATATGCTCGTTTAGTTGCTACAAATGCTTTAAGAAGTGATTGTTCTATTAGTGGATCAGCAAATGGAAAACACATAATAAATATTGAAGACGGTGGTGTTTTACAAAATGTAATTTTGGGAGATCCAGCAAAGGGAATTTGGTGTTCAGGAAGTTGTACATTACAGAATGTTTAGTAAGTTAATTAATTTAATTAATTAATTAATTTAAATATTTTAAATAATTAATTAATTATTTAAATAAATTTATTTTAATTTTTTTTAATTATTCAAGTTTTGAAAAAGTTTGTTATCATGCTGCTGGCTTTGCAGGGGATTCAAATTCAAAAACACATAAAGTAATTGGTGGTGCTGCCCAGAATGCTCCTGATAAAGTTATTTAACAATTATTTATTAATTAAATTATATTTATTTTAGTTTTTTACTCAATCAAGTAAAGGAATAACAATTATTCAAAACTTTTGTGGTGAAAGTTTTGGTAAAGTTTATTGTTCCTGTGGTTCTGGCTGTAATCCACAATATACCAGAAGTGTACAATTATTGAATTCAAAATTTAAAGGACCAGGATTAACATTAATCTGTTAGCTTATTTAAATATTATTTTAATTAAAGAATTTCCATCAATTAAATAATGATTTTTATTTAATTAATTATTTTTAGCCCTTAATCAAAATTATGGTGACACTATTTCCTCTATTTCAAATATTGTTTTGGATGGAATGAATAATGCAAATACTAAAATTAAATATGCTTGTCAGGTTGTTAATTACAAAAACAGATGTTTAATTATTTAAAATTAAATTAAAAATTAAAGGAATATAAAGCTACAACAGAATCAGTATCAACACTTTCACCACTTTCAAGTTTTGCTCCAAACGTGGATGGAACAGGAAAATCTTGTAAATATAGTGCATCGGCAATTAAAATAAATTCTTAATTAAATATAGAAGAAGAATTTTGATAAAATAAGTTAAAATTTTAGTAAAATATTTTTAATTAGTTAAATAGAAGTAAATAAACTAATTAAATAATTAATAAAAACTTTGCATAATTAATTTTCTAAAACTTGATAAAATAATCTAATTAATTTTAAAGAATAATAATAACATTATAAAGGTAAATTCCTTGTTGGCTATCTACTTGTCCGAAAAGAGAATTGGCTCTTTTCTTTCCTATTGCAGTTTTTACATTACGAATTTTGCACTCTTATTTTATCTTATAGAACTTTTTGACACAGAGAAGTGAAAATAAATTTAATTAATTATAAAGTGTATTCTGCCATCTGAAGACATCTTAAAATCGGCGATGCCGATGACTTAGACGATGTCGAGGATAACAAGATCAATACAGCTGCAGTATAACAATAGGCAAAGAAACAATTATTAGTTTGTCTATAGAACGTAAATATTGAACCCAATTTTATAAAAATATTAAATATAGAAATCAAATATACCAATAATTTATCAATAGCTTCCAAATTGTTTAAATTGTCAGCAAAGCCGAAGAACATAGGTGCTGATGATAAGAGAACAGGATCAACAGTAACAAAGCCAAAGAAATGGCAAGAATTTAGCAAAATTACATATAGAATTGTGTGTTGTGTTGAAAACCTTCACATCTGAAAAAATTTCTAGCTATATATGAAAATTTTTCTAGGAAAAGGTAGTAAAAATAAAAACAAAAATTATTTATTTAAAAATTAAAGACATACTCATATGATGGTGTTTTTTTAGTAGGCAACATTAGTTCTTCTATTAAAAATTTTTCTAGACGGCTAATCAAAGCTCTTGAATTATTAATACCCAAGATATAACGGAGCCACAAACTCTCCGCAGCAGCTAGAAAAAAATACTAAACTTTTGGTTTTTACTCATTTTGAAGTTAATTCCTTAAATTCTCCTAATGGAATGTGCCTTGGTGTAATTATAAATCTGGAACATGTAGATGTAGCCAGGATAGTTTAATTAAAACTTGTTATCTTTGTTTGTTTCATTTTTAATAAATAATATAATTTACAATTATTTTAAAAATTTTTATTCATTAGTAAAATACAAATAAAAATAGAAAAGAGTGAGTTGAAGGAAAAATGTGCTATAGTATCTATTGAACAAATAAAAATAATATTTACCATCAGATAGAGCAGAAAATTAGCTATAATTATTTAAAAAAAAGTATATTATATTAAATAATATTGATACAAATATGTATTTAAATTTTTAATCAATTAGAGGATGATAAATAAACAATTAGTAACTGTATATAGTATTAACAACTTTTTTTAGTTATATAATTCGATAAAGAATTAAATTTGTTACAAAATATAATAAGTGATAATTTGAAAAAATATATTAGTAGAGTAGAAAATTTCCTACAATTGAAAAACATATTAGATATTTCTTATATTAATTGATTTTTTGTAAAGAATGACAAAAATTTTTGAAAAATCATTCGATAGAGAATTAAATTCATTTAATATTTATTTGAAAAAAGATCAAATTTTAAGTAAAGACCCTAATCCACTAACCACTCAAGAAAAAAAATTATGTAAATTATTGTTTATGAATAGTTTTATATATTTTTTAGAATAATTTTCGCGAGTTTTGTTTTTCTTGAGTGAATAGTGTATTAGGGTCTTTATTTAAAATAGAATTTTTATCAAATAAATTTTTAAATTTTAATTTTAGCTCATTGATAGATTCATATCAGAATCTTTTAATGTTGAAGCGAGCTTCTACAAATGTGGATTTAAGCTTTCCCTGAAAAATTAAAGTGTATCAAGTACACCAGAGGTATACGCACAAGTAAATAACGATATAGGATCGTCACCAAGCACTGATGCTCGACCCACTCAGGCTCCTTGAATCCTTTTCATTGAATAAAAACTTCTTAACATCACCATTATCATCTAATTGGTGATCCATTATGGTCTCAAATTCCCAAAATGGTTGATTTCCGATAACTGACTCAGGAAGTATTAATTCCTAAATTTATTTTTCATTATTTTTATATTTATAAAAAAAAAATAAGAAAAAAAGAAATTGAAGAAAATTTTATTTTTATTAAACTTTTTAACAAAGTATAAACCTAAGTTTCAACACCTGACTCTGATCATACAATTGATTGGACATGGGATGACTGGCAAACGATTAATAATAATTACTCATGGGGATCTGAAGCCCAAGAAGAAGAAAATTTAGGAGGTGTATCTATTTTAAATAATCATAATAATACAAAAATTTTTAAAGAAGAAGAAGAAGAGGACGAAACTTACTACATGTTTGATGGCAGCGAATATGAGTTAGAACAACAACCACAAAATGAAGCTGAACAAGCTAATAATAACTCAGCATATATTGAATTTGTTGATAATCTTTTAATAACTTGAATTTTAAAAGTTGATAAAGAGCAACAAAACAATATTGAATATGTTGATAATCTTTTAATAGCTTCAATTTTAAAAGATGATATAAAACTGCAAAATAATATTAAAAAAAATATTTAATTTCAGAGGCTTGTATTGTTTGCCAACAAACAATTAATGAGGAAAACATCAATTTCTGTACTAATGCATGCACATGCATAATATATTGTGCGTCTTGCGCAGCTAAAACAAACTACATAAATATGTATAGAATGCAGGTTTGGAAAACGCTTCAGGAATATAATGTTATCGTCAAAAACTTTAATAAGTTGTCTTTACATCAAATTTATGAGAGATATCAATATTTATATCAACATGATATTTCTGTTAGATGTCTAAATTGTAATCTTCCATTTACTAAATTTATACGTCGTTCGCGGCGTATAAATTCAAATTAAATTTTTTTATTTTAATTTGGTTAATTTTTGTTATGTTAATTTATTTTTTAATAAATAAAGATTTGTTATATTGTTGTAATACAAATTTAGTTATAATTTAATTGTTGATATTTTGGGTCATTTAGTAGGTGTGTATGTGTCCACTTTATAGTGTTGATATTTTGGGTATCATTATAGGCGTAACTTATACAAATCCTTATAAAATTTGCCGAAATTTTCATTCCTTTACAATTATTATTATTATTATATTAATTGTTGAAAAAAATATTTTAATAATATTAATTAAATGCCTGGAGACGAAGTTTCACCATCAAAAAGGCCTCGATATTCAAATTTTTTTATTGATAATATAATCTAAACAAATAGGTCTTCAGCAATTCTCGATTCTGACATTTGGATACCAATCAGAAAATATCGAACAGATACAGTTGAAAATATTCTGCAACGGTTTTTACTTGTTTCACAATCTAAGGCAGAACGAGGTTCAATTTACGGTGAACCATTCACTATTATACTTCAGACAATTGATGTTTTTTCGCTTCCTAAAGGTAAGGAAATTCAGGGAAACTCTCCATCTATTCCATTAAATAATGAAAGCTGGCTTATTAAAGTGAGAAATTTAAATTAAATTATTGTCTTTTTTATGCGCTTGAGCGGGACCTAGTGTTAAAAAAAAGTCGAAACAACAATCCATAAATTTTCAAAAAAATATGAAGGTCCCTACGAAATTATAGCTATTAATAAACCAAATGTCATAATAAAGAAAGATGACAAAGTAGTTGAAACACATTTGGACAAAATTAGGTTATTTAATAATAAATCATATTTTGAATTAAGAGAATTAGGAACTTATTTAGTTTAGGTAGCCTGCCCCATATATTCGCGAAAATCAATTTATTCGCAAACTATTTATTATATTTATCTGCATTATTTTTTATTTTTAAATTTACATTTCTTTAATAGATAATGGAAGATTTAAAAAATTTTAACATCCATTCTTTAATGCGTTTGCTAAGTAAATCAGACAATGAATTTGAACATTGGCTTAAAGAAAATAAATTATTATGGCCAACACGTGTGTGTGAATGTGGCAACAAAATGGTCCTTACGAACGAAAAAAAATGGCAATGCAATAAAAGGAATCAACACAACAACAAAAGGCCAACAAAGGGGTTTTATGAGGGGACGTTTTTTTCACACACGCATTTGACTCCAAAGCAGATAGTTGAATTCACATATTACTGGTGTCGAAACACACACACACAGGATGAGTTTCAACACGATATGAAGTTAAGTACAGCAACAATAGTTGATTGGAAGCAGTTCTGTAGGGATGTAGCAATTTCATATTTTAAGAATCACCCGGAGAAAATTGGTTTTTTTACTTATTTTATTAAACAAATTCAATTTTAGGTGGTTCTCAGGTAGTTGTGGAAATTGATGAAACAGTCCTTTGTAGACCGAAATATAATAAAGGAAGAGAAGTTGAAAGGGAAAAGCAGTGGTTTTTTGGTGGTGTTGAAAGGCACTCTAGAAAAGCGTTTATGCAGCCAGTAGAGAAAAGAAATGCTGAAACACTCTTACCAATTTTACAAAAATTTGTTGAAAAAGGTTTTTTTTCATAATTAATTTTATTTTTCTCAGAAAGCATTATTGTATCTGATCTTTGGGCAGCGTATGGAGGGATTGAGAAGTTACCTGAAGGTTATAAACATTACACTGTGAATCATAGTGTTGAATTTGTAAACAAAGAATCGGGGCAGCATACCAACTCAATTGAATCACAGTGGCAAAAATTCAAGCAAAAACACAAACAACGTTATGGCACACCGACATTCCCTCATTACTCATAATACTTAACTGTTTTACTTAAATTTTGGGTAATTAATAGAGTTTAGAGGGGGGGTAATTAATACAGGTAGGGTAATTTTTTTTCAATCTATCGCTGTAGGGGGTAACTAATAGAGACAGGGCATTAATAGAGACAGGGTAACTAATAGAGAAAATACGGTATATTGTTTATTGCTCAGAGGGACTATTTTTTATGAATAAAATATTTTTACTAATATTTGTAAATTAATTAAATATAATAAAATAATATAAAATAAAAAATAAATTAACATACTTGTATAAAATAATGATACTACCGTATTTACTCTAATAATTACCCTCCCTCAATTAATTGCCGCACCTCGATTAATTACCCCCTCCAGAGATAGGTTGAAAAAATAATTTGTCGCGAAGCGAATAGAAAAAAAAAAATATTTAAAATTTAATTAAATTATTTATTTATTTATTAAAATCAAAAATCTTCCTATTTAATTCCCAAGCTAATTTTCCCAAGATTTTATCAATGCTTCAACTATAAAAATAAAGGCTTTAAACTTTTTCGGGACAAATAGATAGATACCCCTTTTTCCTTAATAATAATAAATAAGATTGATAATAAAAATTGTTTGCTTTAATTTAATTTAATTTAATTTAACCCTGAATAAATCATTTAAAATTAATTTCTTTTAATTATCGAGTCTAAAATTCGACAAATTAGCCAGGGTAATTATTAGAGTAAATACGGTAATTGAACATTTAATTTTTCTTTTCAAAGTTCTTTTTTGTTCGAAAGTAAATCAGTTGCATAAATGTTAGCCTTACAAAGATAATTTTAATAATTAAAAAATATATTCAAAAATAATAGCCACAATTGAATTATTAATTTTAAGGTACTTTTAAAGAAAGGGGGGCAGATTTTGCAGACTTTTTTTGCGGACAATTTTTGCTGTTTATTATATAGGTATATTTTTTTTAAACACCTAGAAATTTTACTTGTGAACAGGTTTTTTATAACAAATTCTTTTTCAATTTATTCAGACACTAAATAGAATCGAACCATTATCAAAACAAACGTAAGCCAAAACACTACTAACTTAACCACCAGACAACTTAATCTAGAAAATCGATTATTTACTTATAAATCGAAGGTAAAATAAATTTTATAAGTAAAAAATCATGGAAAACCAATTTCCTGAACATCCACACCCAGAATATTGAATCACTTTGGCAGAAACTGAAACGACGACATAAATCTGAATTTTGAACTGCAGAAACAACAATTGAAAGCTACATTCATGAATTTGTTTGGAGACAGCGTTTTAAAGGGCCTGATTGTTTTTTTCATGTAATTTCACAAATTGTCAATCATGATGCATATTTGTGTGAATAAAGTCAATTAATACTTTTTCTTATCGCCTTAGGTAAAAATCAATCATAAAATATATATAAAATATTAATAAACTTTGTCCGCAAAAAAAGTCTGCAAAATCTGCCCCCCCTTCTTTAAAAGTACCAATTTTAATAATAGGGGTTTTTAAAAAATATAATTAAAAATAATTAATTAATTTTACACTTAAAAAATCAATTAAAAAGTTTTAATTTCCAATTGTCTCTAAATTTAATTAATTCAAATTAAACTTTTAGATTATTTGCGGTAAACTATATTAAGACCCTTAATCCCTTCGCGGTATCCAAAATTTAGCTTCAGGTCAGTTATTGACAGCTGCGACGGTCCGGATGGGTTAACTACTTGGGCCCCATCACCCTAAGTTAGCTAATAAACAGAAACAACATTATAATTATTTAGCATTAATAGTAAAATAAATCATAGGCGATTAAGTGTAAGAGAAGACAAAAATAATATTAACATCTATTCAATTCTTAATACATTATTATTGTGCAAGTGCCTCTTAGAATTGGTTTTAGCTTATTGTTAGTTTTCATACGGGGAAATTACATAGTATCTCTGGTAATGGGGAGGGGCAATTTAATTTTAAATTTACCAATAAAATTCTAAATATTAATGTAGGTGACACCTTACACTATTACTAATTTTAATTATTTTTTCCTTTTCTTTAGAAATGCCAAAAGCATATGTCATATATGTAGAAGGAAAAATGAGTGAGCACAATTCGAACGCAAAAAAGAAAAGAGCAAATTCTCTTTGCGGACAGGAAGATACCCAACTAGGAATTTACCCATCATAAAATCTAAATATACTAAAACACTAAAATTAATTAAAAACCAAAATATAATTTATTATTATTAAATGTTTAAAAAAACTACAAATTAATTAACTAATAAATAAATACATATTTATTTAATTTAATATGTTTTATTATAATTTGTACTACTACTATAATTAATTTTCTGTTTATTTTCTTTAATAGTATTTTGTTGATCTAATATTTGAAGTTGTAATTGTTGTAATAAAATATCCTTAAATTTAAAATATTAATTAATTAATTAATTAAATTATTTAATATACCTTTAATGCAATTAAACTTAATATAATAATTATTAATACAACTAAAAGAACTAATAAACAACCAAATTTCTTTAAACAATTTATTAAACTATTATTTTCATTTTTTAAATAAAAAGTTTGTTGTTGAAATGAGGGAATTGATTCCATTGAAGTTAAATCAGTACCAAAAGCTGAAATAATAAAAGGAGGTTGGGCACTAGAAGCTGATGAGGATGATCGTCTACTTCGCATAGTTGTTGTAAATGATTTTAAATAATTCTTAGATAAATAAGCATTTTTAGTTAAAGGAATAGGTGATGAAACGCAACGATCACGAAATTTTCCATCTAATGAGGGTTCTCTTGGAAATATTTTTAATTTTGGCATTATGTTTTTACTTAAAAAATTAATTTGATTAAATAAAATACCTAATTAATTAATTAAATAAACTTACCGTTAATTTCTTTTATTTTTATAGAAGATAATTTTTATTAAAATATAAATAATTAAATATTACTCAAAATGTCGGCATAATTTAATTTTTTTAAGGTTAATTTATTATAAATGTAGATATGTATTAGTGCTTAAATGATTTTTACCTTTCCCTTTTATAAAAATATTATTAAATTCTGATTTAAATAAATTTTAATAAAAAGATCTATTTTAAATAAATATGTATAAAGGTTTGTCTGTACTTAAAAATATTATTTTAATTTTGTTGACATTTTATAAATAAATAGATTTCCTTTATTTAAATTATTTTAAATAAAATGAAACATAAAATATTAAAAATAAATGATTAAAAATATTATTTTTAAATTATTTATTAAAATTTAAAGGTAAATTTAAAAAAAATAAAAACAGGCAACAGACTGTTTATGTTTTGGCATTTTTAAAAATGTACTCATTTATTTTTTATTTGTACAGTTGTTTTGTTTAAAATTTTCAATAAATTTAATTAAAAAATTGATTAATTATTTATACCTATTAATAAAAATAAATTTAAATTAAATAATCAAAGGATTATATAGTAGAGTATACCACTGGTAGTTAAATTTTGTAACAAAAAACATTAAATACATACAATTCATTTCGTAAAGCTATGTCGACCGGTACACTTTCATACTTAATGTGAAAATGTCTACGAACATTGAGGTCTTAGTTAGACAATAATTAACTTTACATAAATCAAGTATATTATATTAAACAATTTATTTATAAAATAAAATATTTATATTTTAATTTAATTTATTTTAATTTAATTTATTATAATATTTATATATATAATTTTATTTTTTAATTTATTTTATTTAAAAAATTAGATATTATTTCTAATATTAAAAATTATTTAATTTTACTTTTATATAATTTTACTAAATTAAATTAAATTAATTTAATAGTAATGGTTATATTTATTAAATCACATTTTTTTATTAAAAAAATTTTTTTTCTTATAATTAAATAAAATTTAGTTTTCAGTTTATTGGCATTTCTCTATTAAATAATTAAAAAAAAATTAAAACTTGACAACTAGAAATTAAAATATTTAGAGGAGAAGGAAAATATTAAATTATTATTTTACTTTTAAAATGGCAAATTTATTAAAATATTTTTCTTGTGTATATTTAATTGTTAATTTTCTAAATATTATTTTTTGTATATTTTTATCCAATTCTATACAATACATATTTACGTAAATAAACGGATATATGAATTTTTTGTCTTATTATAAAAATTAACGTCATTTTACAATTCTAATCTTTCTACATAATATATAATTTTAAATCAATAATAATTAAATAATTGTTTTCCTTTTCTGTTAGAGATATAAACTAATAATTATGAGACCACATAAGTAGATATTTTTAATAATATTTGATTAAAGATTAAGAAGAAAAGGATTATTTTTATATAAAAGTTTTTAACTATCATTAAAAGGCTATATGTATATCACATTAATTATTTAAAATAATTTTTAAGTAAAATTTAATGGTACAACCAATTGTATTAATTATTATTATCAACACCTATTTAACATTATTTCTTGGATTATTGTTTAATTTTTTGCTTTATTATTTGGCAAAAAAATATTCAACACAAGACCTTAAAGAATTTTATTACATAACAATTTACCATATTTCATGGCATTTACTCCAAACAATTTTTCAAACATTAGGGGATCCAGTTAATAATTTTAATAAATAATATATATTTTTTAAAGCTTTTCTTTGTGGCATCAGATAATAATGCTTATATATTTTTACATGGACCAGTTAGATGGATACCTTCAATTACAATACAAAATTTAATTTTGGTAATTTACATATGTATTCTTGGTTGTAGTACAACATCAATGGCATTACAATTTGTTGACAGATATTTAGTTATTTGCAAGTAAACAAACTTTTTTTTTAATTTTATTTAATTAAATATTTAATTATTTTAATCTTAATAGAAATCATACAAACCATTTTCGTCGTTATTTAATTATGGGATTAATTGTTTTAATTAATGCTTTATTAATTATTATTGTAAATATTTCTTCATTGCCTGCGATGAATTTTGAATTAACATTATCACGTTTTGTTAAAATATGTGATCTATTATTTGATACACAAGATCCCAATTTTTTAAAGCTTATAAAAATTATTTGGTCATCAGATTATGTAAATAATTTTTAAAATTATTTTAATAATTATTTTTATTAAAGGATAATCTTATGCAAAAAGGATTTTTATTTTTAATGATTATATTATTTATAACATTTAATATAACTACAATATTTTGCTATAAAAGGATTAAATCATTTTTGTTAAAAAATCTTAATTCAACTTGGAGTACAATAAGTATAGAAGCAATGCATCAGGTTTTAAGAAATATGTTATTACAGGCAAGTTTATTATTATTATTATTATTTTAATATAATATTTAATTTATAGGCACTTTTAGCTCTTTTAGCTTCTGTCAGTATTCTTTTATTAGTATTTTTTACAGTTAGTGGAATTTTTTCATTAAATTTACTTCCATTTGAACTTTTAATATTTTTACCATCACAATGGATACCTGTACTAAATCCATTAGTTACAATTATTACAGTACATAAATACAGAAATGGATTTTATAAAATAATTAAATTAAAATCTGTTAAAGAAAATTCAAATAAACAGACACCAGCAGTTGTTATACCAATGGTGCAAAATAATTTAAATGAAAACATTTTAGTTCAAGAAAGATGTATAACACCATTAGGAAGAAATTTAAATCAAAATGATTTTACATATAATTAAAAAACATTCTTTTGTAATAATATTCTGTGATATCCTACATAATATGTCCAATATAAAACATTAAAACCTTAAAATAAAATGATAAACTTTTTTTTATTTTATTAAATATTTAAATTACAAAAATAGGCTAAAGGAAAATAAATTCTGGCTCTTTCATCCCAGAAGACTGGATCAGACCAATTCCTTTATAAATATAAACTACTTCAATTAATTTAATAAATATACCTATTAATAATATAATCTCTTAGTCTTTTAATTATTTTCTGATTAAACAATTTAAATAAATTATTTTGTTTATTTATTGCCTCATTTCCATTAATATTTTGACATTTTAATGTTCCATTTGTTTTATAATTTTTTCCTTTTGATGTTCTTCTTTTTGATGGAAAAGTTCCATAATAATTACCAAAAAATAGAAAAATAAAATTTTATTAATTTTATAAACTTAAATACTTTTAATTTGTTTATAATTCTCATTGTCCGGAAGAATAATAGAATTTTCCTTTATTAGAAAATAATATAAAACTTGAGAATTAAATAAAAACATTTTTAAATAATTAATTTAAAAATATTATTTTTTTCCTGTTTAAATAAAATCCCCTCCCTTTTCCCTAAATAAATCTTTTAATTATTTTAATTAACCATAGATATTTCTGCTTCATTTGAAGATATATTTAACATTTCCTGTTCTTGGTCTATTAATAATGTTGATTTTCTTCTAAAATTTCGTGATAATCTATTTTTTCTATGTAAGTGTCCAACAATTGCAATTTCAATTAAAGAAAAAGCAATAAATGCAATACTTCCAAATATCCACACATCCACTGACATTACATAACTTTAATTAATTAATTAATTTAATTAAAATATTTTAAAAGTCTAACCTAACCCTTGGAAGTGATTTTAAAATATTTCCATATTGAAATGCTATACTCATTAATGCTGAAACTGATAAAGTTATTCTTGCAGGTAAACTACGATAATCAAGAAAAAATGGAATCCAACTCATAGCAACTGCCTTAAATTTTTTTTTAATTTTTTTAAAAAGTTTTTAATTAAATGAAAAGGAAAACTTTTAACCGTTTGAGCAGGAAAATACATTTGAAATAAATAAACTCCAAATTGACGAGTTAAGAAAAAATTAACAGTTAACTAATAAATAAATAAATAATTGTGTTTAAATTAATTTAAATAAAACTTGATCCCATTTCCCAGCAGCATAAATAAATGAATGCTTTGCCCAACGAATTTCACTAAGCATAAAATCTGGTGGCTTTGTTCTTGATGGATATTCAAATACCTAAAAAAGAGTTTTAATTCAATTAATAAAATTATTTACTGGATTCCAATCTCTCCACATTAAACGAACATTTGCTACATTATAGGCATAACTTTCTAAAACAAGTTCACATTCTTCTTCATTAAATGGATAAAGCCATAAATCAACATAACAAGGACCTAAATAATTAATTAATTAAATTAAATAAAATAACCTTCTACTCTAAGACGATAATTCATCCAAACAGTTCCATTTGGATAAATTAAAACAAAAGTATTTGGAGAAGGAGAAGAGTGAAGTTCAGATTTTTTGCTATTCTAAATATATTTAATTTAATTAAAGTTTAATTTAAATAATTAAATTTAACCACAAAACAAACAAAAGGTTGCCAAAGACGGTCAACAATAATTGAACTTAAAGTCAAGTTTTCAATACAATTACTTAATTGAGTGTAACGTAATCGACGATCTAACCATATTTGACTCATTAAAACATCTGCAGTAAAACTTGCACTAAAAATGAATTTTTAATTTTTTATTTAATTTATTTTATTTTTACCTTAATTCACTAACATCATAAAATGTCTAAAAAAATAATTATTATTTATTTTAATATTTATTTAAAATTAACTTGAAGTGCTAATTCAATAGAAACATTAACACCATTAGGATCAGGCATTAAATGTCTATCATAAAAATCTTCTTTAAAAATATTATTTAAAATTTGAGAAGATTGTAAAGCAATTAATTCTGGTGTACATTCTGTTATTTTAAAATTTAATTTTTTCTTTGTTTATAAATAATTATTAAAGAATAAATTAAATAAACAACTCCTTTTTATTTAAATATTTAATTAAATATTTAATTTAATTTAATTATTATTATTTTACCTTTAAAATCATTATTTAATTTTATTTCTTCTTCGATATTATTTTCTTTATTTAATTGATTTTTATCAATTGATTCAAAATCAAATGAAGATGAGTAACTCACTTTTGGACTCATTATATTAAATATTTGAGCAACATTTAAAATATTTGGAAGTAAAGAATTTACAACCATTTTATTTAAACATTTTTTAAAATAACAATAATAAAATATTTAAATATATATATTCATAAAATAAAAATAAATATATTTTAAAGTGTATACACACATAATTGAATTTACCTAAATAGTAATTTTAGTAAAAAAAATAAACTTTTCTTTTGTCTTAAAAAAATGTTATTTAAATATTAAATTATAGTTAAAATAAAAAGAAAAAATTAAATTTATGTTTAAATTTTAATGTAAAAAAATAATAGATATTAAAAATTAAATTTTAAAAAAGAATTAATTTGTAAAAATTATTTAACTAATATTATTTAATCTTTCATTAGTTTAAAATCTATTTTCAATTAAAAAATAAAAGATTTAATTTATTTATTTATCTAAATTATAGTTCCTTATTATTTATAAATAATAAGTTTAAAAAAATAATTTAAATGTCTCAAAATTAAATAATTTATTTGACTTATAGTTCCTTTTTATTACTAAGTTTATTTACTAAACACAAACTAAATAAGATATATTAATTAGGTTTATTTATTAAACACTAAAACAAAAAGACTACAAAACATAAAATATGTAGTAAATAAATTAAGTAAATACTAATACAAATTTTTATTTAAAGTTTAAAATTTCATCATTTAAATTTAATGAATTAATTCATTTTATTTTATTTTAAAATAAAAATTATTTTTTTATTAATATTAAAATAATATTCGCCTTATTCAATTATTTAATTATTCTTTTATTATAATAAAAATGGAAAAAAGTTCAAATAATCAAGATGTAAATAAACAAGTAAAATTGGCTGTATATAATTTTGAAAAAGTAAATTTAATTTTATTAATTTAAAATTTTATTTATTTTTATTTTAAAATTAGGAAATTAAATTAACATAAAATAACCATATATATTTAATTATTAATTTTTAATTTTAAGCGTTTACGGATTTTTCATATTGGAATACTTGTGGGTGATAAAGGTAAAAACATAAATAAATTAATTAATTAATATTTATTAATAATTAAGAATTTCATTTTGGAGTAAAACAATGTGTTCATGTCTGTCCTCAACGTAATAATGGAAAATATTTTTATGTATTAATTAATCGTACAATTCCAAGGAAAATGGCATTTTTGTATGTTTTTAAATTATTTTATAAAATAATAGTTTAATTGTATCTCTTAACTATTATTTTATTTTTAATTTTATTATTTTGTAGGAAATATGTCCCTATTTATGTAAATAATATTCCAATGACTACAACTCTTTCATTTGATCAATTATTAAAAATTAAATATTCTTTGGAGAAATATTGTTTTGGTCCAAATACTTACAATATATTTTATAATAATTGTATAGATTTTGCTTATACATTTCTTTGCTCTATTTCAACTGAATTATTAAATAAAAATAAATTACCAATTGAAATAAGACAACCTTGGATTACTGAACCTTTGAGATTATTAAATAAACATTTTCTCAAATATTTAAAGTAAAAATATTTTTTTAAAAATAGTAATTATTCTTTAAATTTTATTTTTAGAAAAAGAAAGAATATTTATCGATTTAATACTATAGAAAGAATAATTATAAATTGATTACATTTATTATATTAATTATTTTAATATTTTATTTATTTTTAATTAAAATTTTATTTGGATTATATTTTCATAAATTTTTTAATAAATAAATAGTATGTATTAGTATTCTCAATATATTTTTTATTTAAAAAAAAAAGAAAATTAATTAATTTAACCCCAAAAATTAATTTAATTATAATTTACCCAATATATTGCAAAAATCGAATATCTTCATTCTTAAAGTTATTATCATTCTGACTTAAATTGCCATTAAGTTCATCAGATGCTTGATCTTTTCCTTCAGCAAAACCAATTTTATTTTTACGGAAGTGCAAAGAAACACAACGATGATAAAGGAATTGTTGTCCCATAACCCAATAATCATTGTCATATTGCATAATTTCATTTGGCATAAAAAGTAAACGACATTCACCAACAGGGGACTATTTAAATAAAGATAAATTAATTAAATTAATTTCAACCTTTTCCATATATTGTTCAGGTTTTAAAATAGCTTTTGAAGTATCTTTCCCTTCTTCTCCAAATCTAATTGTTATTGTAGGCATTAAATTAATATTTAAACAAGCTGTTTCATTTAATAAATAAAAATCCCCAATATCATTAGGAATAGAAGCACCAAGCATTTTTGCTAATTCATCCATTTGTGCTTTTGGTCCATACATATAAAGAGCTTGATCCATAATTATTAATTTTGGACTTATGGTTATATTCAGTTTTTTGTTGTTAACTTTAACTGATAATATTTTAACAGACCATTGGCCTTCTTCTGCTATAGAAACATAATCATATTCTCCAATACAATCATTATAATTTTCAGTACCAAATGTTAAAGAACCAAGGTTTGAGTCACCAATAGATACACTAATTAATTTAATTAGAATAAATTAAATTATTTTATAATTACCCTGATGTATATATAGTTACAATTGGATGTTCTAAAGCACTAAGTAATGAAACAAGTGGAGAACTAATACAAGTATCAATTAATGTTGGAGGTGGAGCAAGGCCAAATTCACCCTCTATTGGAGTAAATTGAAGATTTGTTGGCATATTTGGGAAGTAATCAATTGATCCAAATGTCATAATTGGTAGATTTAATTCCCCAATCTATTAATATTTAAATTAAATATTTAATTTAAATATTAATTTATACTGTTATATTGTCCATGTACAAATTACCACTTTGACCAAATGAATTATATTTAACATATTTACCAGTAAAAATACTAAATTTTGAAGTAGTATTATCATAACTAGTTTTAGTCCAAGGAAAACTTGCATTATTGTCAATAACCCAAAAATTATCAGATTGAAAATTAATAGCAAGTTGAAAGGTTTTAGCTAAAGAGAAATTAATTTTAAAAGGAAAGGAATATTTAATTTTTATTCTTTAATTTTAAAATTACCAGGAGTTCCAATAGGAATTGAGGCAACACGTGTAAATGAAGTTATTCCAAAAGGAATTGTTCCATTTGGTGAAAACTCCAATTTTGTTTGGCGACGTTTTCTAATCTTTATTGAGTTTGAATTAATTAAATTAAATTCAAATATTATAAAGAAAAATAAAATAAAAAATAAATAATTCATATTTTATTAATTTTTATTAAATAATTGAAGCAAAAAAAGTGGATTTTAATAAAAAATTAATATTATTTAAATAAATTCTTTATTTTTTATTAACATTAAATACAAAATACAATACTTAAACTAGCTAAAAAACGTGGAATATTTATTATATGTATTTATATTTAAATATATAAACATCTGCATTAACTTAAAATTTTTTATTGCATTTGTTAAAGCTTTGTTAAATCTATTTCGGCGTTGTCATTTTTATTTTTAAAATATTTTTAAATTTTATTTTAAATTAAATTTTTAGTTTATATTTAAATTAAAAGCAGTTTGCTAAAATAATAAGATATTTGGTTGATTTTATAATTTTGACTAATCTGATAATTTTTAATAGAAATTTTGATGTATTTAAAATTTTTAAAGGATTTTCTAAATATTTCTTGCTATTTATATTATAAATAAAAAAATTAATGTTTTGCGCCGAATTATTTCACAAATAAAATTTAAACAAATACGAAACCAAAAAGCCAAAATCTATTTTTGTATTAATATTTTATGTTTAAATATTTGCTTTAAAATATTTAAAGATTAGATCAAAGTTTATAAAGAAAAAGAGTTAATGTAAGCATATACCTATTATTTTATTGTTGGATAAATATCTAAAAATGAAAAAATTAATTAAAATATAATTGAGTAAATATTAAAAACTAAAAAAATAATTAAAAATAAATTACCAGATTTTAATTTTTTAATGAATTTAAATTGAATTTATTAAATATTTGACAAGTTAATTTTTATATTGATTTTACTTAATATAAATGATTTAATTTAAAAAAACTATTAAAAGGTAATATTAAATCTTTATAAAAATAAAATTGAATAAATCTTATAAAATAAAATTTAAAAAAAATAAGAAAATATTAAAATTATATTCAAGTATATTTATGTTTTACTATTTAATGATTGACTGGATATTCTTTTTATTCGAGATGTTGAACTACTTCCATGAGATAATTTATGTTCATTACTAATTGTTATTTGTGCAACTTTAAATTTAGAATCTCCAATTCGAACAGAATAAACACCTTTAAATTTTATTTAAATATATTCTTTTAATGAATAAAAAATAATTACCAGAATCAAATGGTTGTGCACAATGAATAATTAAATAATGTTTAGTTCCATTAACAACATGTTCAAATTTCCCTTCATCAGAAACAATTCTTGAATCCAAGTCTTTATGATTACGTTGCCAATGTAAACGATAACCAAAACTAACATTTTCTAACTTAATAAAGAAATTAAAAGAATAATTCAGAAAAGGTTTAAATATTTTACCTCACAAGCAATAGTTGCAGTTGAACCAATTGGTACAAGATAATCACCTAAATCTTCATCATCAGTTTCTGCCGATGAAACCTGAACTTCTCTTTCATCAATTCTATCTATAAAAAATAAAAAACATTTAATTTAAATAAATTAATTAATTAAAAATAAATTAATTAAAACCTTCAACAATAAGTTGAACACTTGTAAATTTATCCCCTATTTGTGCAAAATAAAATCCTTGATCAGAAAATTGGACATTTTGTATAATTATTCTATACCATCCATTTGTTGTACTTTCAAATAAAATTCTATCATTTCCTTTGGAATGCAATATCTGCCCATCTTTATGCCAAAAAACATCAAGATTTGCTCTATTCATTGAAACAGAAATAATTGCAGTTTCTCCTTGCATTACAAATCTATTTTTAAATAAATAAATTATTTAAAAAATAATTAATTAATTTACTGTGTCTGAGGAGATGTTAAAAATATTTCTTCATTTGTCGGTTGATTTTGTCTATTAGAAGAAACCATAATATTATTGTCATTATTATTTTCAATTTCTTCCTCTTCTTCCTCTGTCTGATCTTCAATTATTAAATAAGCTACTGGATATAATTCCCCATTAATTTTAACAGAATATAATTGTCCATCTTCATGATTAACATTATAAATAATTAAAACTTCTACAAAATGATGAAAATGACGTTCAAATCTTCCCCCTTCTGAACAAATAATTTGTTGGTTTTGTCCACGAATCCACTTAAAAATAAACAAATTATTAAAAATTAAAGAAATATTAACTTCAATATTTGCCGTATTAGAAATACATTCACTATTTAATTCACAAGTAATTGAAGCAGTAGAACCTATTTTAATTACATAAGCAGGTATGTTATCTAGATCATCTTCTTGACCACCTAAAAAGTTTAATAAAAATTGTCTATTTTTTAATTAAAATATGTTAAGGTTAACTAAAGGATTTAACCTAATTAACTTACCAACTAAAATTGTAGTTGTACCACTACCTGTTGAATTAGCTAATGATCTTTGTGATGAACGCCTAGAGGCTGAACGAAGAGAAAACTGTCCACTAATATCATCACTATTATTATTATTTCCCCTTTGTTGACTTCCTTCACTTACACTAATTTGCTTTAAAATACTTTCTCGGCTATGTGAAGAGCTAATAGAACTTGACATTCCAATAGTTTGTTTATAATGGTTATCATCTAAAAATAAAAACAAAGAATTTTATTTCTTAAAAAAGAGAGTGTTAAATTTAGAAAAATTCTATGTAAATTTATATTTTTAATTTTAAATGAGAAGAGATTATTTAATTAAACCCTAGTTAATCTACAAGACAAAAACTAATAAATATTTAAATAATTATTTACTTATTATTGCTTTATTCTTTTTATTTAACTGTGTTGGATATTCCTTAACTTCAAATCCAATTTGACCCCACGGGATTTCTTCAAGGAAAACATGAACAGAGTCATAATCACTTTTAGCATTAATAGAGACTGCCATACGTGTATGTGCATCAGTATAACCAGGAGAATCTTTTTTAAAAAAATAAATAAATTTAATTATATATTTATAATAAAATTAAAAATTTAAAAGTTCAAACCACTATTTTCTCTTTCAATTTCTTCCATAATTGTAGATTTTAGTAACGGAGATCCTGAACGAATAATTACTTTCTTTTCACAAAATTCTTCAGAAACCATTACAACAGAATCTCTACCACATTCACTCATACGTTCAACATCAACCTATTTATTTGTTAAAAAAGTTTATTTAATTTTATTTACTTGAAAATTATTTCCACAAAATGTAGCCTTAACACTTGCATGTTGTTCTGGGTAAATTACTGCATTTAAAATAGAATGTTTATTTCTTCTTCTAAGGAAAAATGTTTCTGTACAATTTTCTTCAGATTCAATTTCCTATAATTAAAAAAAATAAATTAATGGCCTTAAAACATTTTTAATTAAATACAAAAATAATTAAAAGAAATAATAAATAAAAATAAAATAAAATAAATTAAATTACTTCATCAAGTATAGAAGTTTCCTGTTGAAAAGTAGAAGCAGAAGTTAATGAACTTAAAGCAGAATTTCTTCTAAAAAGAATTGGTACACTTAAACATGAAGTGCTATTTTCCATTGCACTACTACCAATGCTTACACTAACACCTTCTTCTACATCATCATCATCAATTGAACTACTTAAAAAAAGAAAAAAGTTTTTAAAAAATTAAAAGAAAAAGAACAAACTTGCTTCTTTTATATTTTTTAATATTATAATTTAAATTAAGTATTTGACGTAATAATTTCCCCATTTTTAATTTTTTAAATTATCTTCTAACAGAAATAATATTTAAAAATAAATGTTAAAAATGTTAAGAACGTTAAAATAATTTTTTAAAAAAGTTAAAGAATTTATATATATTACTACTTAACAAAATAAGTTTAAAAATTTAATTTTTTTTTTTTTGCAAAAAACAGCTGTTCTTTAATTTCGAGTTTTTTAAGTTTTTATTCTTTTATCTTTGTCCTTTATATTTTAAATATTTTTGTTATTTTCTATATTCGTCATATGATTAAAAATAATATTTATTTTAATTATTAATACTACAAGGATATAATAACCTTAAATTAAACTTATTAGAAAAATAATATAAAAATAAAATGAGATAAAAAATTAAAAAATAGTAGTATGTAATATTTAGAGAATAATTCTATATTTTATTAAAAAATAATTTGAAAATAAAATACCAAAAAAATTAATTAAAATTAAAAAAAAAATTAATTAATTAAAATACTTAAATATTTTTAAAATAAATAATACTAGGTATTTATTGCAAATAAATGTAAAAAAGAAAGTAAAAGGATTTTTTGACAATTGTTTAAAGGAAATTGAGAGAATATTTAATTAATTACTTTTTTTTAAATATGTATTTAAAAGTAATTAATATTAACAAAAAAATTAAATAAAACTTTTTTTAATTAAATAAAGAAGAAAATAATAAATAAAAGAGATTAGGTAAATTAATTAATTAAATAAAAATTTAATTTAAAATTTAGAAGTGTGTAAAAAAAATTATTTTTTTAATAAGAATAGAGATAAAATATAAACTAAAGTTTTTTTTATTAGTGAAATTAAGGTTTATATAAAAAAAAAGAAAATAATTTTAAGCCTAAAAAATTAATTTAGAAATAACATAAGAAATAAAAAAATTAAATAAATGATTAATTATTTACTTAATATAATCTGACATTTTTTTGAAATTTATTTTAAATATAGGAATAAAAACTAATTAAAATAAGATATATATATTAATTTAAATTATTTATTAATTAAATATTAATTAATTTAAATTACCAGATATGAGACTGTTTTTGGTATATTTTAATTCGTTGTTGTTGTCGTTGATTATCTTGATTTAAATAAGAAGCAGGACAAGGGCCAAGTCGAAAAGGTGACTAATAAAAATTAAATAATATTTATTTATTTTAATTATTTAATTACAATAATTTGATCATTAACTTTTTTAGAACAATTAACCATTTCAGAATTAATATTTTCATTAATTTGTAAATATTTTTGTGAATTAGTAGTAATGGTTGAAGGACTCTAAAAATATTTTTAAATTATTTTATTTAATTATTTAACCAATGGAGGGCTTTCTATTCTTCTTGTTGTTAATAAAGGAATATAAGCATTAACTCTTGATGTACTTTCGTATGGTCTATCCAAATGTGCACTTAATTCAACATTATTTACACGTTGTTTTGAAATATTTGTTTGTTTAACTGTTGAAGGATATTCTGCCACAATACTATATAAAGGACCAATTCTTTCCTCAATTGAATTAGTAAGGGATTTACGCTTTGGGAGTACCTAAATATGTAGAAAATAATTATGTAAATATTTACTTAATATATAATAATTAAATTTAATTAATTATATTATTGTTGAGAGAGACATTAAGGGACTTGACATTTAAATAGCCTATAAAATATCAAAATTCTGATAGTTAAAATCAGAATTTTAATTTTTATTTAATGGAATTATTTTATTTTTTAAAGGTCTACAAATATAAACTAACCAGTATTTATTAGATATTAAATTTTAAAAATTTTAAAAATTAATTGCCTGTGGTGGAGTTTTCTTTCTTTGAGTATTTACTTCATTTTCTTCACTAAAAGACTTTAAACTACTAAAATTATCTTGTTTTAAATTTTTTAATTGTTTAATAGAAATATATTCTTTATTTTTATTTTCTCCTTTTAATTCAACTATTTCAGCCTTTTCTTTTTCTTTTTGTTGTTGCTGTTTTGTTTTCATTCTTTGAAGAAATGTTTGGTTTTCTTTTCCTTTTTGTTGTTGTTGTTTGTTTAAAATTGCTTGTTCAAGTTTTGATTGTTGGTAAATAATTGGTCTCTTAATTAAATTAATTAATTAATTTTAATTAAATATTTATTTAATTAAATATTAATTTAATTTTATTTAATTTACATTGTTATTATTAAAATAATAATTATTATTCTTTTTAATATTATTAGACAAAGATGAAGTTGATTCTGGTCTTGATGTTGTAACAACAGTAGATGTGGCACTCAAATTTTTTAATGTTTCCATTATTCCATCAATTGAACTTGAAACTTTCTAAAAAATAAGAAAAAAATTTACTTTTTGTTTTATACCTTTAAAGCTCCAAGAACAATTTCTATCCTTTCTTTTACATTCTCTTCACGACATAATTTATGGATAGTATCAATTTCAGCGTTAATCCTCACTAATAAATCATAAACAGTTTTACGGTCTTCATATGGTGTAAGACGACCACTAAAAAATTTAAACTTTTAATTTATTTTTTATTGAAGATTAAAAGGTTAATAAATAATTAACCTAAATAAAATTATATATATAATAATAAAATAATCAACCGCAAATTAGAATTTAATGATAATTAAAAATTTTTTAATATTTAAAAGTTAATAAATATTAAATAGAAAAAAGACAATAAAGAAGAATTTAGTTAATGCAGAGAAGGTTAACTCTTACTCTGCATTCCCTAACCCAATATATCCTTTTATTATTACCTTACTCTTTTAAAATATTCTGTTACCTATTAGAATTAGTATGTTCTGCCTTTATTTGTTCTTTTTTGCAAAGATCATCCAAAGTATTTAATTTATGTCTTAACATAACAATTAATGGAGTCATTCGAGATATTTCATTACTTCTTTGATTAAATAATTCTTTTTTATGTTTTTTTTCAAAAAATAATTTTGGGGATATTCTTTGATTATTAATTTCAAATTGTTGTTCAGATAAAAGTCGATGTTCTAATAAAGCTAATTTTTCATGTAAAAGACTAATCGGTTCTCTAAGGGCCTAAAATAAATTAATTATTAAATAATTAATTTAATTAAATAAATTAAACCTTAACATAATAACTTTCCAATGCAATATCAGCAAAAATATTTTCATTTAATAAATCATTATTTCTTTCATTTTGTTGTCTTTTTGGTTCAAAATCAGGATCAAAATTTAATATCATTCGCGCAAGTCTAACCCTTAAAAGTTCTTCTTTAGCCTCTGCCTGTGCTTTTGATACAGGTTGATTAGGACGTTGAATTCGATCAGAGATTGAAAGAATAACATTCTCTATACGTTCAACTTCTACATTATTATTTTTAAGTTTATATTCCTTAATAAAAATTATTTAATTAAATATCTAATTAATTAATTAAATTAAATATTAAATTAATAATTAAATTAAATATTTAATTAAATATTAAATTAATTAATAATCAATTAAATAATTAAATTAAATAATAAATTAAATATTTAATTAATTAAATTAATTGTTCTTTACCTGTGCAATATCTAAATCTTTTTGTACTTCTAATAATGCTTGTCTTAATTCATTATATTTATTATATTCAATTAAACGAGGTAATTCATCATCATTATAGCTACGTGTTTTATGAATCTATTATAAATAAACTTTAAAGTTTATTTTTAAAATAAAAAGAAAAACACAACCTTTTCATTAAGACCAAATTGTCTGCCTTTTGTATGTCTATTTTGTATCTGTAATGTTGAGAATTGTTGCTCTCCATAATTATTTAATTTTTTGTAATTTTTATAACATTCATTATCAGTCCAATAAATTGCTCTATCATCCTTATTTTTATTTTTTAATTTTTCCTTTGAATTTAAATAAATAAATAAATAAAATTAATTTATTTAAATAATTAATAATTGTTTTTATCAAAATATATATTATTACAATATTTAATTTATCCTTCCATGACATTGTCCAAAATTCTGTATTAGCATATTCTTTACCAAATATTGGTCTAACAATTATATTACAATTTAAATTTTGTTGTTTTTCATTAATTCTTTTATTTGAAATATTTTTTAAATTATTACATTGAATAAGCCATTCCTGAGTAATTTCAGTTACCCTAGCTAAATGACAATGACTTGTGCTTTGAATTAAATAAGGATTTTGGTAAATTAATTCTTTATTATTTAAATGAAAATTATCAAAAGAAGTAGTTTTTTTATTTTTTTGAATTTCTTCTTCAATTTTATAAATATATTTTTGTCTTTTTAAAGAATTCTTTTTTGGAGGAACAGGAGGTGGGGGTTGTTTATTTTTATTTAATTCTTCTTTTTGTTTATTTTCTTTTAAAAATATTTCAGAATTAATTCCTAAAAAAACTTAAACAAATTAAAATTTAAATAAATAAATACAATATTTCTTACCTTTATTACATAATGTTTCACTAATTTCTGTCAAAATAGGCTCTATATCACAAACACTGTCAATAAAACGTTCTAAAGGAGGTGAAATACAAACATCCATTTGTTTGTCATTTTTAGCTTTTTTTAATTGATTATCTGTTTGTGTCCATTTAGTAATAGGAGATAGACTTTTTTGTTTGTTTTGTTTTAAAAAACTTTGATGCTTTTTAAATTAATTAATTTAATTAAATAATATTTAAAAATTATTACAAAAGTTCCTCCTTGTTTAGCTTCTTTAATTCCATTTGAGGATATTGATGTTTGGATAGAATAATCTTTTGGGTTATCTGAATTACTTAAAACATTCATATTTGTTGCATGAAGAAAATGAACAGGCCCAGAAATTTCAACTCGGACAGGCTGTCCATAATAATTAATTAATCCTTTTCTTTCTTGTTCTTCTTCCAATATTTTACTATTATTACTTTCCACACTCTTTGACATTAATTTATTTGTTGGTATACCTTTACGCATTAAAAGACGGACCTAAATATAATTCTTAATTAAAAATATTTTTATTCCCATGATTTATACTTCTTCATTTGCTTGTTTTTCAGAAAATGTTAAACTCTCAATTTGTTGTTCTATATTTGTTGCTATAATTTTTGGATGTTTAATAATTAAATTTATTTTATAAGGAAAGCTTCTACAAATTTTTAAATTGTTAAAGTAAATATTTTGTAAATGAAAGCTTTTTTGAATATTACACTCTGAACCATTTTCTTCTGTTAAAATACTTAATATTTGAGATTTTGAATTAATTGGTTGTTGTTGTTGTTCCTCTTTTTGTTTATTAGTTATTTTTATATTTTGGAATGATTGTGTTGAAGATCTCTAAATAAAATAAAATAATTAATTTAATTAATTAATTTATTATTAACCTTTGGTTGAGGAAAACATTCATAAGCAGAATGCCATAACTCATCACTACTACTCATAACCGCAGATAAATTCATTCCAACATTTTGATCATATGCACCAGTCTCAATTGATTCTTGTCTTTTATTAATTTTATTCTAAATTTTATTAGGTTATTTTTCTGATTTATTTTTATATCTCTTAATTAATTATATATTAATTTAGGGTTGTTTATTATTCTCATATTTAAATTATTAATTCTATTGTTATCTTTATTATAGAATTTAAAAAGTATTTTAAACTTCATTCTGAAGCAACAATTCTTCTGCCATAAAAGGGCCATGTACAGGAAAAGGAGAAAACCCGAAAGATGATTCTTGTGGAAATTCATGTCTTTTATAATTAATTCCACTATCAGAAACTGTCCATACATCCAATTGTTTTGTTGTATCAATACTACGAACAAGTTGGGGTGGATAACGATCAATTGTTGTCTATACAATTAAATAAATAAATAAATAGATGTATTTAATTAATTAATTAAGAGAATATTTATTTACTTCAAAAGGTAATTGTTGAAGGATATTTTGTTGAAAATATTGATTTGGCCTACCCATTGGTGGTAGTGATGCATGTTGTCTGTACAAATAATTTAATTAATAATTTTATTAATTAATAGAATTACCTAGCCTTTCTTTGTTGTTCATCCAATCCTTGTGGACCAATTGTTTGACCAATTTTTCGTAAACTAGACCCATGTAATTTGTATAGTTTTTGTTGCTGTCTTCGAAGGAAGTTTTCACTCTGTTCCGAATTAATAATTTCCTATTTTTTAAAAGAAAATGGAATTAAATTAATTGATACTTAATTAAATTTATTTTACTTTTTCTTTTCTTTCAATAGGGACAATAATTGAATGCCTATAATTCCTTTGTTCACTTGTTTGGTCACGTAATATTTGAGGAAATTCATTTGAATATTCGTTTCTGTCTACAAAAGATGGATCTTTCGAAGTACGAGCATCCTTTAGAAATTTAATTATAAGTAAATTAAACAATAATTTAATTAAAGTTAATTATTTTAATAATATGTATTTAGTAATAATAAATATACATAGGTATTTTTCAATAAATTAAAAAAAAGTACATGTAATGATTGTGTTACATGTAGAGTTCGCGGATTATTACTAGAAGAAGTATAGAATTGTTCTTCATTAATTTCATCTTTTATAGATAAATGCCTCCTTTTAATTAAAAAAAAAAAGAAAAAAGTAGTTAGCCCCCGGTTTTCATCACAAACGGGTGCGCCATCCTAGAGGAGGGGTCCGAAAAATTCAGTGGATATGGGAGGATTTTTTCTGCTTTTCTTTTGATGTTAATGACATAATCCTTTGATCTACCGAGAGGTGTGAAGCTACTAATTGACTAATTAGTGGTACTAATTGTTTTCTTTTTATCTTGCCTAAAGGTGTGAAGTAATTAATTTGGTAATAAAAAAATTTAATTGTTTTCTTTTGATCTTACCGAAAGGAGGGTACTTGTACCTTTATCTTCCCCCACCCTTTTCAATGCAGCGCCTTTTTTTTATGCGCCGAAAAAATATTCTAGACTGCCTTGATTGAAATTGCCTCAAGAAAACTTGTGATGCGTAAAGGCGTGCTACATTCGAATTTAAAATGATATTGTTACTTTTAATTTTGCCAAAATTTGTAAAAATAAAAATATTATAAAAATGAATATATGTACGTCATATTAATGAACTAGGAATGGGTGATAATGAATTAGGAAGCATTAGATTTTTTCAACAACGTAGGATTTTGCAACAAGAGCGCAACTGTGAGAAATGTGGGACAGGAATGCGAATGTCAACTAAACGAGGATCTTACATTTGGGTTTGTAAAAATAGACGTTGTAAATCACAAAGAGGAATTCGAACGCAAACTTGGTTTAATAGTGGTGGTCAGGGAAGCAAATTATCCTTTTTTCTATATTAAAGTTTATTTTTTTGTGGAGTATAGAATCACATTCCATTAAATTTTGTAACCTTGAGCTTAACATGAAAAAAACAACTACAATTAACTATTGCTCATATATGCGCGAAGTATGCACACAACTATTGCGCACAAGGAAAACTTCTATCGGCGGTCCTTTGCAGACAGTCGAAGTCGATGAATCACTTTTTACGAAACGAAAAATTAATACAGGGTTGATACTTCCTGCAACTATATTTGTTTTATTCTATTAGAATATTATTTTTAATTTATTAATTTTTATAGTCTATTTTTTTTCAAAATAATTTGATAATTTCAGAAAATGAGCAAGCGCACATCTACAAATATTAGTAAGGGGCCCCCGGCTACACGTTCAAGAAACAACAGCAGTGTAAGTAGAGTTATTTTTAAAAAAATAATTTTTGTTAACAGGCACCCCAAATGACTCCAGTTATGATGTCAAATAGTTTGCGCCAACTAGTTCCACCCCCGTTGTGTTCTTAACTACGGGTTAAGAGCACTAGTTGTTGTTTGTACGAAGAGACAAGCAACAAGAATACAATATTTATTTGAAGTGAAGAAATACAAAGCAATGAAGGAAATAAGAATAGGTTGGAATATAGGAATTACAAGAATTATAAGAATTACTGACTGGTGGAAATAGGAGCTTTTATAGTCTTCTTTTAGGAGAGCTTATATACTAGACCGTCATACACCACACACCTCTCCCCTTGAAAAGGTTAGGCAACAATAAAGACTTTCAAAGAAACAGAAGCACTAGCCTTACAATACGGTCACAATAAAGCTCCTCAATAATAATACCAGCCAAAAAAAAATTACAAACAAAAAAAAGGGAAAAAAAGGGGAAATACAAGGAAAAATTTACAAAAACAATAAGATCACAAAATATTTATTTTTTATTTTACTGCTCCATTTCGATATCCTTGTTTCCCTCACTGGAACGGCTCTTCGAAGAACTTCTTTGGTGCACAGCGGTCGCCTCTGCGTCCTTGTTCTGATCGTCTCGGTCTGTGATGGTTGACGTACTTTTAACTGACGAACTTCTTGATGACGATGAGCCAGAATTTAACTTCATTTTTGCTATCTTTGTAGAAACTTCTTTTCACTGGTTCACTACCGAGTCAAGGCGCAATTCATTGTAGCATCGAGTAACTACTGACTTTAACTCAGGCACTTTAATCTTCCAACACTTGCCCGTTCGACGCAACACTTCACCATTAAGACACTCAATCTTATTAGTGCTTTGGATTTCTTTTGCGTATACTTGTTATATCGCCTATAAAGGGAAAGAATAAATTATTTAAAATTAAATATAAACCAATCATTAATTCCGTAAATCGTAGAAAAGCTTGTTCTTAAAAATTGTTTAAATAAATTATTTACAAGATAAAAATTACCTGAAGGGTTACCACCACATTCACGTCTAAGTAATGGAATACGTGTCTAAAATTTATTAAAAAATTTTTTTATAAAATATTATTAATTTACTTTTGCAGTTTTATATTCAGCTCTATTACATAAAATAGCAATTTGCAGAAAGTCACAAAAAAAAAGTTCATCTTTTGCCCTGTTGCAGTAAACATATTAATTGTTTTCTTTAAAATTATTTATATTTAATTATTTTTCTTCTAGTATTAATAATTATTAAATTTAAATTATGCTACCTGTGTTTGAGTTGATGCAATTGATTGAACATGACAAATTTCACTGTTACAATCTTACCTAACAATAAGATAATTAATTAAGACCAAATTTGAGTTAGAAAAATTACCAAAGATGAACCTCCACAACTTCTGCGGTCATCCACAAGCACCACAATTCACTCCCTCCCTCCTACAGATCCTTAATACAATTAAATTATTATTATTTATTATAAAAGAAAAAAAACCTCCAAAACTTCTGCGGCCATCCACAAGCAACACAATTCACTCCCTCCCTCCCACAGATCCTTAATACAATTAAATTATTATTAATTATTATAAAAGAAAAAAAAACCTCCAAAACTTCTGCGGCCATCCACAAGCAACACAATTCACTCCCTCCCTCCCACAGATCCTTAATACAATTAAATTATTATTAATTATTATAAAAGAAAAAAAACCTCCAAAACTTCTGCGGGCATCCACAAGCAAAACAATTTCATCAACTATTTTTGATTTATAATATCAACATAATCTTTGCAACTTAATTCTTCAACCATCTCATTAAAGTTATTAGGGGAATTAAGTGAGTAGTAAGTAATGGGATTATGTAACGGGCGCAAAAATTTCGCGCACTTATTTGAGCCTTTAAAAATGTATTTTGTGCCAAAAATTCGCGCACATTCTTGAACCTATAGCGATGTTTGAGTCTTAAGAGGATGATTTAGATTTGGAATAAAATAAAATAAATATAAATTAATATACTAATTAATTTTAAATATTTTTAATTTAATTAATTTTTAAATAATTAAAGATCTAATTAATTTTAAATTATTTTTATTTTTAAATTATTTTTATTTAATTAATTTCAATAAAATAATCTACTAACTAAAATTAAATATTTTTAATCTTTAAATAATAGATGAGTTAAAGTTTTAGCTGTCAATAAAATTAAAGTGTTTTAAATAATTTAATTTATTTTCAACTAGTTTTATTTTTAATTTAATTAATTTTTAAATAATTAAAAATTTAAGGCGGCTTTTTAAAAGAAAACTATTGGAGAATAATATTTTGATAATTATTTTTCATACCATTTTATTAAAAATTTTATAAAGAAACTTTTACATTATTTATAAATATTAAAAATTTACACATATATATATATTGTTAGAATAAATTATGTATTGTTGAATAAATTATTATTATAAACATGTCTTTAAATTTTCTTTGATTAAAAACATCAGCTAGTTTAAATTTTTGTTTTTATTACTTGGATGAGGAAACTCAGACACTCTAGTGGATTCTCAGATTTTAATTGGTTTCTCAGACTGGGATGTGTTTTCCCATACCTCAAATGAACTACTCAGACTGGGATGAGATCTCTAGACTTTAATATTACTCAGACCATTACATTATTTATTTTTTAAATAACTTTTAATTTATTTAATACTTGCTATACTTTTTTTTTAAATAAGTATACTTTTTTTTATTTTTTGTCGACTGGTGCGAGTCGCAAACGACGTCAACGAGCAGAAAGGGCTGCACTTATTACATGAAAGAATTTTTTTTTAATTATTATTTAACACTTTTAACTTATTTTATTTTTTTAACTTACTTATTTTTAAATAAATAAAAATTTAAATCTTTTTAAAATTTTAATTTTTTATTTCTTAAAAATAAAAGGAAATGGTAGTTTTAAATATGAAATAAATTGGTTGGGATGATTTTAAGTGATATTTAAAATAAATAAATTAAAGGAGTAAGTATTTTTTTGCATAAAATAAAATAAATAAAATAAAAAAAGGATTAAGTATTTTAGGGAGAAATAAGTAAAAATAAGTTGAGGTGTAAGTATTTTAAAGGAGAAAAAGGAAGCAAAACACAAATAAATAAATTAAGGGAGGAGTTTTTTTTTTTTGGTATAAAATTAAACAGCTTTACCCAGGTTCTTTAACTGTTATGTAAGGACCCACCTTATTGCACATGGCACATTTTAGATTTTTTAGTTCCTTATCATTCATGATATTCAGATTTCGCTGGGCGCAGCTGAAACACAAATATGCATGTCCGCACGTATGAAGAATGCACGGTGGTTTGTCACATCCAATGCATGACTCCGGCATGAAGATTTTAAAATTGATCTTTCCAATATTTTCTCCATCCTCTTTGAAGGATGATGTTGTTTGTTCATTAGAAAAGTTGACCTCATCTATTAAATCTTGACGTCCGCATAAATGCAGTGTTGAAGTGCACTTACATCTCATACATTTCTGCTCCAGCATTTCTTCATCTTAATTAATATATTATTTTTTCATTTAATTAAAATTAAAGACTTACATTCTTTAATGTATTCCTCTGTTGTTTCGTTAACTCTAACAACAGATGAAGTTCAACATCTATTTCGTCTTTATATTTATTGATAAAGACATCCCTTTCAGATGAAAAAATTTCACGTTTGAACCGTTTAATCGACGATTCAACACGTTGACTACTCGCGCGACGTTTATTTTTATTAATTTTATTATTCATTTTTTAATATTTATTTGGAGGAGTAAAAATTATTATTATAAAATAATTAATTTGAAAATATTTTGGTTTAGAGAAATCTTGGCAAAAAATATTTTTGATTTTTTTTTTTTGTAAATGTTCGCGCATTTAATAAATTAAAATGCCATCAAATATTGCCGACAAAGAAGGAAAAGGTTCAAACGAGAGTCGCGCGAAGAGGAAAAGATTAAGGACAATAAGAGAAGAGGGAAAAAAGAGAAGAAGATAGGAGAAACAGAGGAAAAGAGGAGAAGAGAGGAGGAGAAGGAGAAGAGGAGCGGAAGAGAAGAGAGGAGGATGAGAAGAGAGGAAGAGAAGAAAAAATATGTAAATTTTGTAAAAACAATATTTATTAAAAATAATAAAAACTTTAAAAAGCTAAAGAGCCAGATGTATTCATATATCATCTTCTTTACAATATTAAAAGAGATACCGATAAAAAACAGAATTAATCCATGGAAAAGAAAAGAATTAGGGGTTTTTTAAAAAATATTTTTAAAAAATAAATAAAAATTATTTAAAAATATTTAAAATAAATAAAAATAATATTAAAATATTTATTATTTTAATATTATTTAATTAAAAGAGTAGGGAGGAGCCTGAGAGATGGAGTATTTAAGGAGCAAAAATTTTCATGAAACTCTTCATTCTAATAAAAATCATTCAAAATAAAATGCCTCAAAAAAAAGTGTCTGAAGAATGCGCGCTGCTTTTAAACTGTTCTATAAAATCATTAAGAGATAATCTCGATCATCCAGATAATCGTGTCATAATTCTTAAAGAGCTCCTTGATCGCAATGTCCAGACAACTTATCTTGATAAAAATGGCTTTAAAAAAACGTTTAGAATTGGAGGCTTATCAAGGAAAGGAGCTAATACAATCATGTCTTATGGGAAGCTAGCTTTTCCATATAATGTTAGTGTAGCAGCTCACTTTTATGCGCGACACAGAATTCGATTGAGATATCCTTTTCTTCATTGTATTATTGAAAAAGTTCCTTATGGAGGAGAAGATATTATCCTATGGAACTCTTGGAATTTATTGATGAAGAAGAAGAAAAAAAAAGAGGAAGAGAAGGATAAGACTAAGAAATGGATGGAGGAGCTTTATGCTGACATGTCAAATAAATGTAAAATTTCCAAGGATGAAAAAGATGATGATGATGAAGAAATGCGATACTATAGTGCTGATTTAAGTCAATGGTGATCTTAAATTTGATTTATATATACATATATATATATTTTTTTTTGATAAAGAATATGTTTGTAAAATTATTAAAATTTAATATTTAATAAAGAATAAAACTTATTAAAAATTTTTTCTCAATTTTTAACTTAGATTAAGAACATGCGTATGGATAAAATACACACACACACACATGGAAGTTTTTTTCGAGTATAAATTAATTTTATTTAAAATTCTCTTAAATTTAAGTTCCAATTCCTTAATTTTGCATATTTCTCTCTAAAAATATCAACTCCTCTTGCTTAATTTTGCTTTTTAATCTTAACTTTCTTAAATTTGCTCTTTTCTCCCTTAAAATACCAACTCTTTTTTCTTAATTCTACTTTTATTTCCTCATCCTTAATTTTGCTCTTTTCTCCCTAAAATTACCTACTTCTTTTTATTAATTCTACACTTTATATTTCATAATAAAATTGAAAATTTTTTAAGTAATTAAAAATTATTTATTAAATCAAAAATAAATAAATAAAAAAAAAAACATTACAAAATTTAAATATTATTAATAATACAATAGTTTAAAAGAAAAGTACAATTAGTTTTAAAGTAAAATCATAATCAAATTCTAGGGTGACGATTATTTAAGTGACTAAAGTTTAATACAATAAAATCAGAAGGACGAATAATTCCCTTACATACTACAGGCTTATACATTTTATACAAAGGTTGAGAAACGACACAACCTTCTTTAATAGATGGTCTCAAAAAATTTGGGTATATAATATCAATAGGATCTAATTCTCCACTTTTTGCGTAAGATAATACCTGCTCCTTGAAAGTATCATATCTGACTCCTTGATTATGCATAACATCGTAGTTAAGAGTCATTCCTCTAACTTTTAAAACATACTCATAGTTGTCTCCTTGTTGATTATTCTTTCTTAATTTTAAGCCATATTGCTTAGCTCCACCACATGTGTACTCTAAAATCTCATGTGACGGATACTCATCTGTGAATTCTCCCAAATGAGACCTAATTGTAGAGGACAAGAGTCTTTTGGGTGAGAGAATATAAGTGAATCGGTGTCAGTATAAAGTAACTTACAACCAGGAGTACGGACGACCTTTTGCATTGCTCGGAGGAGATGTAATCGAGCTGCTGAAGTAGTCCAAAATGAGATGATTACATTTGAACATCCATGCTCTTCAACCCAATCATTCTTTTTTGAATAGGTAATGAGTAAAATATCAGGAGTTAGCTCATCTAATGCTGAAACTTCAATTGATCTGTCGTCCAAATATTTCCTAAGTTCAGCTGGGTTGTCAGTAATAGCACACTGTGAAGACCAATATTTCTTAAAGAGAATCTCCCCCATAAATTATTAAGCATTAATTTAGATTGAGTCCTTTTGCCTTTGTTTGGACCCATTTTACTTCTTTCAATATAAATTCCAAACTTATCTTTACATTCCTTAATAAATTGCTCTTCTCTAAAAAATTACCCTTAATTGAACTATCAAATCCTGAAGAATGAATTTTTGTGGCCATAAATTCACTAATATACGGAGCAAATAATTTATCATCACTTTCCTTAAATTCCAAAACTCTAAATAATTTTGTAACTTTGTACCCTTCTTCAAGAGCTGCATTCAGTTCTATTGAAGTACAAATACTCACCCATCCTCTTTGTTGGTCAAAATGAGGGCAAGAGTAATTTTCATTGACTGCTCCTAAAGGGTTTTCTCTTGCACACTTTGAGCAGAGAGGAAAGAGTAGTTCTTCTTCTACTTTTATTTTCTTCTCATCCAACTTCTCTTCTATTTTGTGAGATTTTTCTATGTTAAGTCCGACTGTAGAAGCCATTAAACTATTATAAAATTGGTTGATCTCTTTTTCAAAGGGTGTTTGGTCTGGAGGTGTAAGAGCGCGCGTGCCTCTGAAATAACAGTTGTAGAAGTAGATAAATGAGGAGGAGTGGGAGGAGAAGGATTAGAAGGAGGAGAAATATTAGGAAGAGGAGTAGGTAAAATAGGAGTAGAGGTATAAGGAGAAGCCAACTCTTCGTGTTTCCTTTTACGGATAGATGACCCGTAGGGGATATTGAGTACCCTTCCTCTATTTTTAATTTTAAAGAAACAGTGTCCTGGTAATTCATATGTCCAATCAAACGGAACAAAACGTTTTTCGGTAAGTCTTGTACACCAAAGAGTCACTCCGTCCTTTGTTATTGCAAAATCAATTTCCACTTCTGTACTTTTACACTTGGAGCACTTCCCAGTCTGTTCGTAAGGTACAAAACGAGGAGTAGTGAAACGAGTACTGGAAAGTGTAATACCAGTTGAAGAGAGAGAAATTTCAACTTGAGGTAAAACTTGAGAATTTAGAGTTTTTTGTTCCATACTTTAAAATGATTGAAAGGGAAAATAAAAACACAAATCCGGGTACTTAAATACTCGGAATTATCCTAATTGTTGTTTTAAAAAAATAAGCTCCTCCTATGTATAACTAATCATCTAGAAATAAAGGAGCAGAAGAGAAAATTTAAAATTAATACTTTACCCCTAGATAGAAATAAATAAAAATTAAGATTTATAATTTTATGTACTTTATAAAAAATTTGCATAAAATTGAATATTAATTTAATACATTTTTAAAAATTAAAATATTAATTTAATATATATTTTTATAAAACCTCTTTTTTTCTCAATTTTCCTTTAGTAATGGGAGACATTTCCTAAGTATCCTGCCACTGTGAAAGGAGTTGCAATGCGGTGTGAAGAAATTGGTGCATCTTAATAAATTAATATACTTTATTTTTTAGTTCCAAATTAATACCTCTTCTAGTTGCACGAGCCCTTTTAAGCTCTTTTCGAAGATTAATTCGTTGTCGATATGTATTTACTTTTGTAAAAACAATAAAAGAAATATGTAGGAAAATTTTCTAAAAATTAATCAAATCAAAAAAAAAAGAACAAACTTGTAATATTAATAATACATTAACCAGAATGTATTCCAAAATAAATCAGTTTCATAACACTTTTGTTGTTGTTGTTATTCATTTAATAATTCTAAATTATTTGTTGCTGTTGTAGTAGTAGTAGTAGTTGTTACATTAGGAGTTAATATTGGTGGAGTTAAAATATATTGTTTAAAATTTTCCACATTAATTAGATTATTTAAACATAAAATGGGTTTAGAATAGGCCTGAGGGCGGATGCAGTAAGTCTGCTCATCACATGAGCAGTTTAATTCTTTTTTCCAAACAAGATTTGATGGAGAGAATTTTGACATTTTAATTTAAAAAACTAGTTAATAATTAAGCTTATAAAAAAAAGGTTAATCAATAGGAAAAATTTTTTATGTATTAATAATAATAACAACTTTTCTTTTTTCCTTACACCTATCTCTTAACTAATTAACATAATAAAAAAAGAAAGAAGTTGGTTCATTGAAAAATTTTTATTTTAAAATAAATAAATAATAAAGTATTTTTATAAAAAATAAATAAAATTTTTAAATTTTAAAACAATTTAAGAGATCTTAAAAAATGAGATCTTTACAAAAATTTTTTTCTTCCAATTCACCTTGAGATTAAAGCGTGTGCGAACAGTAAGAGATGAAGGAACTCCACTACCAGTATAAGAAACAAAAGCACAGGAACACGTTCTAAAATTTATATTAATAATAAATAAATAAATAAAATTAAACCTTTCCATAAAGAAATTAATAAATTAATTGGATTATTGTTGTTTCTGTTGTTGTTGTTATTGCGAGAATCAACAATATTATTATTATTGTTGTTATTTCCATCATTACCGCCATCTCCATTTGAATTTAAATTATTTAAATCAAAAAACATTTTTTAAACCTAAAAAATATAAAAAATTGATTAAAATTATACAAAATAAAAATTAATGAAATTAAGAAATAACTGTGTGGTAATAAGAAAACCACAAGTTTACTTTTTAATAATTACGTAAGAAAATAAATCAATACATACATTTCTTAACTTTCCTTTTACTCCTTCTCCTCCCCCACTCCCCCACCCCAACCTTCTCCCTCTTTTCTTTTTTTCCAATTGCATAATTAAGTGACTAGAAAGAGAGAGGAGAAGGGGAGGGAGGGAGGGAAGAGATGTCGCGGGATAAAAGAGAACCGCGACATTGACTTGGAAGTGGATTAACAAGAAAAAAGATGTCGCGGGTCTCTTTTTATCCCACGACATCTACGTAGGACTAACTACTAATAAATATTAATAAAAATAAATATTAATCGAATTTAATCTAATTAAAAATTCTGTTTTTATTCTGATCTAATTTTAATTCTGATTAATTCTGATTTTATTTGTTCTAAAATTAACTTTTGATCACGAGACAAATTATTCACTTTATTTATAAAAAAAAAATAATATTTAACTATTTATTCATTTTCTCACCCGATTAAATTTAAAAAAAAAAATATAAATAAAAAGAGAAAAAGATACCTTGGCTTTTCCTTTATTTTTCATAAAATACTGTAAAGAGAAAATGTGTGAAAACATTTTTCTCCATCTCTTTAAAAAATATTTTTATTTAACGTTAATTCCAAAAGAAAAAAATATAACTATTTTTTTAAATTTATTTCTTCTAAACTTTTAATTTTATTTTCTACTAAATTTAAATTATCTAGATTATTTAATGCTTTAAAATTAGTTTTTCAATTATTTTAATATATTCTAAGCATTAAATATTCTAATTGAATCTATTAATAATTGAATTAAAATATTTTGATTTTTTTAGAAAAAAATAATTCCTTTGTCTTTCAAGTTAACTTAATAATAACAAAAACAACCGCAATTTTATTCTTTTGCTATTTTATCGCCTTTAAAGGATAACCAAATATTTGTTCCAGCATAGTTACCTTAATTGTGCTGGTCATTACTTCTTTGGGGTTTTTTCTGTTAGATAATGTAAATATTTAATTTAAATATCTATATCTAAATAATTAAGTAATTTAATTAACTTTTGCTTCATTAATAACTAATTTATATTATTAATTAACAATTTCTCCAAATAAGTTATATTTTGAAATGATTCTAGTTGAATTAATTTAATTTTATAATTTGCTAAATTTAATATTTTAATCTAATAATTTAATTAATTAATTAAAATTAATCCAACCCTAATTGAATTATTTGAATTAAGTACTTCTGAATTAATTATTTTAATTGTATTTTAAGCTGAATCAAATCTTTATAGTTATTTAATTTTTAAAAAGAATAATTAGGTAATAAATTAATTAAATTTCTTCTAAATTTTTCTCCTCTTCCTTTAAACTGGAAATTTGAAAGTATAGAGGAATAAAAAGGAATGAGGATGACACAATTGATTCAACTTTAATTAAATGGCTCAATTTCTCAACTCACAATCAGAATGGATGAGTCCTGATATTCTGTGCGACTTACCAGATGAATTTCATGACTATATCTTCAATCAAGCTGTCACAGAAACTTTAAAACAGCTTTCAGGTATAATTAATAATAATAAAATAAAAATAATTTGAAAATTTTCACAATGAACACATTGATCTTAAAATTAAACAAAAATTTCCAAGTTGCAAAATCCAAAATCCAAAAAAAGAAGAAGTGGGGTAGAAGTTTAAAAGCTTACGCCCTTTTTATAAAATGACATTTTGAGTTGATGGCTCTTTGAGCAGCTGACATTCTGTCCTTACCACAAAATGATCATTTGACATTTTGAAGTTTTGAAATTTGACAATTTGTAAACTCTACCATTTCGTCCACAAACTAAAACAACCTACCACCCCCCACAATCTTTGGTCTACCCCCACCTCCCATATGACTCACGCTTTCACTTTTCACAAAGCACTGCCAACAAAACCCTTACTACCTCTCCACTATTAAATTAATTGATTTTTAATCAATCGATAATTTATAGTGGAGAGTATGTAGTAACATTAAAGCTTTTGTTGAATGGATTTTAAATGGACTTCCTCAAGAATATGATACAATTGCTTTTTCAAATTTTGGGGGGAGATTCGATATGGTTCTTGTCTTTAAACAATTTTTATTAAAGGTAATAAAAAGTTTAAAAATTTTTATATATTAAAATTTTTAGGTTTTAATCCTAAAATGTTAAAAAGAGGTAACAAAATGTATGAAATGGAGATTTCTTCTCGATGAAGGAACAAAGGAAGCATCATCTTCAGGGACTCCTACAACCTACAGAAGAGAAGTTTATCCACGAATGTCCAGATAAAAGAGAGGTGATTAAAACAATTTTTATAATTTTATTACCAAATTAATTACTTCACACCTTTCGGCAAGATAAAAAGAAAACAATTAGTACCACTAATTAATCAATTAGTAGCTTCACACCTCTCGGTAAGATCAAATGATTATGTCATTAACATCAAAAGAAAAGCCGACAAAATCCTCCCATATCCACTGAATTTTAAGGACCCCTCCTCTAGGATGGCGGCATCCCTTTGTGATTAAAACCGGGGGTTAACTACTAAAATAAGTAAATTCATTTTAATTAATTATATATTAATAAAAAAAACTTGTTATTATATTCATCGTCTCCAAATAATTCATCACCTGTAGAATGTGAGGAATCAGATTTTTTAATTATAGTTGTTGTCTTTTCTGTTACATGGCGACGACGAAATTTTTGTGAAAGAACATTACGCATTTTTTAAAATAATTTTTTTAATTAAATTAAAAAATAATTTAATAAAAATATATTAATAAAAATTGCAAAAAATAAACCTTAAAAAATAAATAAAAATTAAATATATATTAAAACTTTAAATAATTAATTGAGAATAAGTTTAGTTAATTTTTTCATTAATTTGTACTTTAATTTAAGCTAATCAATCCAAACTGGTAGAAATTAAACAAAAGACTCTTTTTTATTTTTTTTTAATAATAAAAAACATATACTAAATATTCCCAAATATCAATAAGAAAGCAGGCGTTAGAAAGATAAAAGCTAAATTACTTTAAATCTTCCTTTTCCTTTACGTTAATGTTGTATGTATGTGTCTTTTAAAGTATAAAAATTTATTTAAACATTATTTTTTCCTTCTTTACTAGACAATTGGCAAAAAGCCGACAAGATCAACAACTAATAAAAAATAAAAATATTATTAGATTTAAAAAGAAAAATCAATAAATTCTATTTTTATTTTTTAAATTTATTAGCAAAAATAATTTATTTAATTAATGGGGATTTTATAAAGTATTTAATTATAAATATTATTTAATTATAACATTATATAATTGCTTTAAATAAAAAATATATTCTACATTTTATTATCTATTTATTTTATTTTTATTGTTAGATAAATTAAAGTTTAGTAAATTAACTAATAAAATTAATATAATAATAATTCTATAAATTAATTTATACATCTTAATTAATTATTTAAGAAAAGTATTATCAATTAAATTAAATTAGAATAAATTTAAAAAATAATTCTTTACTCTTTTTGGGAATAATTTTTTAATAATTTTTGTAAATACTAATTATTAAAAATAATATTTATGTACTTTTTATTGGTTTCATCAGACTTCTAAATTTAGAATTATTTTTCTATTAAAGTTGTGTAAACTTTAAAATAGATGAAAAATAAAAATTATTGTTCTTTTTTCATTAATTTTTTAGTTAATTAAAATAAAATAATTAAAAATAATAAACACTTTAATGGCATTTATTTTTAAATTTAATTTTATTAATATTTTATTAAATATTTTATTCCTTTTTTTGTTAAAAATTAAAAATAATGCTTTAGATAAATGGGATAATTGTTCAAAAATGGATTTAGCTTTATGTGAAGATGATGTTTGTTAAATTAAATATTTAAATAATATTAATAAAAATACAATGGATTTTAATACTAAAAAGGAAGCAAAGGGATTAATAAAGAGAAAAAACAAAATAATTTTATATTCAAATATTATTTTAAATTAAAAAGGAAATAATAAAGTAAAATTAACTTAAATTAATTTATTTTAGTTTTATAAAAATGTAATGATGGATCTTTGTGAAGATTTTTGTAAAAAGAAAGACAATAAAAATAATGACAAAAAATGTGGTAATAAACCTGGATATAAATTTAGGTTTATTTAAATGCTTTTACATTTTATTTAAAGTTTATTTAATTTATAAAATGCTCTTTTAATTATTCAAAAATATTTAATAAATAATTTCCTTTTAAATTAATTATTTTCTTAAAATACTTTTTCTTCCAAAAATTTTAACAGTTGTAGAGCATGGAAAAGAAATGGTTTCTGTGAAGGATATGATGGTTTTTGGTCAGAAGAATTAGTTAAAGAATATTGTGGTAAAGTATGTAATAAATGTTAATTAAATTATTTAGATAATTTTACAAACTTTTTATTTTATATTTTACGAAAAATAAATTTATTTAATAAAAAAACAAATTAATTGTTATTATATTTTTGTATAATTTCTTTGCTTTTATTATTTTATTTTATAAAAAAAAAAGTCTTTTGTATTTTTTAAATATTTTATTTTTTTATAATTTTTTGAAAGAAAGTTGAATAATAATAAATATTTTTTTATTAAAAGATTTTTAGAAAAAAAAATTAATATTTAAGAAATTTTAAATATTTATTTTTTTATTATTTTTTATTTTTATTTTTTAATGAAATATTTTATTATTAATTAACAAAATTATTAAAATTTATTTTTAAATGTTTTCATTAATTTATCTAAACATAACATTAATTTAAAAAAAAATATTTAAAATAATATTACCGAATTATTAAATTTTATAAATATTTTAAAATCTTCTTTAAATGTTTAATCATAAAATAAAAATATTTTTAAAATTAAATACCAAATTGATGAAAGTATAAATTTTATTAAATGATTCAGAAAAAAGATGCTAGTTTTTATCTCATATAATTTTTTAATATTAATTTATGATTCATAAATAAAAATATTTTTAAATTAAATAATACATAAATTTTTAGTATTTAAGTATTTTAATTAAATTAAAAAATAATATTTTTTTGTTTTTTAAAAATTTATTTATTAAATATTAATTTTTAAATATTTTTATTTATAAATAATGTTTAGTATATTTATTTTAAATAAATTTTTAAAAAAATTAAATTAATATAATTAATATTTTTTTATTTAATTAATTAAAATATTAATTCTTTTAATTTTTAAAATAAAAATAAAAATGATTATTAAACTTTCAATTGTTTATTTTACTTCATTAATTCTTTTTACAAATGCTGTAAAACAAGAACAACAAAAATCATTAGATGATAATAATGGAATTTCTTCTACAAAAGAATTGCTTCCCAAAATTGGTTTCTAAATTCAATAAATATTTTAAAATTAATAATTTTTAGGTCTTTTAGGATTACAACAACCAAATGGTATTATTTAATATTTAATTTAATTTAAAAATAGTAGGAGCTATTCAACCTTCTCCTTACCAATATTCCAATTATTTATTACCACAACAACAATATCCATACAATATTTACCAAACTCCTCCACAAATTAATAATTATTTACGACCACCATATACTAATATACCACCTAACCCATATATTCAACAACCAATTAATCCTTTATTTAATTATCAAAACTATCCTGGAAATATTCCTCAATACCCAAATTATCAATATCCTCAATATCCATTAAATGGAGGTTAATTAAATTATAAAATTTTTTTTATTTAAAATATTATTTATTTAAATATATATCTTTTACACTAGAGTATATGCACTAGTTTAGGTAGGGTAATTATTATTAAAACGGAAAGGAAAGAAAATAAAAAAGGATAACTCTAGTAATGATAAAGATGTTTTAAATTTAATAATAAAATAATTAAATGCTTTATTTATTTATTTAATTTTATTTTTAGCACTTCCTAATCAACTTAATCCTGTTGGAGCTGGTATTCTTTAATAAAAGAAAATGTATTAAAATTAAAAAAAATAATTAGATAATAATTTTAATTCAAACTATATTTAATATTTCTTTTATTATGTTATAAACATGGAAAATTATTTCTTTAGTTGTTTAAAAGATAAAAATTAAAAATATTTAAATTTTAAAAAGTGCAGCTACTATTTAATTATAAATTAATTTATTAATAATTAATTAATACTCTAATGTCTTGAATATTTAAGTGTATTTATTGAATAAAAATTAATGCCAATACACACGTGTAGCCAAGATATAGAGATTGTATATATACATATAAAATAAAGGAGAGACTAAATAAGAGAATATGAGTTTTAGTCAATGGTCTTTTATGTTTTAGTCAATGCACTTTTATTTTTTAGCAAAATAAATATACATATGAGGGGAGAATTTATTTAAATAATATTTAAATTTTTAATTCTAAATAAATAAATATTTAATTAATTTAAATAGAATTTTTAATGCATTTATTTTTCAAATCCTTCAAAAAATTAGCATTTCTTATAATTATTATTATTTTATTTTTTTCTCATTTATCTTCAAATTCTGAAAAGAATAAACAAAAAACAATAATTTTATCAACTTCCGAAAAAGAAAATAAAAATATAAAACCTTGGGAAATATTTACTGGTTATAAAATAACAACAAAACAAAAACGTGAAAAAAGAGAACTTTTTACAGTTACAGCTATTTTAATTTTAGTCTTTTGGAACATTACACTTGGACCTTTTACACAAATGCAAATAACAAGTAAATTTAATTTAATTGGAACATTTATGGAAGGAGTATGTTTTAATTAATATATAAATAAATAAATAAATAATTAAATAAATAATTAAATAAATAAATAATTAAATAAATAAATAATTAAATTAATAAATAATTAAATTAATACATAATTAATTAATTAAATAAATAAATAAATAATTTAATAATATTTTTTAGTATTTTTTAAAAATAATTTTAAAAAATTAAAGAAATTATTAAAATAATTAAAAAAATAATTAAAATTATTTTTAAAGGGTTGTATGTATCGAATTAGAAAAAATGGTTTATCAAATTGGTGTGCTCCTACAGAAGATGAAATAATTGAACTTCATTTCATTCAACAAATTTATATGTTAATTTTTGAAAATGTCTCAAAAGAAACTTGTATTTATTTTTATTTTTTATTTTTTTAAAAATATTAAATTAATTTTAATTAATTAATTATTTAGTTAAATTAATACTTTATGTTTATAATCAAATGATTATTGGAGTTCAGGAAATATCGATGTTTGATTTTTTACAAAACCTCTCAATAAAAGAACAGCTTTTCTTTCTTTTATTTAAATATCAATTAATTTCAAATAATGTATCCAAATATTTATTTTCTAAAAAAGAAAAATATGCGTGGGAATTTTATCAAAATTATATTAAATTAACAATGCTAGAAAAGAATATAAATTGTAATGAATATTTAAAAAAATGGAAAGAAAAAATAAAAATAAAAAAAATAAAACAAGAAGAAATTAAAGAACTTGGTAATGCTTTGAAATGTGGATGTGGAAATTTGTTTAAAAATTGGAGAACTGCTGAAGGTTAAATATATAATAAATATTAATTTTTAATTAAATAAATATTTTTTTTATAAATTTAGTTATTGCGAATATAAAGGATTTATTTAAAACAAAAGATTGCCTTGAACTTTTAACTAAATATACATTTATAAAATCTGAGGAAAAATCAACAGATAATTAATTATTAATTATTTAATAAATATAAAGATATTATTAAATTATAAAAATATATTTAATTAATTAAATTATTTTTTTAAATTATTTATTTGTTTTTAGTAATAAATGATGAAGAAAATAAATTAAATAAAAATACAGAAGGAGAAGAATTTTCTTTAATTAATAATGCTGAACAAATAGAGAAAACAAAAATAGAAATTGCTTATGAAATTGCTAAAATAATTTTGTAATTTATTTTTTTTTAATAATTTATTATAAGGAAATTATTTAATTAATTTATTTTTTTTTAATTTATAGTAAAGAAATAAAATCAGAAACGACCCAAAAATTTCTAAAAAAATTTAAAAAATTATTTATAATTGACAAAAAATCAGAAATTAATAGTTATTCAACAAAGGAAAATTGTTTTATTAAACTTCAAAAATATAGCAATGATTATTTATTTGATTTAAATTTTAATTTAAATTTTAAACAATTAGAATTTCTTAATAAAACACCAAAATTAAAGTTTTTAATAATTGTATGTTTTTTTTAATTAAAAATAAATTATTTATTTATTTATAAATTATTTATTTTTTAGGAAATTATAGATAAAATAAAAGAATTACCTTTTTACAATAAATTAAATGAATTGTTTAATTCTAATTTAGAAATGTTAAAAATATTAAATTATATCAAGAATATTTTTTTAATAATTCAATTAAGAAAAACTATTTGTTATTTATTTGATTTAATTAAATATAAAAATGAGTGCATTAAATTAGAAAAAAACAAAAGGTTTTTTAAATCAATAAATTAATTAAATAAATTAATTTTTAGTGAAAAAGATAACAAAAGTTGTCTAGTATTTACTAAATATTTTATAAAAAAATATGCAAAACTTTGTAATAAATTTCGTCTTCAGAATATAATTGAACAGAAAAAATTTCTTCGTTTTGAAGGTTTAATAGAATTTGAAAATTTTAAAGCAGATTTTGTAAAATATATTTTAAACAATGAAATGTTAGAAAAAATAAAAGGATTAAATAATAAATTATTTGATGAATATAATAATAATACTACAGAAATTAGTTAATTATTTAATTTAATTTAATTTAATTTAATTTAATTTAATTTAATTTAATTTAATTTAATTTAATTTAATTTAATTTAATTTAATTTAATTTAATTTAATTTAATTTAATTTAATTTAATTTAATTTAATTTAATTTAATTTAATTTAATTTAATTTAATTTAATTTAATTTAATTTAATTTAATTTAATTTAATTTAATTTAATTTAATTTAATTTAATTTAATTTAATTTAATTTAATTTAATTTAATTTAATTTAATTTAATTTAATTTAATTTAATTTAATTTAATTTAATTTAATTTAATTTAATTTAATTTAATTTAATTTAATTTAATTTAATTTAATTTAATTTAATTTAATTTAATTTAATTTAATTTAATTTAATTTAATTTAATTTAATTTAATTTAATTTAATTTAATTTAATTTAATTTAATTTAATTTAATTTAATTTAATTTAATTTAATTTAATTTAATTTAATTTAATTTAATTTAATTTAATTTAATTTAATTTAATTTAATTAAGATAACCTACCAAGATTAAGTTTAGATGAGAAGGAAAGATTAAGTTTTGATTTTGCTTCAAATCCATCAGAGTTTTCCAAAAGGTTCTCTGACTATGATGAGAACAGTAATTTATTACAAAGTTTGTCTATTTTTAATTTAATTAAATTAACTTTTAATTAATTAATTAATTTCAGTTCAACATAGATCAAGAAAAAAACGTGCTTTTCCTCTTATTTTACCTGCCATAGCTTTTACTGGCTCTATTTTAGTTCAACAATTTTATAAATTTTTATTTATTAAGCATGATCCAATAAAATTGTTTTTTAATTGTTTACAAAATACAAAAAATTTAAAAAGCTTCGAATGTGATATTCCTGAAAAAATACAAAATGAAAGACATTTTATTAAAAAAATAAAAAAAATAATTGTAGAGGAAATGTCAATTAATTTAGGTATTTTTAAAGATTGTTTACCTTGAAAAATATTTAATTATTTTTTAAATAAAATTAAAAGTTAAAATAAAATAAATTAAAATTAAATTAATTAATAACATTACTTTTTAATTATTTAATTAATTAAATGGTGTGTTATTCCTTTAAATAATTTTAATCAAAAAATTCTTAAATAATGATCTTTTATTTCCCAATAATTAAATTTAAATTTAAAAAAGAAAAGAAAAGCCCTTAATAAAATAATTATTTTTTATTTTCTAATTTATTTTTAACAATTTTTAGTTGTTGAATTAAGAAAATTCTATGAAATATATTTTTATTTGATGCAAGGTAGATCAGTAGATAAATTAATGGAAAGACTATTAAATTTATCACCAAGCGAATATTTAGCACATTTTGAGATTATTTTACCTACAAAACATGCATATCTTCTAGATTGTTATTATTATGATTGGGAAATAAATGAAATGCCAAAATGGATGGAATTAATGGGAAAAGGAATATTAACACCAATTATTAATAATTCAATTAAATATTGTTTACCATTTAATAATTTTATTAAAAATAAAAATGTTAGATAATTTAATTAATTTTTAATTAATTTTATTTAGATACCTAAAAAGCTTAAATCAATAGGAAAACATTGTTCATTACCTATACATATATTTTTTGATAAATTTTTAAATAAAAAGAATGAAAATAAAATAAAAGAAAATTTAAATAAAGAAAATAAAAAAATAAACAAAAATTTAGAAGAAAATAAAATAGAAATTGTTACAGAAAATATTAAAGATGATGTATTTTCATTTCCAATAACAGAAGGAAATACTGTAGAGAAGGATAATTATTTTTATAAATTTAATTGAAAAAAAATATTTTAGTTAAGATAAATAGGAATTTTTAATTTCTTCCAATTCTGAAGAAAATATTTTAAATTAATATGTATGTAGAAGAGTAAATCAATAGAACTAATTTATTTAAATATTTTTAAATATTATGTATATAATTAAATTGTTTTTCTTTTGTTAATATTCCTCATAAAATGTTTATTTATTTATTTGATTAAAACTTTATATTTTTTCTTTATTTTTAAATTAATTAAAAATATTTATTAATTATTTATTTTTATTAAATTAGACAAAAAATGTGTTTTCTATTAAGGATAAAATTATAAAATAATTTAATTAATTATTTAATAAATAAATAATTTTTTATAAATATGTATTTTGAAATATACCTATGCACTTTAAATATAAAAAATATATTTTATTTAGACTTTTAAATAAAATTATTTAATAATTAGTAAATAATGTTATGTCTAATTCAATGAAAATAATAAAGTATGTACTTAATATAAAAGTGCATATTATTTATCTTTTTCCGATTTCAATGAAAATAATATGAAGAAATAATTATTAATAAATAAACATAAATATTTACTCTGTCTGACTTTTAAAAAATTAAGAAATTTATTATTTGTTAATTTATTTTGACTTTTATAAATAAAAGGAAATTTAAATAATTTATTTTAATTATTCTTTAAAATTAATTTTAAAAAATATATATTTTAAATAAATGTTTAAATTAAATAATAAATTATTTTTAATAATTTATTTAATTATTTTATTTATTTTAATAATAAAAGGAACACCAAATAAACGAAAATATGTAGAAGAAAATACTCAGGATAATTTAGATGAACAAGTTCCCCATAATATTAATAGGTAAATTTTTAAATATTTATTATTTATTTAATAATTAAATAATAATTCTTTTTAGAGATACTGATGTAAAAATAATTAATAAAATTCAAAATTATTTTTTCCCAAATGAGAGATTTAAACATTGCAAATTTTCACCAAAAAAACAAAGGGAAATAATTAAATATTTTGTGGATAATAACCAAGATTTTAAAAAAGCAGTTGATAATTATAATAATAAAAATAAATATAAAAAGCGTATTGATAATTTAGAGGTAATAAAAATAAATAAATAAATTTCTATTATTTAAATAATTTAAAAAATAAATACCTATAAATTCTAAATAAATAAAACTTAAAACTTTAGAAAAATTTAATTAATGGAATTTGTGTTCCTTATTTATATGGAGATGTTAAATTGAAGAATTTAGCTAAATGTTTAAAAATCTCCGATTATATCCTAAAAACAATAATACATAGACTAAAAATTAATTTAAAGCATAAAAGGTTTATTAATAATTAATTAAAATATTAATACATACATATATATTTTAGTCAAATTATAACAAAAAATACTGCAGAAATTAATAAAATATTAAATGAAAAAATAAAAGAAAAATGTGGAAATGATAAATGGGAGTTTAATGGAAATATTTATTTTAAACCATTAGAAGCTAAAAAATTTTATTTTAAATTAATAAAAATGGCAACGGAAATAAATGAAAAAATTAATAAAGAAAATATTTCTACCTTTTTAAAGGCAATTGAAGAAAATGAAATTTTTAATGATTTAATTAAAATAAATGAAGAACCTATATCAACATTAGAAAGAGAAAATAAATTAACATTTAATATGTTTTTGAATGGATATGAAATACTTCTTTTAGATTTTAAAAGAGAATTAAAAGAGTACTTACGTAAATTTTATTATTTTAATTTAATATATTTTTAAATTAAATAAAAAATCAAAATTATTTAAATAACTTATAAAAATTAATTTTAAAAACTTTATAATTATTTAAAATAAATAAATTAAATTAAATAAATAAAATACAAAATTCTAGAAAAAAACGAGTATACGTAAATTAATTAATTTAAAAAATAATTATTATTTTTTTAATTAATAAATTATATTAAATATTTATTAAAACAGATAAAAATTCTGTTTATTTACAAGACAGTGAAGATTTATATACAAAAATTTTGAATATTTTAAAGTTTCGTGCATTACTTGAATTTATTAATTCAATGTTTACTTATACATATTTTGATACAAAAAAAGAAAAAAATGAAATAATTTTAAATAATTTAATTAATTATTTTGAAGAATGTAATAAAACAATTGATAAATGTTATTCAATTAATTATACTTTAACATCTACTAGAGGAATTAGAAATAAAATTAATGAATTAATAATAAATAAAATAGAAGTATTTATTAATAATTATATAGAAAAACAATTAAATGTTAACGTTAAATATTTAATTTAAATTTTAGAAAAGATTTAAATTTTTAATAAAATAGTCTATTTATATTATTAGCATAATATTATTTATTTATTTAAATTGTAAAGAAATAAATAAGAATTTAAAAATATATTAATTAAAAGATATGAATATTAAAGTCTGCTAATAATATGTACATAATATACCTTTATTTTTGTTTTAATGTTATTTAATAATAATCAACAATTTTTAATTAAATTTTAATTAATTTTTTTATAATCAATAATTTATTTAATTAATTATTATTTTAATTTTATGTTTCTCTTTAACTCTTATCAACATACTGATAACAAAATTTTAAAACTAAATTACTACAATTAATTAACATTTATTTTTATTAATTTTTTTTAATATAATATATACTAATTATTTAAAATAATTTATTTATTTATTTATTTAAAAAATAAGGCTATTTATGTTTATTTTAAATTTTAATTTTTAAATATTTTATTTGTTTAATTCTCTTTTATTTTTCATTTTTATAACGCAATTTAAAATATTTAGTATTATTTTATTTTTAAATAAAAATCTATTGAATGTTAGTTGATCGTTATTATTATCGTTATTAATAAAAGAGAAAGAGAGTGAAAATTTGTGTGGAACATTCCTCTTCTTTACTTTTAAATAATACAAAAAATTAAAAAATATTATTTTTTTTATTATTTTATTTAAATCCTTATTTAAATAATTATTTAATTTTTAATTTCTTTAAAATAAATATTAATTTTTGGTTATCTATAGAACTAATTATTTATTGTATATATAATTAATGTATTTTAATTTAAATAATTTTATCTTTATTTTATATTTTAATTATATTATTTCTTTTAAAATATCAGAACAAAATTTATTAAAAAATAATTCATCAGAAGAACAACAAAATAAAATTAATTATTTAATTAAAAATGAAAACAAAGAGAATGAATATTCTAATTGCAACCATTTTTGTTCAATTAGTGATTCTAATTCCTTATCATGTTGGTAAGGGAAAATAAATATATTTTTTTAATATAAATTTTAATATATTTAATAATTATTTTTAATTTATTTATATTAAATAATTAATTAATTTAAATTAAAATATAATAATTAATTTTCTAATATATTGAATAATAAAATATTTTTATTTTTTAAAATAAATAAATAATATAATAGGAATAAAACATTACATTTCTATGAACGTATGTTAGTTAATTTTCTAAGGCAAACAATTATTGTTAAGGTTATTAATTAATTCTTATTTTATTAAAATTTTTTTTAATTAAAAATTAGACAAATAGAGTTCTCTGGCTTTATAATAAAAATAATAGATTAATTAAAAATGCTGAATATTCTGGTAATACAATTGAATATTTAACTAATGATACTTTAATGAGGTTTATGAATATACCAAAGCATCCATTTGTTAAAGATAAAAATAATTGGGTTTATTTAAATTAAATATTAATTTAATTAAATATTATTAATTAATTTTTATTAAATTAATTTTTAATTAATAAATTAATATTTTTACTAATAATTACATTAAAATATTTAATTTAATTTTATTTAACAAAATAATAATTTATTCTTATTTTTAGAAAAATGCCAAAAATGTTTTTGTACGTATTTCACCAGCAATAGCTAATAATGTTTATCAACATGTGAAATATATTAGATTATATAATTATGGACCTCAATTTCCTTTACTTGATTTTAGTTGTCCACGAGGATGTGAAAAGTATATTTAATTAATTTATTACTTTACATAATTAATTTATTTAATTTATTTAAAATTAATGAAATAAAAATTTAATTATTTTAATAAATTAATTTAAAGACTTTCCTTTGTATAATAATTAAATTAATTTATATAAATTTAATTTCAGAGATTGGAATATTTGGAAATGGCTTTTTCTTATTTCTTTTTTTATTTCTTTACTTTTTCTTTCATTAATTGGAATATTTATATTAATTTTGGATATTCGTGAAACTTCTTTATTAGCGATTGAAACTGATGGTCCTAAAGAAAATATTAAATTAATTAGAATAGAAGATGGAAAAACAATTTTAAATAATACAGAATTAAATAAAAATAAATTTAGAATGCTTATTAATTTAAATTAATTAAATATTTATTATTTTAATTTTATATTTAATTGAAATAAAAAATTAAACATAAATTCACACACAAATATAAATACATTTAAATTAATTAATTACCATAGAAATTATTTAAATAAATAATTTAAATTATAAGGGAAAGTAGAGGTACTTCTTTAATATAAATCTAAGGGCGTGGTACCTTAAGACTTAAAATATATTTATTTAATGTTTAATAAAATTAATAAAAATATTTTTGCTATTTTTGTAAATAAAATAATTAGTTTCTTTTAATAAATTTAAAAAAAATTTCATTCAGCAAATTTAACATTTTAATCTTTAATAAACTAAATGTTTAGTTTTCATAAAAAAGTTTTTTTTGTTATATTTTTTAAATTCTTTTATTTCTCAATATTAAAAAATGAAATTATACATAATTGTTATAATTAAGGCTTTTTTAATTTAATAAAATATTTTCTATATAATTGTCATATATATTTAAATTTAAAAAAGTATTAATTATATACTAGATATATTTTTTATTAAATTATTTTATCTTATATAAAATTTTATTTTAGTTTATTAAAAAAAATAAAATTAAATATTTAATATGTCTTTAATTATTAATGATTCCCAATTAACTTCATTATGTAATGAAATAGATTTATTAATTAAATCACCATTTTATTATTATATAATTAATTTACAATCAATTATTTTATTTTTTAATTTAATTTTAATTTTTGTTCTTATTTACAAATTTAATAAAAATAAAGTTACCTTGCACGGAAATTTATTGGTTTGTTTATTTAATTATTTTTTAATTTTTAAATACAATCTTAATATCTAATAAAAAAATACAATTTTTATTAAATTAAAATATATAAAAAATAATTTATTTAATTATTAAAAATATCTAATTAATTAATTATTAATAAATAAAATTTAAAAAAAAGCTTAATTTTAATATATTTTTTAATTTTAAAGTTATTATTCAAAAATATTATTATTATATATTTCTTTAATATAATTACTTTTTTCTTTATTGCTGTAAGGTATCAGGTATTCTTTTTTTAATTAATTAATATTAATTAATTTATTTATTTATTTTTAGTTAATTCTTTTATTTTCTAAAAATCCTTGTAATTTATTAACCCCTTTATGGTTAGTTTGTTTATTACTTGGACCATTATTTTTTCAATCATTTGCATATCCTTCTTTACATTTTTGTATAATGCTTGAACGTTTAAGGGCAACATTATTTATAAATAAATATGAAAAAGAAGGAAAGAAATTAGGCATATTAATGATTACTTTAATTGTTTGTTTTTTATATTAAAAATTATTTTTATTATTTTAGTGGTTTTTATCATCATTTTATTTAATTTATGTAATTATTAATGCTGCATTAGATCCTAAAATGTCAATGGAAGGATCTATTTATTTAACAACTGGAAGTGATGCTAATATTATTTTATATTTAAATATATTTATGACATTAATTGTAATTATTACAGCTATTTGTGATTGGAAAATTACTCAATTTAATAAAAAAATAAAATTAAATAATAGGTTTATTTTTTAAATAATTATTTTATTTTTTAAAAAAATATTTAATTTCTAAAAAATATAAAAGTTGAATAATATTTAAGGGAATCACTGATATTAAATAAAAATTAATTAATTAAATTATTTAATTACCTATTTATAGTTATGGCAATTATAATCTTTCAAGAAATTTCCAACTTGAGGAAAATAAATTAGCAATGCGTGTAATTCTTCCATTGGATATTTCTTATGCTTTCATTTATACTTTATTTAATATATTAAATATAACAATTAGAATATATAGAACATCCCTCTCAACAGTTGATTATACAACTTATATGCAGAGCATTGATTTGGTTATTCTTTTTTTTAATTAATTTATTTATTTAATATTAATTAATTTATTTATATTAAAGCTTTTATATTTATATTCAATTGTTGCATTAATTATTTATATTCGTTTTATTAAATTTGTTGGTAGAAGACGACCTGTTATTCAAAATAAATATATTAAAAATAATGCTGAAGTATATTTTAAGGAATTGGAAAAACAATGGAATTCTTAATAAATTTAATTAAAATATGTATTTATGTAAATTAAGCATTTAATTAATTTTTATTAATTTTAAATAAAATTTATTTATTTTTATTATGAATTATTTATTTAAAAAAAAAAAAGTTTTCTCTAAAGAGTGAATTTTATTATTATTTTAGTTATTTAACTATTATAGTTAAAACATCCACGTTGATTATAAATTGTTAGGAATTGATTATTAATATTTATTTTTATTTTAAAGGAAATTAAATAAATATTTTAATTTATTTTCTTTAAAATTTAAAAATAAAATAATTAAATTATTATTTATTAAAATTTAAACCTTTAAAAAAAAGTTCTTAAATGAAAATAAAATTATTTAATTTAATTAAAATAATAATTATTTTATTTAAATTTACTTTAACATTTTCTGATTTAATTAATAATAATGGAGTACATAATATAATTATTGAACAAAATGGAGATCCATTGTTTGTTTTCTTTTTAATTAATTTTAATAAAATTAATTAAAAATAGTGAAGGAATTCTTTTACATGGAAGCAAAAAATTATTAGACCAATTGGACGCTAGAAGTCATCAAATAATTAATGAAATAAATAATAATGGAAATAAATATATCCATAATGTATACAATTACAGAGATATGATTTTTGTTTCAATAATTACTTTAGGCAATTTAATTTAATTAAAAATTTTTAAAATTTAATTAAAGGTACCCCTGGACAACAATTTAAAGTATCAATGGACACTGCAAGTGCCAATCTTTGGATTGTAGACAAAACATGTAATAGCAAACAAAAGTGCAATTTAAAATGTAAAAATAAAAGTATTTAAATTAAAATTAATTTTAAAAAAATAAAATTAAATTAATTAAGAATTTTGTTATAAAAATTGTGATAAATATTGTTGTGATAATAAATCTTCAAATATTTCTTCCTGTGATAATAAAATAAAATTTGATTCAAATAAATCAAAAACATATGAATATGATGGACGTTCTTTTAGTATAAATTATGGACAAGGATTTGCTAATGGATTTTTAGGAAAGGATATATTAAAGGTTAGGGAAAGAACTCTTTTATTTAATTAAATAATTAAATTAAATTTATTTTTTAATTTAAACAATTTTTAATTTTTCTAAACAGTTTGGGGGTAGTAATGATAATAATAATAACACATTAATAATTCCAAATATTGTATTTGGTCAAGCAACAACAATTGATTTACATACAGGGAAAGAACCAATTGATGGAACAATGGGTTTAGCATTTCAATCAATTGCTATAAATAATGTTGAACCTCCTCTTTCTGCTGCCATTCGTTTAGGTAAATAAATAAATATTTACATTTTAATAAATAAATAAAAGGTTTATTAGCTAAAGCTATGTTTACTGTATTCTTAACAACATTAAATAATACAAAAGAGAAGAAATTAATTAAAGGTATTTTCTATTTAATTACGAACATTTATTTTTTAAATATTTTAATTAAAAGGAGGAGGACAATTTACTTATGGAGGTTATGATAATAAAAATTGTGGTAAAGTAATTGGATGGACACCACTAATTAATCGTTCATATTTTATTTTTGAAATTGAGGTATTTTTAATTATTTAATAATTAATTAAATATTTAAAGGAAATAAATTGTAATAATTATAATATTAAAACAAAACAAAAAGGTTAAAATTTTAAATATTTAAAATTTACCTTAATTTATTTAGTTCTATCAGATACTGCTAGTTCTCTTATTTATGGAAATAGTTCAATTATTCTTTCAATTGGAGAACAAATTGGAGCAGAATATAATAAATCACAAAATTTATTATTTATTCCTTGTAATAAATTATATAAACCAATAACATTTAAAATTAATGGAATTAATTATTATTTAACTAAAGTAATTAATTTAAATTTAATTTTAATTTTATTTAATAAAAGGATGTATTGACTATTGATATTTATGACCCTTTACATTTAAAGTGTTTGTTTGGAATGGTTCCACAAAATTTTACAAAGAAAGGTTTATGTTTTTTTTAAATTAAATTTTAAATAATATCTAAATTAAAAAAAAACTATTTATTTAATTAAATAATTTTTAGCTTTTAATTGGATTCTTGGTGCACCATTTATTCGTCAATATTGTGGGTATTAAAAAATAAATTTAAAAAATTTAATTAATTAAATAAATATTTTTTAATTATGCAACCAAAATCCGCAAGTATTAAATTAAAAAAAATCTCTTTTGAAAAATAAATATTATTACTTGCGGACAAAACTTGCGGATTTCGGCCGCAAATTAAAAAATATCTAATTAATTATTCTAATTAAATTTAAAAAATAATTATTAATTGTGAATGTTGAAAAATAGTTTAATTAAATTAATTTTAGGTAATATATATGACATTGGTAGAAATAAAATTGGTTTTGCTAAAAGTAATCAATTAAAAAATAATTAAATATTTTAATTAAATTTTAATTAATTCCATTTTTAAATAAAAATTAAAATAAAGTATTATATATGTTGTAGTTATATTTATCTATTTATATATTATTAATATTTCCATTATTTATTAAATTAAAAATTATTAAGAATTATTTTAATTAATTTAATATTCTAATTAAATATAACCGGGATCTGGTCTTAAATAGAGTAATTATTAATAATATTTCTGTGCTTTATTTTCATCATTATTTCCAATACTTGACATTGGTATTTGTTGTTGAAGTGTTGAAATAGCCCTTTGACGTTCTTTTTTAGTCATAAATAATAATTGAACCTTTAAATAATATATTATATATTAAACAATTTTAATTAAAAATACCTCATCTAAATTGAGACCTTTTGTTTCTGGAACAACTTTATAAAAAAGTAAAAAAGCTAAAGCTGTTAATCCAGCATAAATAAAGAATGCACCTATGTAAAAGAAGAGAAAAAAAATTTTTTTAAATAAGATTAAATTATTTTACCATATTTGGTAGCTTCTTGTGTTAAAGTTAAAAAAGTTAAAGAAATAATTAAATTAAATTCCCAATTACAAAATGTAGTTAAGGAAACACAAGTACTTCTAGCTATAAATAAATAAAATTTTAAAAAAATTTAAAAGCTTTACCCCAAAGTGGATAAAATTCAGCATTGAGTACCCAAGGAAGAGGAGCATAACCTATAGCAAATGAACATAAAAATAATATCATTATAATAATTGGTAATATTGTATATTTTGTATCTGTATGACAATTTTCATTCCTTTAAAAAATAAGTTAATTAATTAAATAATTATTTAATTTATTTATTTATTAATTAAATATGTAATTAAATAAATAAATTAATTAATTAAATAATTAATTAATTAATAAACTTATTTATTTATTAAATAAATAAATAATTAAATAATTAATTAATTAAATAAATAATAAATTAATTAAATTAATTAATTAAATTAATTAATTAAATAAATTTATTAATTATTACCATTCATATTTAATATCATTAAAATAATGCCATCCATTGGTGCTATTATCTGTTGAACACGGTCCTGTTATTGAACGAATTTCTGATTTAAAATGATCCTAAATTAATTACTTATTTATTTAAAAGAGAAAAAAACCTTAGGAAGACAAAAACCTCCTCCATTAATTCCTTTTTTCTCACAAAATCCACATAATTCATCTGTTGTACAAAAATCACAATTACTAAAATAAAGTATAATTTTAATAAAAATTAAAAAATAAAAATAACTTGTGTGAAATACAATGATTAAATGATTGAACATTTTGATCAAATAAAATTTCATTTTTATTTAATGAAGGCATAGAATTTTTATTAATTAATAAAAATGCTTAAAATAATTAATTAATTAAATTTAAAAAATAATACCTCCACCCATTAATAGAAGAGAAATAAAAACAGCAAAAATACTTAATAAAAGAAGGAAACGACGACCACGTTTTTCAATTAAATAAATTGGAATAAATGTAGCAAAAAAATTAACTCCTAAGAATAATTAATTTATTACCTTTAATTAAATAAATAAATATACCAGCAGTCCCCACAGATATCCAAATAGTATCATGATAATCCTTAACACCAGCTGAACGAATTATTGCACCCGTATAGTACCTTAATTTATTAAATTATAATTTTAAATAATTTTAGTTAATTATTACCTACATAATAGTATTAATTCCAGATGCTTGTTGAAATGCTTGTAATGCTGCACCAATTAATAAGGATTTCCTAACAGGAGGATCAGAAAAAATGCGACTAATTAAATTACCATTACCTTAAATTAAAATTAATTAATAAATTAAATAAATAATTAATTAAGTTAATTAATTAAATAATTAAAATTAAATAAATATTATAATTAATTTAATTAAATACTATAATTAATTTAATTAATTAATTATATATTTATTTACCATAATTTAAATTGTCTTGTATTTGTTGTTCATGAGCAAATTGAATTTCATCTAATTCTTTAAAATAAAAGAAAATTAATATTTAATAAAAAATAATAAACAAACCATATTTAATCCAATTTTGATCTCCATTATAAATTTTTAAAAGAACTTCTTCACATTCATTTTTTAAATTATTTTCATAAAGCCAACGAGGACTTTCAGGTAAAAAAATAAATCCAATAAATTGTAAAATTGAAGGAATTGCAGCAAAGCCAAACATTAACCTATTTTTTGAATTAATTAATTAAATTAATTAATTTTAATTACCTCCAACCCCAATTTTCTGGATCAATGTAAGAAAATCCAACAGCAAAAAGGTTAGCAGAAAGTAACCCAAATGTAATCATTAACTTTAAAAAATAAAATAAAAATATTTTATTTTATTTACTTGAAATCCAGTAACAAGTTTTCCTCTAATATGAGCAGGAGAGCATTCCCCAACATATATTGGTACAATCATTGAAGCAAATCCTAAATAGAAATTAATTATAATTTAAATAAGAAGATAACCAATTGCAATTCCTAATAATATTCTTCCAATAAGTAGAATCCATTTACTTATTCCAATAGCACAAATAAGAGCTCCAAAAGCAAAAATAATAGTTGATAAAATAATTATCTAAATATAATTTAATTTAATTAAATGATTTATTACCTTTCTTCTTCCATACAAATCTGATGCTTTCCCTGCAAAAAGAGCACCAATACCTGCCATTCCAGGAGTTATAGAAACTTAAACTTATTTATAATATTTAATTTAAATTATTTAAATTAATTGAATTAATTTAAATTAATTTAATTAATTCAATCATTTAAATTTATTTAAATTAATTTAATTTATTTAAATTTTGTTTTATTAATTAAATAAATTTTAAAAAAATAATACATATATAAATTTTCTTTTATTTTAATAATTTTCTTAAAATTTTTCTATAGACCTATAACTTCTTTCCAAAAATTTCCCATCGGTTTTAAATCATTATTTTGAGGTACATAAAGCATTGCTGCAGAAACAATTCCTGTGTCATATCCAAAAAGAAATCCACCAATTACAGCCATACCTGAGAGCTAAATAAAAATAATTAATTAATTAATTTAATTATTTAAATTACCAAATAAATAAAATTTCCAAGTTTAGGTTCTTTTTTTGGATGAGAAATAACTTCATTATTACTACTATTTTGGAATGTATTAATTGCTACCATATTTCTTAATTTTTAAATAATTATTTTAATTTTCAAGTTAAATTAATAAATAGGCAATTTATTTAATTAATTATTTTGTCCTTTTTTAAAATAAAATTTCTTAATTTTTAAAATAATAGAGATCGATTTTAATTTAATGCGCAAAATTAAAAAAAAGGTATGTTTTTTAAATTATTTAATAAATAGAAAAAGAGAAAGAAAATAGACAATAAATAAATATGTATTTAGGGAAATAAATATTAAATAATAAATTGGTGTTCGTGTAATTCAAAACTTTTTTTTTTATTGTTTGGCGAGAAAAAAGAAATAGTGAAAAATATATTTAAAATGATTTGAGAGAAAGAATGAGAAAAAGAAAATATTTTATTAAATTAATTTATTTAATATTTTCTAATTTATCAAATAATATATTATTTATTAAAGTAAAAGAATGTTTAAATTAAATTTTTAAAATTATGTGTACTTTTTTCTGAAAATTCAACTATGTAAATTTTAAATGGAAAAATTTTTTAAAATGCTTAAATAAATAAATAAATGTATTTATATTTAAATAAATCGATTATTTAATTTCCTTAAATAAATACATATTTACATTTATGTTTGTTTATTTATTTGACAAAATAATTTTGATCACGTTAAATATATTTTTATTTAATAAATATTTTTAGAATTAAAAGAGATTGATCTTTATTTTTAAATTAAATTAATTAAGATAAATTAAATAAAAAGATATTTTTTTAAAAATATTTATTTAATAATTAAATACTTATTTATCTTTTATTTATTTTTTAACCTAATAGTAAGTAAAATATTTAAATATTATTTATTATTTCTACACATGTAGTTAGTAAAAATGAATTAAAAAATAATAAAAATAATGTCCTATAATATGTATATTTATGACAATAATTTTATATATTTTTTTAAAATAAATATCATCACATGTAAATATATATAAAATATGTATTATTAGTAAATAATATATTAATTTATGTTAATCAACCTAAATACTTAGGTATTTAATTTTTAGGAAATACCCTCCACATTTTATTTTATACGAAAATAAATTAATACATTTTTAAATTCCTTACTTAATTAAAATTAAATAAACTTTAAATTTAATGAATTAATTTTATTAACGTGTTTTGGAGATTTTATAATTAATTCTATGGGTCTATTTAATTTTTATTTCTTTTGATTTATAAGGTCATTACATATATAATTAAATTTAAATTAAAAATATTTTATTAATTAATAATTTATTTAAAATATTCTTTTTTTTCAATTTGACCTAGCAAAATATATAGCCTTTTTTCACTTTGAATATTCCCCTAAAAATAATTTTAAACTCTATTGAATTTATAGGATTTAATTTATTGAAAAATGTATTTATATTTATTTTTACTTTTTAATGACTTACTTTCTCAGTCTTTTATTGACGAGGCCACTAAAAATTTAAAATTATTAAAAATTTAATTTATAGAATAAAACCTTAAAAATTTTTAATTATAATTAATTTAATTTAAAAAAGTTTATTAAATACTTACACCAACACGATGCATTTGATTATTAGTAAAGCTAACCTAAAAATCTTTTTCTTTAATTAATTAAAATAAAAATATACGTAAAAGACAACAACATTATTTCCCATTATTAAAGGTCGTTTAGGATTAGGGCTGCTAGTTCGACGAGCTTCAGCCTCAGCATGATCAATGGCAGCACTAAGATCTAGATGAAGTGGGACGACAGGTCCTCCAGGCGCCAGCGGAGTTCGATAAATGAGCAAAGTATCACTGACAAGCTAAAAAAATTAGAAAAAAATTAATTAAGTTAATTTAATTATTTTTATTTAATTAACTGCAATAATTGTTGAGTTTTTTTTAGATTCAATTTCTTTAATAAATTTATCTAGAGTAAATTTGCCTTCAAGTATTAGCATTTTACAATATTTATTATTTTAGTTAAAAAATTAATTTAATAAGATAAATTTAATATCTAAAAATACAATTTTTATTGAAACTTAATATTTTTTACTTTATTAAGGAAAATAATGATCAAAATAAAATATATGAGCTCAATACTAATATTTATTAAAGGAATTCTTATCTGATTTATCACATTTTAAATGAAGGTCAAATTATTATTAAGAGTACAATTAATAATACATATAAGAAAAAGAGAAAAAGTATAATAATATTTAAATAAATATACTGGAAATTGAAATTATATTTTAAATATTAGAAATTATTATTTTATAAAATTATTCAAATAAAAAAAACCTGTAACACTTGAGCTCCCCCCGCATTATGTTCCAATTCAGCGATGAAATTTCCTAGAGTAAAGCGTCCACGTATTATAGTGCTAGGAAAATTTGGGTTAGCAGGGCTTGATTGGGAAGATGACGTATCAGAATTTCTCATTGAAATTTTTAATTAAAAAAACTAAAAAATAAATTGATTAGAAAAATATCTAACGTATAATGTTTTATTTTGTTTTTTAAAAACATAATTTGTTGATCAGAATAATTTTCTAATTGGGTAGGATTAAAGTAGTATATAATATTTAATCTTTTTCAACGTTTATTAATGGATATTAAGTAATAAATATTAAATAGTAGCATTTAAATTCCAAGATAAAAAAGAGTGTGAATTGCTATTAACTTTTACAATAAAAATATTACAACAAATACATATTATGTAAGATGATCAAAATATAACTATATATATTTTTAAAAGCTTTTCTTTTCCAATTTATTAACTTGTAAAGGAAAATCAAAATAATGTTCTCTTACTTTTAATTTTTATTAAAAGTTTAATCTGTGAGAAAATAACAATAAATATTTATATTTGAGATAAAATAGTTGATAAATTTCTTTGATTAATTTTCCATCTAATAAACCATTTTTTAAATATACAAAAAAGTTTGATTTTTAAATATCGTAAAAATTAATTTTTGTTAATAATAGAAAATAAAATATTTATTCTAAAAAATTAATATTTTAATGTGTTTTCTTTCACATTACCAACAAAATTAAAATTTTTTTAAAATTTATTTTTCATTATAAAAATAACAGAAATATTAAATAATTAAAATTTAAATTTTAACAAATTTTACAGCTTTAAAAACAGATCTTTGTTTTTAATAATCTTCTTCTTTCCCTCAACTTTTCTTCTTTTGATATGCTTTATTGATAAATTGAGCGTCTTTTTCTACCTTAAAAATTAATTAAATTTAATTATTTCTTTGAATAAAAATCATCAATTTTACAAAAGAAAAAAAGTACCAAAAAATATAAGCAATGTTAAAATAATTTTTTTAACAATATTAATTTTATTTAAAGTATTTTGTATCTTTTATAATTTTGCAGGATCTATTAAATTTTTATTTATTTATAGCTAAATTAAATTTTAAAAATTTTAATTAATTTGTATTTATTTTTAATATAAAAAATGCCTTTTAATATAAAAATTAATAAACTATTTGTATATATTTTGTTATTATTATTTTCTTGATGTATATACATACATATATAATTTCAAAAATTTTCAATTAATTTAAAAGAAAAGGCGATAATTGAAAATACTCTCAAAAAGAAAAAAAATAAATAAAACCTTTCCTGTTTAAAAATCAAAGGCAGGTGTACATTACATACATAAATGTATATACATATATCTAAATAAATGCATTATGGTATTAATTAAACTTTAGGCAATATTTGTTTTGATGATTTTAATTTAAACACAAACATTTTAAATTTATATAATTAAATATTAATTTATTTAATTAATTTATAAAAATAATTGCTGTGTATATAAATAAAAAGTTAAAATTAATTTTTCTTAAAAGAAAGGTGATTTAATATAAAATATTTAAATAATTTTCTAATCTACCTTTAAAATATGTAAAAAATTAAAGTAAATATTATATTAATTATAAGAAATTATTTAAAATTATTTTTTTATTTTTACCTTATTTTTCTAATCAATATCCGCAAAAACGTGTGTAGGTAAATATGCTATAAAAAATTCATTTCTACTTTTAAAAAATATTTAGATTGAAATTCTTATCTTCGTGACGTATTGTTCATTAAATACTTCTTCTCAGATTTTTATTCTTTATAAAACGTTAAAAAAAATTTTTATGGTTTCAAATGATTTCATATATATTAACTCAATTTATTACATTTTTAACAATTTTTAGCATTTATTTAACAGTAAATCCATTTTAGTATTAAATTTGCTTTTCTCTATCATTCTCCTTTTATTTCATCATTTAAATAACTAATCGGATTAGGAGGGAAAGGATAAGAAAAGTTTCGCGCAGTGAAGACATATTAAATATTAATTTTATATTTAAAAATGGCAAAAAACTTTTTTTCCCTTTTAATGTCTAAAATAGAAGAAACACTTTAAAAACACATAAACCCATTAAATTGACTTTTTTTTTTTTTAATGAAAAAATGGCAAATGATGTTTACATATTTAAAAAGGAGGCGTTATTTATTTAATAAAAAGAATCAAAGAAAATAATTTTAAATATTAAAAGTAAATATACCTTTAAATGTTCAATAAATATTTTTTAACAATTCATTTTTAATTTAAAATTAATTTAAAATTATAAAATCAAAAATGAAAAGCGCAAGTTTATTTATTAAATTAAATGTTTATTTATCAATTAATTAATAAAGTACATATATTTATGCTAATGTATTATTTAATTAAATTTAATTTTATTGTTATTTGTTATTTTAAGCTATATTTAGGTTTACTAGGTTATAAAACATTTTTTAGAAAATAAAAAAAAAAAAAGACTTGAATACATTAGAAAAGTATGAATTAAATATAGAAGGGAATATTATTTAAATTACTGTTAGATGAATTAAACATTTTAATCAAGTTTATTTTATCAGAATATGTTTTTAATTCTTTTGTTAATTATTACAGAATATTCAAAATTAAATAAATTTATTAAAATAATTTTGTTAAAAAAAGTTTAATTAAAATTAATTTTTATATATTTTTAATTTGTGTTTTATATAATATATAATTAATTATTTTATTTTTATTTTCATAAATATATATAGCTATTTAATAATAAGCCTTTCTTTTAGTTAATTCATTAAAAAAAGCATTTACGACTCCATAGAATTTTTTTTTAATATTTCCTTCCTAAAATTCCCTTGTGACTATTTATATATAATTTTTAGCTCAGAATTATTTTAAAAATAATGTAGAATTAAATAAAAACAATATATTAAGAAAATGTTAAAAAATTAATTTAAAAAACTTAAAGATCCTTTTTTTTTTAAAAAGAAGGGAGGAGCTTAAAAGAGCTTTTAAAGCTTTTTCCACCAAAACAAAAATTTTTCCTTTTTTTTTTACTTTTTTGCCTTTCCATTCAAAATATATTTTCTTCTAAACAATAGAAATCTGAAAAAAAAATTTTCAAAAAAGCTAAAAACAATACCAATGAATGGCTGACCGGACAATGCTTTTGAATGGTTAATGAGAATGCTGTGCATATTAGTTAAACAGGAAAAGCTTTTTTAGAGAAAATTTAGTTAAAACAAAAATTCTTTGTAAAAAGAAAATTTTAAAAATAATTTTATATTTTTAATAAATAAAAAAAACATTAAAAATTAAATAAAAATTCTTTAAAAAGGCGTGGTTCCTTTTTCCCGTTCTTTTCTTAATTCCCTTGCATACGTACATACTTTCCTTTATTCCTTTTTAATCTACAAGAAAATATTCTTTAATTCTCAGTGTTATTTATGGTATTATTTATTTATTCTAATTTTTAGGCCCTTCCCTTTTTTGGTTAATTTTTACTTTAAAAAATAAACTTTATTTAAATTATTAAACTATATAATAATGTAAGTATATTGTTTATCTAAAGTAATAAAGGAAAATAAAGATTTAACAACTTTGACTTTAACAGTAACCTAAAAAGAAAAGTAATGGTTTTACTGCCAAGTCCAGAAATAAAATAATACACCTAGGTAACATTAGAGTATTTCTTTATTCCTAAAATTTAATAAATAAATAGTCTAGTTCTTTTCCTTTTATTTTTCTTTCATTAAATCCATTTAATTTAAATCTCTATAAATAAATACCTTTCAGGACTCAAAATATTAAATAAAAATTTTATTATAGAAAATTCCTTTTAAAATAAATCTTGATTATTTTTTAATACCTTTTGCCATTTAAATATCCACCCTCATTAAATCTTTTAAATATTTATCATTTTTTAATTTTCTGTGAAACTTTTATTTATTTAAGTTTATAAGTTTTCAACTTTTTCTATCTTGGACCAATTTAATGAAATTTCAAAAAATATTTTTGACAACTAAAAAGGGGTAAGTAAATTAAAAAATAAAAACTTTTATGTTCTCTTCTTTAATACTCTAATTTGAAGCTAGAAATCGAGCCTATTAATTTAGATTTATATCAAAGAATATTGTCAACATATATGTATATTTCTGATACTTTAAATAAACATTAAATTATTCCTCATATTTTTAATTAATAAAAATTAGTTTTTAAACATTTTTCCAAAAACTTTATTCCTAAAATTACCTTTAGAAAATAGTTTAAGCAGAACACACTTCATTGTTTTTAATCAAATATCCAGGAAGTTTTACAATTTTTTCCTCATACAATGCCATTCAGCCGTTGGCACGACACCTTTAAGTAAAAGACAAATTCTCTTTTTGACAGCTTTTCCACATTTTTATTTCCTTTTGGGATGCCATTAGTGAAAAAAAGAATAAAAAAAAGAAATAGTCGCGCAGTCAGTTACCATCCTATTTTCCTCTTATTTTTCCCTTGTGTAAATTTAGTTGATGAGCGGAATCGTAATTTCCTGCCATGAACATCCCACCAGGTAAAAATGTGCCGTGATGAAGCGCAATCCAGATTTCCACTTCTTTTTAATCTATTATTCATAAAATGGCCTATTTATCTCTTCTAACAACACGCAAGGGACAGCGCCAACACATTTTTACCTTTCCTTGAATGGAAAGCAAATTTATGTCTTTTTTACTAATTGTCAAACATTTGTGGTTGTCGTATGCTCAATTCTTCAATGCTAATGAGCCGCTAAAATAACAAAATATAGAATTATTTATTTATGTATAGTAGTAGAAATGCCTAAACAAATTAAAGAGCACTTTATTTAAATTTATTTTTTTTAAAGATTGTTTTAAATAAATAAAGGGTTAAATAAGCATTTTCTAAGAGAAGTTCCAAATATGTATAAAAAAAATATTAAAGAACAACTGAAACATTTTATTATTTAAATTTAGAAGACTAATTAAAATTAATTAAATAAAAATAAACATTATGCCAAATTCAAATAAAAATTCTTCAACATATTTTAGTAGTAATACCATTGAATGGAATTCTAATAGTATTATAAACTCACAAAGACAAAGAAAATGTTTTTTAATTGATACTCTACTTGAACAACGACAAAAGAGACTTGAAGCTGCTGAAACTTCAAATGATTATGCTAACCCAGAAAATAAACAAAAACAATGGGAAAGAAATGAATTAATTAATAATAAAGAAGAAAATAATGAGGAAACACTTCCTAGTCCTTGTCATTTTGAGATTCAAAATAAAGAAGAAAATAAGGAATTATTTAATAAAAAAGAAAGAAAAAATGAAGAAGAATGTGAAGAAAGAAAATCTTTGTTAGATACTTTAATGAAGGTTTAGAAGAATTTATTTTTATTTAATTTATAATTTAATTAGTTAATATTTTCTTTGATTTTATTAAAATATAAATTTATATATAAAATTAAATTTAAATTAATTTTTTTATTTTTAAGCTCTTGCCTGTTGTTAAAGTACAATCTACTTCTTCTATTTCATCTGAAAATGAATCTGAAAGAAAACAAATATTTTTTCCTCAAAATAATCAAAATTTACTTTCTCAACAACAACCTGAACAACAACAAAAAATTGTAAACTTTAAATATATTTTATTAATTTAATTTCTCTTTTTCTTTATAAAAAGGCAATAACAGCAGCTACAGCAGCGGCAGCTTCAATGGAATTTCTTCAAAGAGTTAGACTTTTTCAACAACATTTATTTAGCAATGGGATTCAAATGTTACAAAACAATTCTAATACAAGACAATTAACTGAAAATAGCCAAAATTCTGGGTAATAAAAATAATTAATTTTTAACAGTTTTGGAGACATATTTTCCCCCCAATTCTCTAAGTTTTTATTTTAATTTTTAGACCTTTTCCATCAGTTACAGAATTAAATTCATTATCTTCTCTATACCCTCCCTTCCATTTTCCTCAAGAATTAACAAAAAATTTAAATATTTTTCAATTAAAACCATCTTTAATGCAACAACAGTCTTCTCTTTGTTGGCAACAATATTTAACAGCATCTGCATTACGTCAAAACCCAATGCAAACATTAATTCTTACAAATCAGGAAATGGCAAAAAAACGAATTTTAGAGAAGAATTTGTTTTTAAATCGAAATGAAAGGAAAAATTTGGCAAATAATTTTAATGGTAAAAAATTATAAATTAAGAGACACTTTGAGTGTAATTAGTCTTTTTTAAATAAAGCCAAATAAATGAAGATATTTTTATTTAGCTTTATTATTTAATGGGGTTTATTTAAAGACTGTTTTATTTAATTATTAAATTTAAAAAATCTTTTCAGCTAATAATAATTTGACCATTCCTCCAGAAAATAAATTAATAAACAACTTTACTCAAAATAATAAACCTTCAAACATTTATCCTCTTGGTACTTCTGAAAAATATTTTCAGCCAAAAAAACAGAACAGGTAAAAAAATAAATAAATAAAAATTAATTTAATTTAACAGAATTGACTTGAAAAAAAAGATTTCAACAAAACAAAATCGAATACAACATTCTACAACAAATGGCAACAGAATTGGTACTAATAGACCATCATCTAATGTAAAAAAGTATAAATGTGACATTTGTGAAAAAACATTTAGTCGTTCAAATACTTTGATTACACATAAGGTAAATTTAATTTAAATATATAAGTATAATAATGAGACTAAATTTTGGTTAATTTAAATAAATAAATATTAGAGAAATTAAAAAATTATTTGGAGATGCTTAAAGCATTACTCTATATTTTACAAAGATAAAAAGAGAGAAATACCCATATTTTAATTTTTAATTGAATTAGTGAAACAAAATTGTTTCCAGTTAATTACCAATATTTAAATACATAATATATATTATTTCAATATTAAATAATAATATAGAAAATTTATTTTCTTGATTTATGCTTAGCAGCTTTTTTTTTTAAGTATTTTTGAAAGCTTACATTTATTTGTTAAGCTAAATAAACAGAGAGAGGGTTTTATCAGTTCCTTTAGAATTACTTGATCCTTAAGCCTTGATTAATATTGTAATTAATTAAAATAATTCTATTCTTAAAAATCACAAAAACCTAAAAATGCCAAAACATTGCGTAATTAAAATTTATTTTTCCATTATTTCCCATATATTCGCTCCAATTAATTTACAAAATTTTTTTTTATTTTGTTTTGTTTTTTGAGGACATAATGATGGGGTCACACAATTAAGAATAAGAAAAATATAAATTTATTAGGAATATATATTATAAATGTCATCAGGAAAGTGAGAGAAGAAGGGAAACACTCGACATCGAGATTGGGCATTATAGTTTTTAGAAAATAATAATAGGAAAAGAATACTTTTTTTCCTCAATACTTAAATTTATCTTGGGAGAAGAAGCGCGCGAAAGTGGGTAAAAGAATAATTGAAGCATTAAAAGTTCTATACTATTTTTATGGGAAAAGAGTAAAAAAAGGAAAAAAAGTTTTGGATTTTTTATTTTTTTAAAAAACAAAAATATTTTTAATTCCTCAATACTATTTTTATTTTAAATTAGGAAAACTATGTCTTACAAAAATTAGTTAATTAATTAATTCCTCTTTATTTTTCTTTAAAAATCCAAATAATAATTAAGCATCAGAATAAGTGCGCAACTCCCAATACTAGTATAATAACATAATATTAAATTAATTCTTTTTTATTTTAACTCTCCATGTATTCAATTATCATTTATTTTTATTTTCTAATTTATTGTCTTAAATAACAGAAAATATATTTAAAACAAAAATGTCCTCATTTTCAAGATTAGTTAGTGTGAGGCAATAAGCATAATTAAGGATTTATCCACTATAAAATTTAATTGTAAATTTGAAGCAATAATAGAATTAATTTAATAAGAAATAGAGAAGGGAAATATATAAGGGGAAAAGAATATTATTGCCTTTCAATTCACTGAACAAAAATGTTGCAAGAAATAATTAAGAAGAAGAAAAGGGAAATGTTTTGGATAACATAAGCATACTGTATTAAAATAATTAAAAAATATAAAAAATACAATAGGAAATTTCTAAATTAAAATTAGGTGTCGGAAATAGTCGACCTTTGTAGCTAAATTTATTTTAAAAGGATATCAGTAAAAACCATCATTTTATTTTATAACAATTTAATTGTATTAGAATCCAGAATTCTGATTTTTAATTATTTTAGTTTTAAATCAGTTAAACACTTTGCCAAAAGTCTAATAATTATTTTATTTTTTTATTTTATTTCTAAGCCTAAATTTGCTCTTTTTTATTTATTAATTTACCTTCAAAGCAAATCATTACATATTTAACAATAAAAGGAATAATAAGCTCACCAGCTCTTTTTATATTCTTTTATTTTAATTTTTAGCCTGCTCATCCAAAACAATAGTTTGAAAAGAGAGGAAAAATAATAATATATTTTTAGGTTACCATAGAAAATATATTTATTTTACTAAAAATAGGGAAAAATGGAGGATTTGTAAAAATAAAAAGAAAATAATTTTAAATAGAAAAATATTTTTAAATTAATTATAAATATTTCTTTTTTATTTTCAGCGTATACATACTGGTGAAAAGCCTTTTCGTTGTGATCATTGTGGTCGAGCATTCCGACAGCCTGGGAATTTAACTAGACATGCATATACACATACAACGGTACATTTTAATTAAAGGATAATTTCTAAATAGTTACAAGTCCTTTCCATATTTTATTTTAATTAAAAGGAAACAAATTAATTAGCTATTTTATTAAAAATAGCTTCCAAAAAATAAACTAACTGGTCAAATATCAAATTTCATGGACTAAAAACAAGGACAACACTAATTAATTAATAGATTTATTTTAATGTTTATATGTATATATTAAGCAGAATTTTAAGTGTTCTTTAATTAATTCTATTTTTTATAATTGTCCTTTAAGAAAGTTTTTTTTAATAATTTAGAATATAATTTAGGTAAAGCCTTTTGTATGCAATGAATGTGGAAAAGCATTTAATCGTGCAAGTAACCTTCAAACACATATTCGTGTTCATCAACAGATCTTAGAAGCAGCTACCTCTATATAAATTTTTTATTTAAATTTATATATAATATATTATTTTTTATATTTTTGTCTATATATTATAAATAATAGTAGAAGTTTTAATTAAATGTAAATTATGTGGTAAAATTTAAAATAATATTTAAATTATCGGCTGAATAATTTGTTTTAATTATTAGACCTTTCTTTAGCCTATTTAAAGAGATAAGAAATAAGTTTTTAAAGTAAATAGTTAGAAATGTTGTTGTAGATTACATAAACAAACAAGGCTTCTAAATAAAAAAAGAAATTGTTTGAATTATAATAACAACACATTAAATAAAAATTAGACAATTTTTTTTTAATTAAAATTGTATTATTTATCGAATTATTAATTTACTATTAACAAAAAAATAACAAATATTTAATGTAAATAATTAATTATTTATTTATTTATCAATATATTTAAATGTGTAAATCAGAATATTAATAAAGGATATTTTTATTTAATTAATTAAAATACTACATATTTATATAATCTATTTCACAGATTTTTCATCATACTTCAAAAAAGTAAAATGATTTATATTTTTCTCTAATTTTTAATTTTCTTTATTAAAAGGGTAGAAAACCTAAATTATCTAAATAAATATTATTTTTTAAAATTTAACTAAAAAATCTATTTAATTACCAATTTAATTAAATTAATCTTCAATAATACATTCATCATCAAAACATTCTTTAACATCACTTGAACCTTCAATTGCTTTTAAAAATTCGCCGTCATAAAAATTTTTAACAGGAAAAATCTTTTTTAAATAATCAATAACATAAAGTCCAGTTTCTTTAATTTTTGGCATTATTTCATGATTATCCTGACTTTAAAGAGAAAACTATTTAAATTAGACTTTGCTTAATTTTTAAATTCCAGGTTTTTAAAAGGTTAAATAACCCACCCCTACAAATAAATTAAACGTAATAGTGTCAATTTATTTATTTAGATTAACTTCAGAGGCACAACGTTTAAACTTTTATATTTGGATTATCTATGTATGTAGGGCCGGACATTATCCGACTGGATTTATTTGGATTGTTTTATTTCAAAATTAATCCTGAATAACAAAAAGAGACAAAAATTTGGACTCTGGAAAAATTATTTTTGAAGTCTGCCAGTATTTAATTAATTTCTAATTATTTAAATTAACTTACTCATTAGCCATCATTTTAATCAGTAATTCAGTGTTTATAATATTAACTTTTCCATAAATTAATTTCTGTTCAGTTTCCTTAAGAGAAAGTAAAGTATTTGCCATTAATATTGTCAAAGCCCAACAACATAGACGGGAAACAACTTTTGAATATTTTGTCTCATCAATTCCAATATCAGATTCAACATCTTTATTACTGATTATATTGAACATTTTATTAATTTGTTTTTCCAAAGTTGAATGAACACTAAATTAATTAATATATTTTAGAAGAATGAAGTAAAGAAATTAATTATTAGAATTATAATTTAGTTCAAATTGGTCGTTATTTTAACAATAATATTTATTAGTCATATTCTAAATATTAATTAACTTATGAATTAATTACCCAGTTGATCTCAAGTGTTTTAAATATAATTTCCTTCTGCCTTGCTCAAATGATCTTCCTGCTTTTTTATACATTTCAATAGCTTCATCATCTACAGAAATGTCAAAAATCATTTCAAAACCAAGAAGAAGGCTTTGTAAACAATCAACAGCGCAAGTTAATTGCCATGGAATTAGACCTTCATTTACATCATTTTTATCAATTGCGTGTGGAATTGCTTTAATAAATATTTAAATTATATATAATTATGGATAAATAAAAAATAAAGTAAAACTCTATTTTATTTAAATCATCTAAATCGAAATTTTAAATAAACCGGATAAACTAAAATTGATGTACCATAGCAACATGAATTAAAAATTAATAGTTTACTTGTTTTTTCATTAGTAATTGAAGTCAAAGGCTTAACAGAATGCTTAAAACTTGAAAACATTCTTTTATCTAAAAGAATAGAATTTATAATAAAACTAAAACTTAATTTAAAAATAAACTTGGAAAATTGTTAGAAATTCCAGAATTAGCTGATTTTGCTTGAATTTTATTAACATTTAATGGAATGCTTGAAACCACTTTATTTACTTAATTTAATTGAATTATATTTATTTTATTAATAAAATAAAGATTTACCTCCACTAATATTTGTGTTAGAAATTACCGAAAAATTCAACTTTATTGTTGAAATAAAAATAGAAAAAATAAATAAAAAAGTAACTTTCATTTTAATTATTTCTTAAATGATGTATAGACTTTGCTTTATCCCCCCTTTTTATTCAAATAAAAATTTCGAAATAAAATGTTATTTTAAATGTACTTTTATGAAAATATACATTCGTCTATATTATTGCATAATTATTTATTAATTAATGCACTTAAGTAAAGATATTTGTACTTTGAAGAGAGAACAAATTAAATAAAATGTAAATTATAGTCGAAATTCTATTTATTTATTAGACCCATTTTAGTCTACAATTCAATAGCTAAATTCAGTTGGTCACGACGAGATTATGTTTGTTTAATTACTGACATTAAATATTAAAAATAAACTTATATTTAAAAATTTATCTCATTCTTAAAAATTAAAAAATAAATATTTTAAATGCTTATTTATAACTAAATTATTCATTAAGAGATTTATTTAAAAAAGCGGATAATTGAGGTAATAATTTTTGTAATTCAATTGCAGTACTACAAACAATTTGTGTAGTATTTCTGAATTCATTAAAGGCTAAAATCTGTGCCTAAAAAATATTTTTTTTATAAAATTAAATTAAAACCTGTAAGGCTTTTCTTTGAAGCGATTCTATACTCTCTTTTTCTTCAATATTAATTTCATCTCTATCTATTAGAGTTTCTTCATGTTTAACTTGTATAGTAGTACATTGTTTTCCATTCATATTTTTAAAACTTTCGAAAGAATTATCTCTTTCTTCAGAATGTTGTTCATTCTAAAAATAAAAATTCCTTTAAATATTTAATTTAAATTAAAATAAAGTGTAAGGAAAAAACTTCAAGCGGGGAAAGAACCTATATTTAATTGATCAACCCAAATAATTTACCAGAATAAATGATTACCAAAAAAAAAATATAATTGTCATTATAACATAGCTATTTAACCATAAAAAACCTCAAATAAAAATAAAACCTCCTTAATTTCAGCATTATTATTTTCAAATAATTTATTTATTTCATCCTTGTTATTAAATTCCTGTTGTTGTTGAGCATATTTTTTAGCAATTAATTGATTTAAAATAAATTGTAAATTATTAGTTGGACATTGCAGATTTATTGAAGAATTTTGAATATTTTGTTTATCAGATGAATTTAATTTTTGAGGAAAATAACTTGAAGTAGAAGACATTGAACAATCATTTAACATAAAAGACGTTGATATTTCGTCACTTTTTTCACTCTTAAAATTTAATTATTTAATAAAATATTTTTTGATCTTTAATGTTTACTTTTAAACGAACATAAATTAAATAGTTAAAGCTTTAAGTTTTTAATTAAATTAAAATACATTAAATTCTCTAAAACAGACTCCAAGGCTCATTTTTCAATTCTTGTATTGGTAAATTATTTTAAAAAATTTAATGTTCATTAGCTAATTTGAAGTATCTTTTAATTAAACCTACAATAGATTTGTTGTCAATTTCCATAGACTGAAGAAGCATATTAGAATCTTTCAATTCTTCATATATTTGTTTATCAATTGGAGACAATTTTTCTTTTAATTTATTTTCCAAATGGGGAGCACTTAACAAAAAAATAATTAAAACTTTTTCATTATAAATTTTCTCTTAAAATTACCCCAAGGTAGCTTAAATGAAAAATAATATGTAGAATAAAAGGCCTCAACTAAACCCGGAAGTTTCGATCCTACATAGTAAATAAAAATTATTTCTTAGGTAAAAAGGGAGGAAAGTGTTGATATATAGAATCTAAAATAAACAAAACTTCCAATAAAAAAAAAATAATTAAAAAACTTACTTATTATATTCTCCATATGCATCAGTCACCTTTCTCTTTCTGTAACGCCAATGTGATTTAATAGCTTCAATATTCTGATCAAAACCTGTAAAACTTGTTGAAAGAAGCGAACGAACTTCATTCCAAGCATTTCTCTTCTTTTCAGAAAAAGTTAAATCCTTTAAAAATAAATAAAATTAAAAATAATTAATTTTAATTAAAAACAAATACCCGACTAGTGTTGTTTTCGACAAGAAGTGTTTTCCTTTTCAAAACCTCTTCTACAAGAAAATCAGATACCTCAGAAGTAAACTTTCTTTTTTCTCGACCTAAATTTGTTTTATTTATTTTTTCCTAATTTTACAAAAAATGGATTGAGGGTAATAGAGAAGCTTAAAAAATAAATTAATGATTAGGTAATTAATGGTAAGTTTTTAAAAAATTAAATGAATAAGGATTAATTAAACATTAAAAATATACATACATTGCCTAAAATTGTAATTATTGTTTTTCTGCAATTCCATTTGATTTAATTTTAAATTCTCCAAATAATTCATTTGAGGTTGTTGTTGTATTGATTGATTAATAAATTGAGCTGAAGTCACAATTTTTCTAAAGGTTGTAAAAATATCTTCTTTATCATTTTCTGTGTTATTATTATTATTGTCAACAATTTGAGCAAGTTTTTTATTTTCCATTTTATTAAATAAAACTGAAATAAAATTTAATAATCGGTAGTCAAATTAGACAACAAATTGTTAACTTTTTCTTTTAATACTAAGCTTGTTGTAGATTTAAAAAATATTTTCTTTAAAGAAATATCGTTAACAATATTTGGAATTATTTAATTTAATTTGAATTTATAGGACTGGATAATAACGATATTTCTTTGAAAGATTGATATGTATTGAGAATATAATTTGATGAAAAAAAATTAGCCTCTACCTATTAATAATTAAATATGTACATATATTTATGAAGAGAAAGCAAGAATAAATAACAAATATAAATAAATAAATATGTATTAGGATGAAAAATTAAGTTTATATAGAATATAATACTAAAACATAAAAGATGACAATAATGTCCAGTACAAAATAAGGGAAGCACAAGCAATTCAATGTTAAATTAAATGTTGAAAGGAAGAGGCGTTACATTTTAAATCAAAAAATTTCATCTCCGTTATGATTTGAGAGAAAAGATTGGGTAAAATGAAATTAATTTAAAGGCATAACTATGTATATTAATACCTTTTATTAATTTAAACGAGGGAAAGGAAACATTTATTTGAGAAGAAAAAATTAAAATTAAAAATAACCCACACAAAATGATGAGGCTCAAAATTTCTATTTTTATGTATTATTCGTTATTCATGATTAAGAAATGGGCTCAAAAATGATTAGAGATTAATACCTACATAAATGGCCTTAGGTAAAATGGAAAGTCTAACACATAATTTATACAAAATAAACATTCTACGGCTATCAATATTTTTAACATTCTTAGCGATTAAACATTAGGCCATTTCTTCTATTAAACAATTTGAAGTAGGGAACACATAAACATATGTATGTAGTAGTAAAATAAATAGTTTGATAATTTGAAGGCTAATAAAAAATTTTAAAAATTAAAAAAGACCCAATTATTTGTATTTACATTTAAATATATTTAGTAGTAGTAGAAGTTGTAATTAACAATAAAAGAAAATTAAATAGGTATACTGCCAGTTGAATGAGGTTATCTTCAGATCGCAATCTTGCATCACCTCGTTTTAATAGAAAACCCAAAATGGATATACCACCCTTTGGAATTTTTATTTTAAAATTTTTGTAGTAATTTATTTTATATGCACACAGAAAAATTTTCAAATAAATAAATTTAATGTTAAATATAATATAATTTTTAATTCTCAATCAAACCTGTAACATACTATTTAAAAAAATATAAATTTAATGACTCATTAATGTAAAATATCTTAGGTAATATTTACATAATTTGCATTTGATATTTATTAAAATAAAGAAAACAATAATAAAAAATTAAATTTATACTGACAATAAGAATACCTAAATATATTAATTATTTTAAGGTTGGGAGACTATTTCTTAATTATTTAGATTTTACTTAATATAATATAATTCAAATAAAAAATTTATTAAACTTTAAAATTCAATTTAAATTAAACTAATACATACATATATATATTTATTAAATTAGATTATTTTACTTCTATTTATCATTGGAGTTTGTAATAATCTTTTCTCTGTTCTTTTAGGGTTTAATTGATAACCCATATCCACATAAACATTGCTTGGGCAGTTGCCTTCGGTTGAGGAAGAATAATAAGGAAATGAAGAAGGCTTTAAAAATATTAAAAAATAAATTAAAAATATTCGAATTAGATATATTATTATCTGATTGAAATAATTAATACTTTTCATTTAATTGGTGTGTAGGGGTAAGGATTTACGATTAAAACTTTAATGTAAATTAGTCAAAAAATAATGAAAATTAATTACTATTAACTACTAATTTAATTAGCTTTAACGTAAAAAATATAATAAATTTACCTTTAATTTTATGTTAATATTTGTCCTTAATATTCGTCCATTTTGTGCTTTTAATGGCCTAAAGTTTGAACTTAATGTCATAATAGGTAGAGAAGACAATGAATCATCCATGTTTAAATTTGTATTAATTTCTTTTGGTTTTTCACTTTGAAGTAATTCTGACCAAAGATTTAACTAGAAAAAAATTAAATTTATTAATTGTTTTACATTAGAAACTTTTATTAAGAAAATATAAATTTTAATAATTTTAAAATAATCACTCACATCCTCTGCAGTAATATAAATTGGAGAATTATAGATGACCCTTAAAGCAAAAAATTAATAAAATTAAATATTCCTTAAAACAAATTATTTTAAATAAATCACAAAAAAACTAACCAAGTAACTGTCTCAAAACATCCAGGAAATGTTAATGAACCCTCATATGTAATATAATAATCTGTTTGTGGGAACAATGCAGAAGGCTGGAAATCTTTTATTTGAGTTAATTGATCTTCAAAAAATAAAAATAATTAAAACTTTAAACATTAACTGACTTCTAAATTTAATATTTATTGCTGCTTTGGCTAAACGTTTAAGTTCAGGATTTGTGCGATCTCCTATCTTAGAATTAAAAAAACTTTTACTGATAACTTTATTTTTAGTAAATACACATTAACCATCACTAGTTAGTTAAATTATTGTGTATAGACCTTCTAAACATTTTTATTTTTCTAACTTTATTTTCTAAACTATAGTAGTAATTGAAAAATACAGTCGGCATTTATTGTCATATTATTGGTTCAAATTATGTACATAAGGATACTTTTACTCCCGGCCTTTTCAGTGTTAGTTGGAAATAATACTAATTGTAAGGTTCAATGGTAGAGGTTATTTATTAATTATTTCTTACATACATCAACTATAATTCCAACAGCAAGAAGACCTTTAGGTTGAGATTGAGCTTGAGTAAAATTTTCATAAAGATCAGAATTAAAGGCTAAAAGCTGTACCTAAAAATATTTAAAAATTAACAAAGGAAAACAAAATAATCTAAAATTTAAATCCTTATATGTATTTAAAATAATTAAGTAGAGATCAATTTAAATTAAACAGTAAATATATTAGGAGAAAATTTAAAAGTTTAGTAGAGTGTTAAATAAATAATTAAAAATTAACTAACCTCTGCAGGAAACCTTACTCGATTTATTGTATGTTCTGAACCAACATCTCCTTTTCTTATATCACCAAAATGGAACAACTTTTAAAAAAATAATTTATTTTAATACCCAGCCATTGGTCAAAATAAAATAAAAAAACCATTTGTTGAAATTGATAATTATATGGAAATGCTGGTCCTCCATTTAATTTAACAGAAGGAGAATTAGAAAATGTTGATTGCATTTCCTCATTATTAGAATTATTAATAAAAAGTAAAGGAAATTGGCCAGTATTCCATAATTCAGCATTTTCTATTTTTTCTCTAGAAATTGATAATTTACCAAGCCCTGGATCAAAAACTAATCTTTAAATAATTTAAAATTTATTTTAATTTTTATTTGACTTACTTTTCAGGATCCATATTTATTGGGCTCTAAAATTAAAAAATATTAGTATTTAATTATTTTTAAAAAATAAATAAACATTTTATTGTTTAATTTATTTAATAAAAAGTTTAATTTTAGTTAAAGTTTATTTTAAGGTTGCATTAAATTTATCTTTACATTTTCAAGTTTTAATTTTTACCTGTAATTTCCCTGCTTTACACATTCTCCAATGTTTGTGCATAAGTCCCCAAAAATCTGGACCTAAAATATATGTTTTAATTTTTTAAATTTAATTTATTTGACTAAAAAATAATTTTCATAAATATATAAATATTTAAAATTATTTATTTCCCTCAAATTATTTTTGCCCTTATAAATTCCCATGCGACCTTTATTTCAATAAAAAAAGGTTTTGTTTAAACAAAAAAATAATTAATAAAATTTGGTATTTTTTCAACAAAAAATATTATTTTTAGAATATTTTTCGTTTATATTAGCTAGTGATTCCGTAAAATTTGACTGCTAATTTAGAAATTGCTAAATATTAAGCAATTCTCTTTATAGAAGAAAGAGAAGAATTTAAGTTAATTATTTATTTGAAAAATAATTATTTATTTATCAAAAAGTTTAATTATTTCTGAGAAAACAAATAATTGAATATATTTAAAATGCAAACAAAATTTACAGAATTTGGCTCATAACCAATAAATTTAATTTTTAGTAACTTTAATTAATTAATTTATTTTTTAATTTTAAAAACTATTAAATATTTAAAATAATTTTATTTTAATTTAATTCAAACCAATTAAAATACATGGCTGAATACATAAAAATCCAATTGTGACTAACCAAAAGGGCATTTTTATTAATAAACAAATGGAAGGGCTTCTTAACAACAATAACAATTTTTAAATAAAAAAAATAATAAAGGAAATAAAGTATTGGATTGCACAGATTTATTATGTAAAAAAGAAGGATTTTCTACTATAAGAATAAAGAGAATATACATAAATATTCTCATATTTAAATATATTTTATTAAATTAAATAAAAGAGAAAAAACAAATAATTTAAGAGTTAAGCTAAACTTCCAAAAACATTGTTTTAAAATTCTAAATTGAATTTAAATAAACAATTATATTTTTTAATTATTTAAAAATATAATATATCCTTTTAGAAATTAATAGTAGAAGCTATTAATACACTCCTTTCTCTTTGGATTTTTTAATTTTAATAAATTTAGAAAAAAATTTTAAATTTTGACATTTAGGAACTTTTAATTTAAAATAATAAATTAAAAAATAAAAATTTAGAAAATAATGTTTTTATTAAAAATGATGCCAATTACTTTACAAAATAAATAAATAAAGGTCTAAAAATTAAAATAAAAAGATAATTTTATTTAAAAGAAATAAGCGTGGGATTTATTTATCTTTTATTTTAACCTTATATTTAAAGGCTTTTGGAAGAAAAAAACTAAAAAAAAGAAAGTAATAGGCGGGTAAACATATTTTATGTTTAAAAATGTTTATATTTTATTTTTCTTTTATTTTTAAGAAAAAATAAAAATAATAAAATATGTAGAGTAGTAATTAGAGTGTATTTATTAGGTAAAAATATATTTAATAATTTATAAGGGTTATATATGGGAAAACATGGATTGGCATTAATTCTTTTTAAATATTAAAAATTAGAAAATTAAATAAAAGATATTTTTAACACAAACATTTAAATAGTTAAATATAACTAAATTAATTAAAATATATGTATTTACTACTATATATATTTAATAAAAAAATAATAATGAAAATAAATTTAAATCTTTTAAATAAATAAAAATTTAATTTAAAAAATAATTTACCTCCAAATAAATCATTATCATAAATCCAAGGATATTCCCCATTATTAAGTATTGTTGTTGAAGAATATTTAAGTACATTCAAGACAAATAAAGGAATTTTAAGTAAATATAAATTTAGGTAATAATTTTGGAAATAAGCTAATTTCATTAATAATTAATTTAAACAAATAGTTATATATTCACAAATAAATTCTAAAAAAAGAAAAAAAAATTTAAAATTATAAAAAATAAATTTTTGAAGAATAAATTCTGTTTATGTCCGAAAAAATAAAAAAATATAATTTTAATTTTTTGAGTTATATTTTACTAAATTTTTAAGCTTTTTCTTTGAAAAGGACTGGAAGGGATTAACTTAACTGTTATTTGCTTCCTTTAATTTAAAATATGATCCTTTTTCTTTTTATTTTAGAATTAAATCCTTGCAGTTTCATGGCAAAAATAAATGGCTAATTTTTACCAACTCATTATTTTACTTTACTTTTGAATTTTTTGGATAGATAGAAATAATGTGAATATTATATAAGAGTTTTAATTGAGAATTAAAATATTTACTTTTAAATTAATATTAAATAGTTGAAAATAAAGAATTGAGAAAAACCTGTAATTTGACCTTTCTCCTTTATGGTTTAATTAATTAAAAATTATATCTTAAATAGATAATTTAAAAGAATAAAGAATAATTTATCTCTTTCCAAATTCTTTAAATGTTTTGGCTTAGGCAAAACTAGGCTTCCAAAAATTTTTTTTAAAAGAGAACTTGCAAAACAATAGATAAATATATTTATTTAATTAAATAGGTAATTTCTATTTTAACCTTAAGTGTGTTATCAAACAATAAACTGCGCGTAATTTGACCAGACATGTTAAACACTAATTACATTTAATGGAGATAAAAGCATTTGAAAATTAAAAAAAATGTAAAAACAGCCTACTTTGGAATCACCTTACAGCTTTCAAAAAAAAAAGTTAATAGGATATAATGGAACAACATAAAAAAATTTCCCCACATTTTGGTGAATTAGCTCAATTTTCTTAAAAATATAAAAATAAAATAAAAATATTATTATTTTTCCTGCAAATAATAAAAAGTCTTTTTAAATAAAAAAGGAAAATTTAACATGGCTTTTACCTTTTTAATTAAAATACATGTCAATGCATTACAAAATTGAAGCCTGTGAAAAATGAGAAATGACACTTAAAGGGAATAATAATAAAAACAAAAGAACTATTTTTTAGTAATTTTTAAAAGTTATTTATTTTGTTCAGAAATTATTTAATTTTTTAATATTTTGAAATTGTGAGGTCTAATATTAATAAAACAACTTAATCCGAATTTGTTTGTAAGAATTTATTAATATTATTTAACCAATATTACAAAAAATATATTAAAAAATTTAAAGTAATATTAATAGCAAAAAAAAAAAATAATAAAAAAATCCAACTGTGAAAACCCTTGAAAAATAATAAAAGCAATAATAGTTATTGCTGCTTAAAGTTTATGTTGTCAAATTGGACAATTAAATCTCTATAATATTTTATTTTGACTAGTCTCTTATTGACACTTGAAAATAAGGAATTAAAAAAGGAATTTAATAATAAAATTTAATAAACAAAAACGAAAAAATTTTAAAGATTTTTAGGCATAATTTTGAAGTATTAATTAACTGCTATTTATTTAAATTTGGATCGAAGGTTATAAAGAAAAGAAGAAAGATTTAAATTTTAAAAAGATTGTTGCTTTTATGGCTACAAAATGACCTTTCTTTTCCCATTAAGTTTTAAAATAAATAGGAAGCTTTTAGTCATTGCGGACAAAACTTGCGGATTTTAATCAACTTAAATAAGGATGTCCATGGGTGTTAATAATATAATATAAAAAATACACTGTTTTAAAATATTTTAACTTTGGAAGCAGGAAGTACTGCTTCACCTTCTAAATAAATATCATCTACAGAAGAATAATTTAATAAATATAGTGGAAGTTTTTTATGTAAGCCATATCGTCGCACAAAGGACAATCGGGATAAAAGAGCAATTTCATGTTTATTCCCGTTTTCACCTGAATGGCTGGAAAGGCTCATATTAGTAATATCTTTCCCTCTATTTAATGTTTGTTTAACTTCCCACTAGAGAGAGCTCTCCCCGTCACTTTAATATTCTATTTTAATTGTATTTATTATAACTCAACTAAATACTCAGACTGGGATGAGGTCTCTAGACTTTCATATTACTCAGACCGTTACAGTTTTTTGAATAACTTTTAGATTTTTTAATACTTGCTATACTTTTTTAAAAAGTATACGTTTTTTTTATTTTTCAGTCGACAGGAGCAAGCCGGAAACGCCGTCAAAAGTCAGAAAGGGCCGCTCTTATTTCATACAAGAATATTTTTAAAATTATTATTTAACACAAAAATATTTTTTTAACTTATTTTATTTGGTACTATTAGGTTATACACCCCCATCTTCTCTATTTATTTTTCTCTTTTTTTCCTAACTATAAATGGTCAGGGACGAAATGGTCAGCCATCAATCAAGTTTTATAAAGGAAAAATGACAAAATCAAATAACAAAAAAGTTCACTTATTTTGAGGCCAAAACGGCAAAGCGACTTTCTACAACGCCATCTAACCAATTTCCTTATACTTAAATTCATTTCATGTCCATTTGAACAAATTTTGTTTTTTGGTATAATGTTTTTTGATTGTAAAAAATATATTGCATCTTCTTCAGTTTAGGGAAGGTTAAAAATATTCATTTTTTTAAATAGAAGTTAAAAAGTAAAAAGGAACTAATGACTCCTCTATTATATTTTTCAAGCTGTTACATACATAAACATAATTTAATCCTTTCTTGATTGATGTCTGACCATTTCGTCCCCGACCATTTATAAAGAGAAAAGAAATAGGAAAAAATGGGGGTGTATAACCTAATAGTACTTTTTATTTTTTTATACTTACACTTATTTTTAAATAAATAAATATTTTAACATTTTAATTATTTAATGAGTAATTTTAGGTTTTAAAATATGAAATAATTTGGTTCGGAGATTTTAAGTAATATTTAAAATAATATTCTCTCTTATTTTTTATTTTTTAAATTTTAAACTACCGTCTTTATTCGATTAATTACTCTGGGTAATTATTGTTTCAACCCTTCTCTGGAGGGGGTAGGTAATCGAGGAAGGTAAACTAATCGAGGGAGGGTAATTATTTTTTCAACCTATTTTTGTAATTCAACAAAATAAATTTTGGTTTTATGAAATCGATAAAATAGGGGGCAATTAATTGAGAGAGGGTAACTAATCTAATAAATACGGTATTTATAAAACCATTAATTTATTTTATGTTGTTTTTTCTTTCGGATATTTGTAATACTTTTTTATTGCTTTTATCTCCCATTCTAGAGATGGAATTACTCTTTAAATGTTCAATATTAAATAAAAATAATTAAAAATAAATTTTTAACTAAAAAAATTTTTTCATTTTTTATTTCATAAAAATAAAAGGAATTGTTAATTTTAAAAGAGAAAAAGTAAGCTATTAAGTTAAAAGAAGCTAAAACACAAATAAATAAATTAAAGGAGTAAGTATTTTTTTGGCATAGAATATAAAAAAATTAAACAGATTTAACCAGGTTCTTTTACTGTATGTATGTACCCACCTTCTTACATATGGCACACTTTAGATTTTTTGTCTCTTCTTCATTCATAATATTCAGATTCGTTGCGCACAGGCAAAACAAAGATAACTGTGCCCACATGTGTGAAGTATACAAGGTTTCATGTCGCATCCGATACATGACTCAGCCATGAAGATTTTAAAATCTATCTTTCCGATTTTTTCTGCATCCGCTTTGAAGGATGCTTCTGCTTGTTGATTATGTAAGGTGTTGACACATTAATTATATTTATTGACAAATTTAAAATTTAATTCCCCCTCCCTATTACCAGATAAACTATGTAATTCCCCCGTATATTCATTGATTGAACAACATGATATATGAAGTTGAATAAGGGGCTATTGATGGTTTAAATTTAAATTAATTAGTCTAAATTTATTTAAAATTAATTAGGTTGAGAAGGGGCAATTGTTGTTGTGTTTATGTATGTTGGGGACCCACTTTTATTTCTTCTGATTGGGTTTCTTAGTATAAAAGATTTTTTGACACAATTTTCTGCTCTTTCATCAACTAACATTTGCAACGACCTAGCTTGGTGGTGTTTTCATTACAATAAAAAAAGCTTTTTTATTTTTATATTGTTTTGGATAATGCTTCAATTGTAAAGTGATTAATTTTCTTTTTTATTTGGTTTTGTATTCAATTAACTTAGAAAAGTTTATTTTATTTTACCATAAACTTCCGATTTTTTCTCTCTATTAGCATTTTATTTTTGCTTTTGATCTAAGATAGGGAATGTTTACAATTTATTTATCTCAAAAAAATTTTTTATAAACTTTGCGAAAGAATGGGTGTAACTTTTTGTAAGCAAATTAAATTTTATTTTATTCATTTTAAACTTTACTAGTTTTACATGTTTTAATTTTTTCTATTTTTAATTTGTAATTATTAAGATTATACACCAAATTTGATTTAGTTTATATTTTAAATTTTTTCAAGTAATTCTACTAATTTTTATATAATATTATAGTTAATTTTATTAATGTTATATATTTTGTTTATTTATTTAGTACCTTATTTTAGCTTTAGTTTAAATTAAAAAAATTTTTGCCAAGTAATCTTAATTTATCCATTATGTTATTTTTTATATTAATTTTATTTTTGATTTAAAATTTTTATTATCTAGAATTCTCCATTAATAAATAAATTAACAACTACTTTTATTATTATGAGCAACAATAGACGACGAGCAGGACCGCCAATTGACGGGCCCCCGAGTACAAGAGCGAGAATTCATTCTTTGAACTACAACAACAACACTAATCTACCAATGAATCGCCCCGTCAACAACAATAACATTAATGTATTAAATAATGCCCCAATCAACAACAACAACAATAATAATAATATCAGTAATTTATTAAATAATGCCCCAGTAAACAACAACAACAACAATAATAATAATGATCAAATTAATGTATTAAAAAAATTTTTTTGAATTAAATAATTTAGAATAACTAAAAATTTATAAAATATAATTTTTTAATTTTTAATTATTTTTTAGGTGCAAGTAATTATTGAGCGCGAAAGAGAAAGAGCTAGAATGATCTCGGTCCCGGAAGCTGCCCTTCTAATAGAAAACATTGATCAATCAACGCTAGTTACGAATACTAATATCTTTTTGCAGGCTGGAGGGCACAACACATATTTGAGTATAGCCTTATTATTATTATTTATAATGAAAATTTTTTTTATTTTAGTAGTATTATTGGCAAAGTTGTATACTCCCATAGAGGCCCCACATTGAGAAGGGCTTTTGATAGGGCTGATCTTCATTTGGAAGTTGTGACTCTAAATGATTTGCAGATTGTAGGTATCTATGCATATGATGCGTGCGCACAAATTCTTGAAGGGGCTAAACTGAATGATGTATTTTTTTAAATTTATATTTGTCATTTTTAAAATTAATAGATTGTAAATATGGGAATTTTGGCTGTTGTAGAGCAGACTGGGCCAAGAGCCAAGTGGGCTGGCACTGTCTCGTTTGTGCTACGCTTCACACGAGCCAGTACTTTGCATATTACCGTATTTTCTTGATTAGTCTCCCTCCCTCAATTAGTTCCCCTCCCTCGATTAATTACCCACTCTAGAGAAGGGTTGAAACAATAATTTCCCTCCCTCAATTAGCCCCGTCGATTAATTACCCCCTATTGAGTAAAAACATTAATTAATATAAAAATTTGAATTAAAACAATCAATATTCTTTAAAAAATCAATATTAAGCTTCATTATCAAAAAATAGATCAAGTTCATCATCATAACCATCTTCATCGTCAAATTCTTCATTTTCAGTTTCAATTCCCTCAGTACGTCCATCTAATTGGCTTGATTTAGCTCGATTTCACGAAGAACTTCATGTCCTTTCTCACTAATAGAACCAATATCCTTGAAACATGATATTAATCCATCTTCTAACCATCAAGTGAGTTTGAGATTCCACAAGCTAATAAAATTATTTAAAAAAATAATAAATATACCCAAAAATGAATTGATTATTACATCCTTAGAAAGCTACCCAGGATTTGTACACCCAATCAAGCACTATCTCCAACGCTGGTGGTCTAGGATTTCTGGAAGAAGTATATGTACGCCGATCATCGTTTAACATCCATACTTCGTAGGATTGCCGAATTCTCTCTTTAAATGGTATATTTCATCATCATACTACATTATTTATTTGAAAAAAGTTCGAAGGAAGTTTTCGAGATTAAAGAGAGAAGCAAAAATCAGATGGAAAAATTTTTAAATTAATCTTAGTCCTTTAAATGAAGCACTAGTAAAGAAAAAATGAATAGAAAGATACAAAATAGCGATTTCAGAATGCCAAAATTTATTTAGTTAAATTACAGAAATAGGTTGAAACAATAATTTCCCTCCCTCTATTAGTTTCCCTCCCCAATTAACTACCCCCTCCAGAGAAGGGTTGAAACAATAATTACACAGGGGAATTAATCGAATAAAGACGGTATTAGCACCGGACAGCCACAACAACAACAACAACGTATCCTTCCAATAGAGAATCCGGTGTTAGGAAATGGGGTGACTCTGAACATGGGCAATTCGCGGGTCCTTCAATATTGTATGCTTTCTTTCCATAAAATAAAAAACTTTTTTTTTTAAATTATTTTATTATATTTTTTAGATGGTGCCAGCTAATAATAATATAATGCTTCTGGGCCTTTATACAAAAATAAAATAAATGAAATTAAGAAATAATTTCTGTGTAGTAATAAAAAAACCACAAGTTTACTTTTTATTAATTACGAATAAATAAATCAATACCTTTCTTTTCCTTCTCCTCCTCCTCCCACACCCCCACCCTCTCCCTCTTCTTTTTTTCCAATTGCGTAATTAACCAGTGACTAATGTAAGAGAGGGAGAAGGGGAGGGAAAAGAAAAGAAAGATGTCGCGGAATAGAAAAGACCCGCGACATCGACTTAGGAAGAGGATTAGTAAGAAAAGATGTCGCGGGTCCTTTTCTATCCCGCGACATCGGGCGACAGTAGTTAACCCCCCCCCCATTTTATTCCATACTTCACGCACTTTCCAAAAGGTAAAACCATTTTTTAAAAATTTTCTAAAGGATTTGGAATGTTTTGGGAAGCTCCGCCTTTTTTTCAAATTAAATTTACATAAAACCTAAACCTTTGGAATGTTTTTGGGTAAATCTTTTTGATAATACCGCCTAATTAATTAATTAAAAAAAGAAAACATGTAAATTAAAATATTTTTAAAAAAGAAAAATTCCTTTTGATGATACCACTAAATAAACATTAATAAATTTATAAAAACAGGAAAAGTTCTTTAGAAGGATTTGAAGCGTATATGAACGTTTAAAAAATATGACAAAAAATTTTTATTCATTAAAAATGTTTTTATTAGTTTTAATTTCAATTTTATTTTCAAATATAAATTCTTTTGATAATATTATTATTAATGATTCTTTACGTTTAAAACGTGATCATTTAGATGAAAACCTTGGAAAAGGGAAGAGGCTTTATCTGAAATGTTTATACGAAAACCACATCAAAATAACAATGAAATATTGGGAGATAATTTTGTGTTAATTAATGATTTGGATGATTTTGATTTATTTTTAAGTAAATTAATTCATAAAAAAATACCTAAAATAAAAGAAGGCCAAATTTTGTTTAATTTGAGTCATAGTTATTGGGAAGAATATTATAAAAAATTGAGAGGAAATTGGACACGGTCTGATTGGGATGAACATTTTAAAAAAACATATCCCATAAACTCAACTAGTTACACGAAAAAAAAATATCCAACAAAATCGACTGTTTTACCATCAACTATTAGTAAGACTAATTGGACTTTAGATGATTGGTTGCAATATTATATAAAAAAAAGGAGAAAAATTTAGTCCTTCTGAATGGAAAGAATATAGACAAAAAAAAATATGAACACAAATCAACTAATTTAAACGCAACTACTGTCTCTCAAAATAATGAAGTTTCAAATCAGGGTTAAAATATCAGAAAATGCATCAACTTCTCTTCTTTTTTTTACATCTTCCTTCTACAATAAATTAACATAATTAACTGTCAATCATTTGCTGGTATGTTCCAAAATTATTAAAAAAAACAAATAAATATTATCACTTGCGGACAAAAACTACGGACATTTGTCAACATAATTGAATTATATAAAAAAATACTAATAAAGATGAGTTGGATTTTACCCGTAAGATAACGGGTAACGAATATATAACCTTGAAGCGGGACATTCGTGAATTAAAAGTTGGTCTCGAGGGTATTAAGAAGCTTGTTCTTTTTAATGATGAGCAATTAAATCGAATGTATGGTATTGTGTCACTTTATGACAAAAGTAATAGTTTAAATAAATAATTAAATTAATAAATAATTAAATAAATAATTAAATAAATAATTAAATAAATAAATAAATTATTTATCTAATTAATTAATTAATTAAATAAAAAATAAATTAATTAATTAGTTATCTAATTAATTAATTAAATAAATAAAAAATAAATAAATTATCTAATTAATTAAATAAATAAATAAATAAATTAATTATCTAATTAATTAAATAAATAAATTAATTAATTAACTGTCTAAATTAGTTGATAATTTAGATTTTAATTAATAAATTATTAATTTATTTCCTTTCTTGCTTGTCCTTGACAGAAAATTGCACATCAATTTTCTCAAGGATCAGCCCTTTGACCCCACATTCCTAGTCCTTCCACACTATTTTCATTTATTTTGTATCTTTTCCCCTCCAGGACAAGGCTCACAAATCCTATATAAAGCCTTGCCCTTTCCCCATAAGGATCGGCTCTTACATTCATTTATAATAAAATAAATTATATTTTTATTTCTTAAATAAATAATTTTATTTTAATTTTTATATTTTTCCGAAAGTAAGTTTCGGGACAAAACTGGTGCTCCGGGAGAGGCTTCATCAACGAAAAATAAACTTATTTTATTTTTCCAGTGAACGACAACGACAATCTTTTGGAGCAAATCCTCGCCGCGGTGCGTAATCATCAACCGAACTCGTCTACGTGCTCCTGCATAATTTGCGCAGCCAAAAAGCTCACTTCTCCCCCAGCTGGAGGCATTCAGAAAGACGACAACAAGCAGAAAAAAGGAGACTACAAACTTGAGGAGCCCAGAAAAGCCAGCAGCAGGACCACATCCAGCAGTGCCATTCTTCCAATTCTTTCGGATTCATCGGACGATCTAGAGCCGCCGATCAAGAAAAGCTCTCCTCTTAGAGCTACAACCGAGCCATCTACCAAGCCAGCCACTAATCGTTCTCCACGCCGAAAGGTGGACTCTACCTTAATTTTTAAAAATAATAATAAAACAAACATTAGTAAAATTCTGGATAGAGCTATTTGGGAGCATATTCTTTTAGGCAAACCATCATACGACGAGAGCCGAAGCAGTAGTCCCGACAAGAACGCATACTCTGACACCCGTGACATGTCCAATTCGGGTAAATACTAAATTCCTGAAAAGAATACTCAATTTACCTACCTTACCCAAGGCTCAACCAGTCGACTCCAAGCTCGACAAAGTAGAGGAAGCCAAGCAAAAGGGTGCTCAAGTACGAAAGAACCAACAGCTAGCAGACAAATTCAGGGAGCTTGGCCAAACATTTAGGGCTTCTGCTATCCTCTTTGAAAAAATAGGAAATATTATTAAAGAATAAAAGAGACTATTTAAAAACTAAAATTTTGAACTCACTTAAAACTTATTGGCTTTAGATAATAAGATTGCCTTCACTTACTTTTATTTCTAATACACCTTTCGCACGTGCATTAAATTAATTTCACAAATAATTGTTCTTTTAAATTGAATATAAAAACATCAATATTTTCTCAATAAATTGTCTGCTTTTATAGAAAAAAATATATACACAAAAAATTATTTATCTTTAAATTTTGAAAAGAAAAAACAAAAAACCCACATATCTTTGCCTTTAACTTTTGAAAAAAAAAATTGAATTATGTCTTCTAGAGTTTACGCTGGTCCCATTAAGATGCGATTAGGTCCCCTCAGAAAAAGAGTCGCGGGTTATATAGATACCATCAAATTACTATTGAGCAAAGATCCATCCCCTGAAATTATAACAAACTTAAGAGCAAACCAATTAAAGCTTTCGAAGTCAGTCGAGGTTCTCGAATCCATCAATACAGAATGGGCCAAACTTATAAGCTTAGAAGCCATAGAATTCCGAAACGAAATGTTGCTCGATTATAATTCACATGCAGAAGGAGAAAGGGGCTTTATCCAATTAATAGAAATTGCTCGCGATCTGAGTTGTGAAGCAGAAGCTCACGTGATAGAATATACCCAATCAACTAGTAGCAATCATTCATTTGTAAACACTAGCACAATACAGCCCCAATCATCGATCAGATTACCCACGTGCAGTCTCCCGACATTCAATGGCAAAAGTCTTGAATGGGCAAGCTTTTGGAGTATATTTGAGGTTGCCATCGATAAGAATCACAATCTTGATGATTCTGAAAAACTAACCTATCTCCTAGCAGCGTTAACAAGGCCTCACCCATTTAACGAAGTTAGTGGTTATTCTATAACTGCCGCTAACTATCCACTAGTCATACAACACCTAAAGAAAAGATTTGGTGACGAAACCTCAGTGAGGCGTTCATTATACTCTGAAATTAATAAATTGATACCCAGAGCAGTAAAAATCGAAGACATTCGGCAAAACTGGATAAATCTGAATAGAATAATACAACAATTGAAAACCTTAGGTGAGAATACTGATAATGGCGCTTTATTACAGCAAGTTGAAAATAAGTTCGGGGGTTGGGTCAGCTGCATCCTCCTAGAAGAACAAACCAGAAATCCATTAAATTGGAATATCGAAAGGCTTCTTGATTCCATCGACAGACACCTGAAAATAAAAGAAACGGTATACGGACAAGGTTCTCCCAACTATAGGCGTCCAATTCCTAAACAAACCCATAATATATATACAAATAATATAGAAAGAAATAATAAGTGGACTGAACAAAGACCACTACAAAAACAGATAAAGGAAATTAATAAGAAGAGACCTTGTACCTTTTGTGAAATTGATAATCATAGCTCCGTTCAGTGTAGAAAATATCACAATTATGACTTAAGAATCCAGAGATTGAAGGAATTGAGAAAATGCCTAAAATGCTTCGAAAAAGGACATTATGCTAAAACCTGTAAAAACGATAAAATAAAATGTAAAAATTGTTCTTTACCTCACTACTTTGCTGTTTGTCCAAAAAATACTCCTTCACATGATTTAAATAAGGGTACAAGTCACGTCAAAAGAGAAGCTGCGATTACCGCGGCTGCAGATCCAAATATTAAACCAGAATTCACAGGAGAGGACATGAATTGCTTGATTGACCTATTGGAAATAAGTAAATCTCAAGAAAAATCAAATAGTAATGAAAAAATTAATACACTAGCCCTCAAAGGGGAAAGGACCAAAACCTTACTTATAACTAAGAATGTCGAATATTTGACGATGAACAACATAGGAATTTTTGGTTTCACGCTAATGGACCCAGGAGCAACATGCACACTAATCAGCGAACGTTTTGCTGAAAAATTAGGAATCCTAAATTCAGAAACAAAAAATAAAACAGAAATTGAAGTAGACGGTTACGGCGGTAGAAAATCACTCTTCACATCATATAGAGTCAATATTAAAGTTAAACTAAAAAATGGTACAAACATTGTCATAGAAGGATACACAACCCCCAACCTTGATCAAATGAAAATAATCTGTCCTCGGGATCCAAAAGAATTCTGGCTATATGATAAAGGCGAAATTGAAGTAAAAAAGCGTACACCAGACCTCTTATTTGGATTAACTGACGTCCTAACTGTCTTAGAAAGTGTAGAAAAATTACCTGGTCAAAGATATCTGATCCGTTCAAAATTAGGCCCAATGATTTGTGCTAAAGCTAAAATAATAGAAATCGAACCTGAAAGCGAGACACAATATGTAATGGGTGCAATAACCAACAACATTGAAAAAATTGAAGAAAAAGATTTCTGGAACTTGGAAACATTAGGTATAAGAGAACCTGGATCAACATCGTTAGACGATGAACAAGCTTGGACACAATTCAGAGAGAATATCAATCAGTTACAAGATGGCCGTTACGAAGTCGATGGCCTTGGAGAATTGATTCTAAAAAGACATTAAACTCGAACTTTGGCGTTACCTTAGGCAGATTAAGAGCACTCTGGAAAAAATATCAGAAAACATCAGGTGTTTTAGAAAAAATCGATCAAATCATCAAAGAACAATTAGAATTAAAAATGATAGAGAAAGCACCTAAATATACGCAAGAAATAACACATTACCTTCCACATCAGCCGGTATTTAAAGATTCATCTTCCTTCACTAAGTTGAGAGTTGTATTTGACGCCGGATCAGGAAAAACGCCGCTAAATAATGAATTATTACGCGGCGCAGTCTTACTCCCTCAGTTTCCCGGAATCCTAATAAGAACATTTTTATTTAACAACCTAATGATCGCAGACATAGCCAAAGCTTTCTTACAAATTCAATTGAAACATCAAGATCGAGACGTCACACGATTCCTGTGGATTAAAAATTTCCAGAATCCACCTGAAAATCAAAATTTAATTTGTTATAGATTTACCCGTGTTTTATTTGGCGTCATCTCCAGCCCATTTCTATTGATCGCCACAATATTACATCACCTAGAAAAAATAAAAAGTTTTATATCTGAAGAAATTAAGATTAATTTATACATGGATAACATAATAGTAGGCGCTAAAAACGACCAAGAAATAAAAGAAAAATACTCAGAAATAATTCACATTTTCGCCAAAGCCAAAATGACTGTTAGAGAATTCTGCAGCAACTCAATTGAAGGAAATAAAATATTCTTAGACCAAGACAAACACCCAGGCATAGAATCTAAAACCATCAAATTCTTAGGTATAAAATGGAACATCGAAAAAGATGAATATTCCCAACAATTACCTAACAGCACTTACAAAGCCATGAACAAAAGAGAACTTTTGTCGCTCATACACTCTAACTTTGATCCTCTAGGATTAGTTGGACCAACACTACTCCCTGCTAAAATTCTATACCAAAAAGTGTGTAATCGTGACACTAACTGGAACGATCCACTTGAGGAGAACGAACTAAACGAAATAAACCAGATAATTGAAGATTGGAGAGAACAAGAATTCAGTAGACCCAGAAAATTAATCCATGGATGTGAAGAAATCGAAAACTTACAAATACATTGCTTCGTTGACTCCTCAATGAAAGCCTATGCTTCAAACGTTTATCTTCGAGCTAAATGCCCACACCAAACAAAAACGAATTTAATTTTCGCCAAAAATAGAATTGTCCCTAAAAAGAAAGAAAATACACTAACCATACCTCGACTTGAATTACTTGCCATTTTAATAGGAACTAGAACAATTTCATTTGTCACCAATGAACTTAAAAAACCAATTGAAAAAACCGTCCTGTGGAGTGACTCACTAATCGCAATGTCATGGATAAAAAACAGCAAACACAAAGAAACGTTCATAAACAATAGATTAATAGAAATTAGAAAAAATAAAGAAATTGAATACCGACACGTTTCCACCATTGATAACCCAGCAGATTTAGGTACGAAAGGCTCAAACGGTCCAGATCTAGCCAAAAATCATTTATGGTGGAGAGGTCCATCTTGGATAGGAAATGAAAACGATTGGCCAAATACATCAGCTTTTTCAATAAAAGAACAACCTTACGTAGCAGTTCCCTGTTACGAAGCCATAATTAACGAAACTAAAAAAGAATACATACCAGATATAAATAATTTCAGCAATTGGTGGAAATTAGTTTACACAACAATGTTCATACTAAGATTCATAAATATACACATTTGGTCTAATTTAAAAAACATTAAGAAACCTTGGCCTAGTAAAATAAATATAAAAGGAAATTTTACAGCAAAAGATATTAAAATTGCCAAAATATTATTAATAAAACAAGCACAATTAAGAGAAAATTTACCTAAGGAAAGAATACAAACCTTAAAATTATTTTTTGATGAAAATGACACTCTTAGGTGCAAAACCAGACTTCAAAATCTCCCAAACGGCTATAACTTCGCAAATCCAATTTACTTACCCAGGGACGACTTACTAACCAAAATTCTCATTTTGCACATCCATAAATCAAGGCAACATTCAGGAGTCCAATCAACTCTTGCACAACTAAAATTGACATATTATTTACCCCGTTCCAGACAGCTCGTAAAGAAAATATTAAAAGAGTGCCTAGAGCACTGCCAGAAACTAAAACCTTACCAATTAGCACCAATGCCATCACTTCCAACATCTCGTGTCGTACCCTCGAGAGTATTCCAAAACACTGAACTCGACTTCATGGGACCGATTACAGTAAAAGGGTTGAACGAGGAGCAGAGTAAAAGATGGATATTATTACTAACCTGTTTAGCAACTCGAACAATCCACCTTGAAACGGTAGATAGTATTAACACACACGCGTTTTTGAACGCATTCAGAAAATTTGTCGCTAGAAGAACCCGACCGAATTACATACTCTCGGATAACGGAACAAGCTTCGTATTAGCAGAAAAAACTCTTAAGAAACTTAAACCCGAACAAATAATAGACGATGGACTTCAAAAATACTTTGCAGAAGAAAATATAAACTGGCAATTCATAACCCCCCTGGCCCCTTGGCAAGGTGGAGTTTATGAAAGAATAAACGGGATGATAAAGTCGAACTTACGAAAATCGGTTGGACGAAAAATACTCAATCATGACGACTTCAATACGCTCATCTGTGAAATAGAGGCCGTCATAAATTGCCGCCCATTAGTTCAAATAGATGATGAACCTGAAACTACAATTCTAAGACCAATCGACTTCACATACCCATTTGCGCAACAAGGGTTCCCGCCGATCCTACTAGAAAAGGATGACGAATACCTCCCACCAGAGGCAGATTCAGCGGAAAAAACAACGAAAGAATGGAAAGCACATAATATTATTATAAACAAATTTTGGAAATTCTGGTCCATAAACTACCTGACTATGCTCAGAGAAAGAAAAGACGAGCATAAGAATCCAAAATTCTCATCAAGAGACCAACCAAAAGTTGGTGAAATAGTACAAATATACGATGAAAACTTACCCAAAGGTTGCTGGAAGATAGGAAGAATAATTGAAAATACAAATAACCGATCCATCAAAGTTAAATTAGGAAACGGAAGAATCCTAACTAGACCACCAAACCATCTCTGCAGCTTAGAAATCAGAAGCACAGAAGATAAAAATACAATCGAAGAACAAAATCATATAATAGAGGCTAAACTAAAAAATAATAAAATAATCAAAAGCACGCTAGCACTAACCATTCTAGCCATAATAATACCAAACTGTCATCCACAAACACCAATGATTTGCCCAGGGCAAAAAGATCAAATGTACTGGAGAATTAAGAAAAACCACCAACCTTGCGCAAATTTCAGTAAGGACCCACCACTCCCCACCACACACAGCTTCGACATATTCCAACAAAACGTAGATCTAGTATCAATACCAGCAGCCCACTGTTCAATCCTAAACACAAAATACAAATATAAAACAGATTTATTAAATATTCCCCACCTCTTCCCAAGCAGTTGGAACGAAGAAGTTAATAAAGAGGAATGTAATAGAACTTGGAAAAAATCTAAATGTCGATTAGGAGAATTAACAGGAAACGAAAACACCAGTCATACCCACAATAAAGCAAAAATTGATTTCTCGTACTGGAAACTCGGGTATCAAGAGACAAACGAATCTAACTGTTTCCTAAATAAAATAAAAATTTACTTGAAACCTGATACTTCTATAATCCTTACACCAGGATCCGATATATCACATTGTAAATACGAAAATGGAGCTTGCCTATTAGAAGACAATTCCATGATAATCTGGGAAACTGAAAATAGAGTAAAAAACGAAAAGATGTGTAGATTTTCAAAAATCAATAGATGGAAAGGGACTTGGATGGGAAAAATATGGTTAGCAGAAAATAAAGAAATAGGAATCTCATTCCCAAATAATCCTGAAAAAATCTCAGACTGCAATAAAGAATTAATCTTGAGCGAACAAGGATACGCAGTTCCCTCCCAACAATACCAAACACTTAACCTAAAAGATCAAAAAAGAACAAAACGATCAAATAACGCGAAAACAGGCATTGTCCTAAGCAACCAACTCGCAGCAGAACTTACCGCTGCAGAAATACTCTCCACAGAAAAAGTAAAGAAAGCATTAAACCATATCGCCAAAACCCTTTGCTTGAAAAATAAAAACATCGAATACCAGGACGGATTTATTAGTGGATCAGATGCTAACACAATAGCTCGACTACTAATGAATACTCCTTATGTCCAAGGAAAATGGATAGCAAATAACATATTAGAAACAAAAACCTGTCTACCAGTACCATCAATAAATATCACATATTTACCAAATGAAAAATGCCATAAAGAAATACCGATAAATGTAACAATAAAAGAAAAAACAATTAAAGCATTTCTCGAACCCACAACATTAATAATATTAGAAAAGGCAAACGAAGCTCCATGCTCTTACGAAAGATTTGTCACTATATTCATTGACAAAAAATTAATTAGAATAGACAAAAAAACAGGAAAACCCACAGAAATAAGTGGCGAACACATCCATGACTTAAAAATACAAACACAATCCCAAGATAACCCACATATCGACACACACGCATTTCATAATTTAGTCTTAAATAATTATAGTGATCCGAAGATAGATATACTACAAATGTTCCAAACATATAGAATAGATAAAAAATTTGAACAAGAAAAAATTGACCAAGCAATAAACGAAGGGAAATATATCCACTACAGCGAAGAAACTTTCACAAATCCTGTTACAGATCTTTTTAAAAGAATTTTTGAATTTGAGCTTGAAAAAGTCTGGATGAGATTAGCTGCAACATACATCACATACATTTGGCTAGTTGATAGTTTCCTGCCATTCATTTTCAGGAAAATAAAAAATACAAGACTAGGGAGACTAATATCCTCACTAAAACGTCGAACGAAACGAACAGACACAAACATGGACACAGAAGAGATACTGATGAACAAAATCCTAAAACAACTCAAACAAGAGAAAGAGGATGAAGACACAAAAAGAAGACAATTGGCCGCCGCGAGTGTCTAAATTAGTTGATAATTTAGATTTTAATTAATAAATTATTAATTTATTTCCTTTCTTGCTTGTCCTTGACAGAAAATTGCACATCAATTTTCTCAAGGATCAACCCTTTGACCCCACATTCCTAGTCCTTCCACACTATTTTCATTTATTTTGTATCTTTTCCCCTCCAGGACAAGGCTCACAAATCCTATATAAAGCCTTGCCCTTTCCCCATAAGGATCGGCTCTTACATTCATTTATAATAAAATAAATTATATTTTTATTTCTTAAATAAATAATTTTATTTTAATTTTTATATTTTTCCGAAAGTAAGTTTCGGGACATTAACTATCTAATTAATTAATTAAATAAATAAATTAATTAATTAATTAAATGAATTAATTAATTATCTTATTAATTAAATAAATTAATTAATTATCTAATTAATTAAATAAAAAATAAATTAATTAATTAATTATCTAGTTAATTAAATATATAAATTAATTAATTGTCTAATTAATTAATTAAATAAATAAATTTTAGACTTTGAGACAGCTAATGAAAACCTCTCTATTAGTGAACAAAGTATTTTTTAATATAAATTATATTCAAAAATATCTTTTTTTCATTATAGTGTTCACAGCAATTACAGAAGCGTTAGTTAGTTTGTCTGAAGCTAATGTTTAAAAATTAACCATATTGACATGGGAGGGAGGGCGGGTCAATAATGGAATGCTTTTGATTAATATTAATTAATTAATTAATTTAAATTATTTTTTTAATTTAATTCCTTTTTTTTTGTATTGGGATTTAAATTTAATAAATATTCTTTTTTAAAAATATTTTTTTACATTTTATTAAGAAAAAAAAGTTAGGTACAGTAATACATATGACATTTTAAAAAATATTTTAATTTACATGTTTTTTTTAATTAATTAATTAGGCGGTATTATCAAAAAGATTTACCCAAAAACATTCCAAAGATTTAGGTTTTATGTAAATTTATTAAAAAAAAAGGCGGAGCTTCCCAAAATGTTCCAAATCCTTTAGAAAATTTTTAAAAAATAGTTTTACCTTTTGGAAAGTGCGCGAAGGTATGGAATAAAATGGGGGGGTTAACTACTGGCGACTACTAACTACTCGCATGTAAATTTTAAACAAAACCCTCAATAGGGCATGTAAATTTTAGTTAATTCTAACTGACATGAAATTGCTCATTTTAAAGTATCAAGATCCAGATTCTAATAAAAGACCAGAGACGGTCTTCCCTAAGGAAGGAGGTGTAAGCCATATCGGCGCACAAAGGACAATCGGGATAAAAGAGCAAATTCATGCTTATCCCCGTTTTCACCTGAATGGCCGGAAAGGCTCACATTAGTAATATCTTCCCCTCTATTTAATGTTTGTTTAACTTCCAACTAGAGAGAGCTCTCCCCGTCACTTTAATATTCTATTTTAATTGTATTTATTATAACTGAATAAGAGATTTAACGACTATGGATGTAGCCACTGAAGGTCTATGGCCTGATCAACCCGAAACCGTCTCTTGGGACTACATGGATTCTGCTCCATTCTCCAAACCCAAATTGCTCCTCCACTAACAGCATCTCCATATTAGCTTTTAGAGAAGGAAGGAATGCTGTTTAGAAATTTCTTTTATTTTTCAATTATCTAGGGCACTTTTGAAGAGGGGGGGGGGGGGGGGGGGGGCAGATTTTGCAGACTTTTTTTTGCGGACAAAGTTTATTAATATGTTATATATATTTTATGATTGATTTTTACCTAAGGCAATAAGAAAAAGTATGAATTGACTTTATTCACACAAATATGCATCATGATTGACAATTTGTGAAATTAAATGAAAAAAACAATCAGGCCCTTTAAAACGCTGTCTCCAAACAAATTCATGAATGTAGCTTTCAATTGTTGTTTCTGCAGTTCCAAATTCAGATTTATGTCGTCGTTTCAGTTTCTGCCAAAGTGATTCAATATTCTGTTCGTGGATTGTTTTATCTTCTTTATGCACAAACTCTTTGCTATGATTTACACACTTATGAATATACCTTCTTCCCATTCGCTCTATTCTTTTATACGACTTCCACTCATCTGTTATTATTATACTACCTTAAAACAAAAGGGACATGGCAAAAAAATTTAATTCAAACCTGGGAGAACTCTTCTTCTAATTAATCGTTCCAGAGTTACCCTTTTCCTGTCCTTTACTAGTTCAACAAAACATCGCCTACCTTCACTACCACGCTCAACCCCTCCAACTAACCACTGTTGGTGTTTAATTCTTCTTCCTCTATTATATTTCCTACGTGACACACACGTCTCGTCCAACTCAACCACTACAGAATCTCCTCCAATCATACTTTTCTTCATAATATAGGTTAAATCCCTCAAAAAATTATGCCAATCTACCAGTGATTTCATAGATACTCCTATTTGTCTCTCAAGCTCTTCATAAATTATATGGACAGAGGGCCGCAATGACCAAAAATACACAATCTATTGAACAGAAAAACTAATAAGTTTCGAATAAATATTTACCTGAATGATTTGCTGCAATGACAACACACTTCTTTCAAAAAACGCCCCCACAAACAATCCTTTTCTTTTTCTGCACTTATAATCAACACAACGCCATGTAGCATTTTTATTCTTCCTCTTTTCCTGGCGCATTTCTCTTCCACAATCACATGTTCTGCGTTGATGAAGAAGCTTAAGGTCTACTAACCATTGCTGAAACTCTTCTTCTGATAAGCTAATTTGTCGTATAATTGTAAGAAAGTAAAATTTTTAAGACTTTGAATCATTTTATTGAATAATTAAATAGTAAAAATTTAAATGGTCAGAAATATAAACACATTTATTAATTCTTTATATACTCTAATTTGCTTTAAGGAAAAGATCAAATATTAATAAACTTTGTCCGCAAAAAAAGTCTGCAAAATCTGCCCCCCCTTCTTCAAAAGTGCCTTATCTAGATATATTTGCTACTGTTTTTTCCTTCATATAATTTATAACAATTTTCAAAAACATTATTTAAATATAGTAAAACCTTAAATTTATCAATGAAAATATAATATTTTTGCGGCTGTCAGAAAATCAATAATTCCAATTTTACAAAACAGGTTAGACCTCCTATTAATCATTAATATCACACGGCACATATATCCGATGAAGAAAATATATTAACTAGAAAGTAAAAAAAGGGTGGCCGATTAAATGGAAGCAATTGTTGACCTCAAATTCTTTTACTAGTTCATTCAGACTATTTTAAAGATTTAAGTACTAGAAAATAAGTTTATCTTCATTATTGAACCTTTTGAGTGGTCAGCTCTTTTATAACACACTTAATATTTTATAAAATTATTTAAAATGTTTCTTTATTATTTACGTGTTCTATTAATAATCTTCCATTTGTCTATCTTTTTAATTTCTGCGATATTAGAACAGAATTTTATTTTAGATGGTACAAAGGTTAGTTTTTCAATATTTTTTAATCTCCTCCATCTTTGCTTCTTTTTAAGTCAGAATTGCTTGCTAGATTATTCATAACACGGAATTTAAGCCTCAATTTTGAATTTATCCAAAACGATGAAATAGAAACGAATTTATTTTCAATCATGGATATTAATACTAACCAATCTTTTTGTATTTCTACATCAACCAAAACTGATACAGTATAAGATAATTAGCCTGTCAAAAACCATAATAATTAAGATTAACATTGAATTCATGTCTGATGGAATTGGCACAGTTAAACGTCTCGAAATTGGATGTCCATTACTTAGAGATTATTTAAACTTTCACAATTTACTTATAATATTTAATGGGAATTTCTTAACCATTGCTATGGATTGTAAAAAATTAATTACTATGGAGATTGATTTGAAAGAGTTAGTATTTTAAGATGCCAAAAGGGAGAATTTGTTTAATTATTTGTTTTTTTAGCCAACTTTTGAACAAATTACAAACTGAAAGATTGATAACTAACATAATAGGAGGAAGGTATACAGATGAAGAGCAATCGCCTAAAATTCTTTTACGTGAGTTCACTGCAGATATAGCCACCTCACTTGAAAATCAATGTCCGAAGATGCATATTCGTTCAGTAAGAGGTATTGCTTAAACAGTTCTAGGTGTATAGAAAAATTATTTAAGGTGATATGTCCACAGCAATTGGACAAAGTTTTATGAATAAAAGAGAAAACCAAACAATTCGAGAGTTTAATTTTCAACTTTCTAATTTTGAAGAACGTGTTAAGAAATTAGAAAAATATCAACGAGGATGTCCAATTTCCATTGCCAATGGAAAAACAACAGTTATGGCATCAGGTTCAAGTATTCAAAATCATTCAGAGTGCAACGAATGCCAATGCGACTATGATGGAAATTTATATTGCAAACCAATAGGATGTCCTTTGTTGAATTGCAAACATCCGTTAAAATCAGCATCAGGACAATGCTGTCCTAGTTGTGGAAAAAGGGTGAGAAAACTGGCAAATTTTGTCAATTTTTTATTTAAGAAAATAGTTAAATAAAAAGCTTATTGTTAGCAATATTTATTAAATTAAATTATTTCTAGTGTTTATTTAATGGACGCTTTTACGACAGTGGGGAATCTTTTTCGCCAAAAACCTGTACGTACTGTATTTGCTTAGATGGTAGAGTTGAGTGCACATTTAAGTTTGTTTTAAATATAAATTTGAGAAATCAATTTTATCAAAAATAATTAATTAATTAAGACAATTTTTTAATAGGTTTCCCATGCATTGTCCTCAATTGGATTGTTCTGATCAAGAAACGCCACCGGGTGAATGTTGTCCAGTATGTGTCAATGTTGATCACTGTCTCAACTCTACATTATGCTCACCAAATGCAACGTGTAAATCTGGGAGATATTCTGCTACTTGTCAATGTAAAAAGGTCTTGACATTCACATTTTATTTAAAATTTTTAAAACATATTTTAGGGATTTTTCGGTGATGGGCATGAATGTTATGGTAAATAAAATTATTTTTAATTTTTTTATGTTTATTAGGGTATTTTAATTTTATTTTTAATTTACCCTTTATATCCCTATTTATTCAAATATTAATGCGAAACTTAAGATATTGATGAATGTTTGTGGAATTATGATACAAATAGACAGGTATTGGGTTTCAATTAATTAATAAAAAAATTAAATTAAAATACAGCTAGGAAGTGGGTGTGGACCAGGCACTCTTTGCATTAATTTACCTGGATCATTCATTTGTAAATGCTTACCAGGCTTTATTAAAATATTGGGAGATAAAACGGATAATGAGATTAAAAGCTGTTTTGACTCAGTTTTAATAAAACAGAATTCTAAATAGAACAAGTTAACATTTATGTATATTTTAATTACTTTAAAATAAATAAATTTTTGATGTAAAATATTTATTAACAACACAGGGTACTATGAGCAATGTTAAGGTTTTACAAGCAACAAAAAAAAAAGTTTAAGAAAAGATTTTTTAATTTTAAAATTTTAATTCCTTCTCGTATCAGATGCATATTATTTGACATGCACATAAGGGTCAGATGTAAAAATGTTCATAAATTGTATTGTTTATTATAACACCAAATAAGGTTTGAAAAAATCAACAAAAATGCATGTCAATTAAAAAAAGATAAATAAATAAATACTATGTAGTTTGTTGTTAAAAAAGTATTCTAGCGGCTGTCAAAACAAATCAATAATTTTAATGTTAAAAACAAGTTTTAAAAATCGCTAAAATTTGAAATTTGTGAGTATCTTCTAACAAATAACAATAAAATTAAATTGATTTAAAATGAAATTCTTTTATTATTTAATATTTCTAATTGGTATTATTTCTAAATATTTATTTGCAAATAATATTCCAAATACTTTACATGATCCTATCAAAAATATAACAATTTTTGAAGAAAAAGATGATAAAAAGATTGCAGCATTAATGTTAGATGTATTTCTACCTGGTAATTATTTATTTAAATAAAAAAATTAATTTTAAAATTAATTAAATAAAAAGGTTGGCGTGAATGCATTGACTGGAAAAAGGTATTTAAAATAATAAACTTTAATAAACAAAAATAAAGGGAAGTCCAACTTTACAATGTGTCCCTTTTCCAAATGAAAGACCTTCAAAATGTTCGAAAGAAATTTGGAATAAAGCAATGACTGATATTGAGAAAGGAACACTTAAAAAATGTTGAAATATTTCTTTTCAATAAATTAACAAAAAAATACTCAAGAAAAGGTTTACTAATTATAACATATTAATTAAGGTTCTGCCACAACATTATTGTTTTATTTAAACTAATAATTCTCTGATTTATAACTTCTTTATTTTTTAATAATTTAATGTCAATTAATTATGTTTGAAATACTTATTGTTAGAAATTAAATAATAGTCAATTCTGAAGGCCAACATAATAAAGTTTTTTGTTGGCCTTCAAATGTTGGCTCAATATACTAATAAAATTTTTTGTCATATTAATCTAACATTCTAATTTATCTATTCAATTTATCGTCTAAAATATTCAAATCAGAAACAACTTCCTCATCCAAAAACCATTTAATTGGTTCTTGATCTTCTTTTCTTTTGATTAAATTAGGTGGTAATAATGATTGACTATCATTATTTATTCCAAGTATTTTAGCAATAGCCTTAGCCTTGGATTTTCCATATGCAATAAAAATAACATTCTTTGAAGCATTTAAAACAGGCAAAGTTAAAGTAATTCTCTTAGGTGGAGGTTTAGGAGAATCATTTATTTCAGCAACCCAACGTTTATTTTCTTTAAGCAATGGATGATTAGGGAATAATGAACAAGTATGTCCATCTGGGCCTAGTCCTAAGAGAAGAAGATCTGAAAAATTATATAAGAAATTATTTTAATTAATGTTGGGTTTAATATGTTAAATTTCAATTTATGTCCTAAATGTCCGCAAATATTATCCGCAAGTCAAAATATCAATTTTTTAAAGTACTTTCCTCTGAATTACTTTTTAGGTTTACTTATAAATTAAAACAGGTACCTCTATAGTTCTCTCTTTTTATCCGAAAAATAACAATCTCCTCAATTCAAAATTTTTACCAAAAATTGGAAATCCTTTGTCGTCAATTTCTGGATGAAATGAACGAAGTTGATTTTCAAATTCCAAAGCCATTTTGTCGCCAAAATTTAATAGATCAGAATTATCGGAAAGGTTCAAGATTTTGTCTTCAAATCGATCTTTAGGTAATAAACGTAACAAAGTTCCAGTATTACTTTCCTCGCTATTTAATGGCACAAGACGTTCATCAACAGGAAAAAGTAATAAATTAGTAATTAACTATAAAATTAAATATTAAATCTAAAAAATTTTTATTTACTTCATTTGAAAGTTCATTTAACAAAGGCGCAATAAATTGAGGCATGGACCCACCAGAAAAGCCAATAAAAATATTTTTAGATGAAGATTTATTCAAAACAGAAAAAATATTTTTCTTAAGAAGCTCAAGCTAATAAAAATATATAAATTAAAAAAATATTTTAATATTAAATGTTACTTGATTTCCACAATAAACTTTATGCACATCAGTCTGTAGAATAGGAGTATCAATATTTAAATTCATCATATATTTATAAATTAAAAAAATTATAAAATTAATTAGTCAATAGTTTATCTAGATGTTATGTCTTGCGAAAATAGTATGGAAAAAGAAGAGACACAAAAATATTGTCTAACAATAAGATCTTTTTCCAAAACTTTTATCTACTAAAGGAATATATAATATCGAGAAAATGATATTAAAAAATAATTAATAATTAATTTGAAAAAAAAAGTAATAAAAAATTCTAAAAATTTATTTAAATAAATACAAAGATATTAATTAATACAAATATTCCTCTTATAAAAACAATGAATATTTTTGAACAACCTTTCCTATAAATAAAATATAAAAATAGAACTATTTTTTAATTTCTAAGAATTTTGAAACATATTCTTAAATTGCGGCATTTCTCTAAGCAAATTCTTTTGAACCTTTCCTGAAAATTAATAAAATAATTTTAATAACAAAAATATATTTATTTACCCAAATGATTTCTCGGCAAATTCATAAAATAAAAAGCTTTAGGTATTTTGTATGGAGCTAATTTTTCCTTCAAAATTTGCTTTTCTTCAGACGTTACATTATATTTTTTATCAGAAATATTTTCTTTATGAGACTCAGACGCTTCACATATTGCAACAACTGCCTCACCAAAATCAGGGTGTGGAACAGCTAAATTTTTAAAAAAACATTTTTAAAATTTTATAAACAAAATTTTGAGAAAAATCTTTTAAAAATTCCTTTAAATACTAATATTCTATTTAAAAAATAGAAAAACTAAAAAATCACCAATTTAAAGAAAAAAACAAACCAATAACAGCACATTCCTTAATCCTCTCGCCAAATAAAATTGTCAAAATCTCTTCTACTTCTGTTGGGTAAACATTCATTCCCCCACTAATTATTAAGTCTTTTTGACGTCCTTTAATCCAAATATAGTCTACAATTTTAATTATTAATTCTTATGTAATTTAAATCGTCAAACCTTTATCATCTTTTTCCCCCATATCCCCAGTTATAAAAAATCCATCATCAGTAAATTCTTGCTTCGTTTTTTCTGGTAAATTCAAATAACCTTTAAAAAGGCTTTGACTTTTAACTTCAATTACTCCTTCTTTGTTTATTCGAACCTAGATTTTTATTTAAAATTAATTTAATTATATATTTTAAAACATACATCAACACCTTTTGCAGCTTTTCCAACAGAACCAGCAATTCTTTGATTAACTGGTTCATAAGGATTTGATGTTGAAACTAACGTTTCTGTCATTCTAAAAAACTTCTAAACATTATTTTCCTAATTTATAAATTACCCATAACGTTCAAGAATTCGATGTCCAGTCATTTGTTCAAATTTTTCAAATACATTAGGTGTTAATTGTGCACTTCCACTAATAAAAACACGCATATTTTTAACCGATTCTTTGTTTAATCCTTTATGTTCAACCATTCGTCTGAGGAATTTAATTAAATTTAAAAGAAATATTTATGAAAAATAAAATTAATAATTTCTTCTAAATATACTTGAAACAAAGATTTTTTGGGCCGTATAACGGAAAAAGTACTTGGAAATATAAATCAAGCAATTTTCCCTTTTATTAAATAATTTACGCATAATATGTAGGTACACCCATCATAACAGTTGATTTAGGCAAATAATTAACTGTCTCATTCACATCAAATTTTGATAAAAATATACAACTTGATTTTGAGAAAAGTGTACAATTAAAGCTAATAAATAATCCATGGATATGATAAAAAGGTAAAACATGCAAATTTATACTGAATAAAAAATAATTTTTAATTTGAAATTAATTTCCTTACTCATCTTGACGAAAATTCCAAATTTCTGTACATATTTTCCCATTTGCAGTTAATCCTCCATGTGTTACCATTGCACCCTTTGGACGGCCTTAAATTATTTAAAAATTATTAAAGCACTTCTCGGTTATACAATCCTATTCAATTACAATAGATCAAGCCTAGTCTGTAAAATAAATCTATAATATTTCTTTTAATAGAAATAGAATCCTGAATAGGGGTGTATAACCAAAAATTAATAAATAATTAAAACCAGTTGTTCCACTTGTATAAAGAATACAAGCCACATCATCAGAATTGGTTGATTCTACATCTAATAAAGGCTCAAATTTTGTAGAATCCTAATTTATTTAAAAGCATTTGTAAAAATTAAAAAAAAACATTTGCCAATTCCTGTTCACATAAAACATGTTTAACTGTTGATTTTTCAGTAAAAGTAATATCCTCTTTTTGGTTAAGAGTAACGATAATTTTTGGTTTAGCATCCTTTAAAAAATATTTTTTAATTAAAAAATCTTTTATTCATACATTCACAAAATGTTCAGTTTCTCTTTTTGTATAAGTTGGATTTAATGGGACATAAGTAGCTCCAATTCGAAGTATACCCAAATAAAGGGCCAAAGCATCAGAAGTTTTTGAAGTTCGGCAAAGTATAGTGTCTCCTTTCTGTTATTTAAATTTCTTTAATTTAATTTAATTTCCATTACCTTAATCCCAAATTGTTTACTTAATATGCTGGAATAACGTCCAGAAGCAACATTTACATCATTATATGTCATAAACTTACCATCCTCCAAAAGCAACAATTTTTTATTGGCAAATTCAGAAGATTTTGTTCCAGGAACGAAACCTGCAGTTTCAACAAAATTGCTTGAAATTAATCGGACTAATTTTTTATTTAAAGTTTTGTGTAAGAATGTAGAAGTTTTTAAAGAGAGCAACATTCTTTAAAAAAAAAGAAAAAAATAAGGCAATTATTTACGAAGTGAATATAATTTTAATTAATTTTTATTGAATAAATAAAATCATGCGTTTTTCATAATTTATTTCTTCAAACATTTTTCTTTTATCAGTAAATTATCTAATAAAAAAAACTAACCAACATAGTTTCTAGCATTTAACAGCAATGTATTCCATTTTCTCACGCGTTTTTAACATTTTTCATTTTATTAATACATAAATCAACTAAATATTCTATTTACATTAGAAAGGAAAAATTATGTTTCTGACGTTTTGTCGCCAACCATTAATTGGAAATGTCTTGAAATGTTGGAAGGAGAATCTTGTGTTGAATGCTAAATATTCTTCTACAACTTATAACGTTAGTATGTTTTTTAAATAAAATTTAAGAAAAATTTAAACAAAATTTTAGATTGATAAAGAATCCAAGAAACATGGAGGGGAATTGGTCGCTTCAGTGCTTAAGGTTTTTCTGTTTTTTATTTAATTATTTTTCTATTTTTGGCTCATGATGTTAAAGAAATATTTACATTATGTGGTGGTCATATTTCTCCAATTCTTGTTGGCTCTGAACATCTTGGAATTAAAGTAATTTTTTTTAAATTAATTGGTTCATTAATTTTATATTTTTAGATTTATGACACTAGACATGAAGTCAATGCAGTATTTGCAGCAGATGCAGGTTTTACTAACTATTAATCATTTAGATACCATCCTAATTATTCAATTCAGTTGCTCGTCTTCGTCAACATATTGGAGTTGCTGCCGTTACATCAGGACCTGGTTCTTAATTTTTACTGTACTTAACTTTATTTAAAGGCGTTACAAACTCAATAACTTCTCTAAAAAATGCACAATTAGCAGAATCCCCTGTAATTCTATTGGCAGGTGCTGCTCCAACATTAATGAAAGGAAGGGGAGCTTTACAAGATATTGATCAAATTCCAATAATTAAATCAATTTGTAAATTTACTGCACGGATTACAAATATTGAGGATATAGGTTTTATATATTTTATTTTAATTTCTGAATTATGAGATTTGATTAAGTTCCAACTCTTAGACAAGCAATTTCGATTTCTCAATCTGATACTCCTGGCCCTGCATTTATTGAATTCCCTCTTGATGTTCTTCAGTCCTATCAGGAAGTAATTAAAGATGCTAGTTTTATAAAAAATCCAGATACACTAGAAAAGGTAAAAAATAAATATATTTATTAAATACCTTAATAATTAGTACAGTTATCAAAATATTGTAAAATATTATAGTTAATCTATCCCTTTTAATTTTCTACGCTTTTTTAATTATGCTTTTTTAGCAAAAGTTCAATGAGGATGTTCATCAGCATATTTCTCGTCAATTTCACAATGCCTGGATCCACAAAGAATTTGGACCTTTACCTGTTTCGATTCCAAAGCCAAGTCTTACAGAAATAAAAAATATTTCAGATATTATTGAAAATTCAAAACGTCCTCTTCTTTTAATGGGAGGGCAATCTACATTACCTCCACTTAAAGCTGAACAACTTGCCCATGTTGTCAATGTATATTTTTATAAATTATTTATATAAATTATTTTTATTTTTTAGAATTTGGGAATTCCTACTTATTTGGGTGGTATGAGCCGTGGATTATTAGGTGCAAATTCACCGATACAAATGCGTCAAAACAGGAAAATTGCAATTAAAGATGCTGATGTTATTATTCTTGCAGGTTTTATTTTTTTCGTTTGAGATTTTTTGATTTATGTAGGAGCTGTTTGTGACTTTCGTTTAACTTATGGGAAGGGATTTTCTCCAGAGACAAAAGTTATTTCAATTAATAGAAGTCAGGAACAAATGTTAAAGGTTTCTTAATTTTAATCTTGTTGATAACTGGCAGTTACCCTATTAGAATAGTCAGCAGTTATAAGTTTATTGTTGGACTTATTATTCTTAACGTTTTATTCAGAATCACGGAATTTTTTGGAATTCTGCTGCAACAATTCAAGCAGATGTTGGACTAACTTTAAAAGCACTTCATGAGCAGTTGTCGGAACAAAGAAAATGGAAAGGGGTTGAAAATTGTAAGGAATGGATTGAAAAATTAAGAGAACTGGAAATTAAAAAAGAAGAAGATACAGCTAAAAAAATGACAGAAAAACCAAAGGATGGACATATGAATCCTCTTGTTTTATTAACAGCAATGGATGAGGTAATTTATTTAAATGATAGAATATTTGATTTAATATGTATAGGTAATTCCAAAAGATGCAATTTTAGTTGCAGATGGAGGAGATTTTGTTGGAAGGTTTTTTTTAAATATTTTTGGACAAATTTCTTATTTCTTTCAGTGCTGCATATATTGTTCGTCCAGGAGGTCCATTACAGTGGTTAGAATTTTTAAAAATTTTAAATTTTAGCTTTATATATTTATTATTTTTCCCTAGGCTTGATCCTGGCACTTTTGGAACGCTAGGAGTAGGTGCTGGCTTTGCATTGGGTGCAAAGGCAGTTTATCCAGAAAGGACAGTTGTTATAATATATGGAGATGGCTCTGTTGGGTACCAGTTCTGATTTGTTTAATTCTTTTATTTAAGCTATTCTCTGATGGAATTTGATACTTTTGTTCGCCATAAACTTCCGGTTGTTGGTATAATTGGAAATGATGCTTGTTGGACTCAGATTGCAAGGGAACAAATACCTCACTTTAATTCTGCTATTGCTTGTGATTTGGATGTAAAAATTTTTTTCTCTATTAATTCTTTATTTTAAATAGTACACACATTATGAAGAATCTGCGAGAGCATTGGGTACTAAATCTTTATTTTTGGATGGTGATATGGACGTTAAACAAGTACGTGAGGCATTGGCCCAAGCAATGGCTAGAAGTAGAACAGAACATCAGTCATTGGTTGTAAATGTACTTATTGGAAAAACAAATTTCCGTGAAGGATCCATTAGTGTTTAGTAAAAATAATATAAATTATTATTATTTTTTAATAAATCATTATATAATGGTTATTTCCTGATTATTATGTCAATTCTGAGTAATTCATTTTTAATGTTTTTTTAGCCAAATGTACCAATATTCCGATTTTCAATCCTACAGTTTTTTAAATTTAATTTAAATGTTATTATTTTACTTTTTCAATGTTTTAATTAAATATTAATTCAGTTACTTATTAATTTTCTTAATAAAGTTATGTTTTATACGTGAAACTATAATTGTAACTTAAATTGTTTATTTGAACATTTTGAATGAACTGAACATTGCAGAAAAATCTTAAAAAATTTTTATCTTTATGAAAAACTAAAAATCTTGTATTTTTCTTTAAGGAATTTGTCCTTTTATATTCTCCCTAATATTTATTATATTTTATTTGATTAATTAAAAGCAAGTCCTTCACAATTAATGACAACAACTGATCATAGTAAAATGTACTTTTAATACAAAATAATTTATTTTAAAATTTATTATGAGTTTTTTCTATTTTTTACAATTTAATTGGAATTAAGGAGGAAAAAAATAATTAAAATAAAAGATTTAAATAAAAAAAAAAATATTAAAATTATTAAAGAAAATATACATAGGTATATATGTTTAATAAATTTATTTAATTTTTAAAAATAAATTAAATTAATATCTTTAAAATATTTAAGAGAAAAAGTACTTACTTAGTGCTGACAAACGTACATTAATTGTTGTTACCAAAAGATAAGAATTTTTATTAAATTTTGGTTGTTTTTGAATTTTGATTCTCAAAAAAATTCTTTTTTAATTTACTTTTTAAGTGATATATTTAGTTAATTTTAATTTATTAAAAAAATATAATAAATAAATTTTTATCTAAATATTATATAAATCTGGAATTTATTAAAGTTATCTAAATTGAGAAAAAAAGTTTTGAAATAAATTATTAAGGTTATTGTTAAAAATAAATTTATCAAAAATTGCTTTTAAAATAATTCCTTTTTTTTTTGTAATTTTTATTATATTTTATCTAAATCTTTTTATTTGTTTTATTGACACAAAATAACAAAAATGTTTAGTTAATTCTTTCAATCCTTCACCTTTTAATTTTTTTTAATTTTAAAGATCACAGGACAGTTTTGTTTATTTTATTTAATTGTAAGTAGAAAAATCACTCAATTTTAAAAATTCTTTTTTTGTTTTAATTTAATCTTTCAAGTTTTTATTTTAAATAAAATAATTTTCTCAGAAAATTAATTTAAAAAAAATTTTTCTTTAATAATTTCAAAAATAATTTTTTTTTATTTTTTGATCATCTTAAATAATCTTTTCTTTTAATTTTAAATAATTTTTAAAATAACGGGAATTTATTTATAAAAAATAAAAAAGATTAATATATGTAGCGACCATTTTTCAAATATATCAAATATTTTATTTAAACTATTTTTAAATATAAATAATAAATATAAATAAATATTATTCAAAAACAGTTGTTGTTTCCTTCCTTTTTCACTTAAAAAAAATTCTTTCAATTTTTTTTCTTTATAAACTTTTTGTCCAATTTTTAAAAAATATTTCTAATTCTTCACATGTATATCATTTAGAACATCTGGGAATAAAAATATAAAAAGAATTTAAAGCTTTACGGATCAAAGATAAAATTAAACAACAATGAAAACATTAAAATATTTGTTTTAATTCTTTCAAATTCCTTTACTCTTTCTTTTATTAAATTTATTTTATTTAATTCTTTAAATTCCGTTAATTTTCATTTAATTTCCCTCAAATATTTTATTAATTTATTTTTTTTAATTGTAAATAACTAATCTAAGCTTTTTTTATTCTATAAAATAATATTTTAAATTTGTGTAGGAAGTACTTGAAAATTCTAATTTCCTACTTTTTTTTTCAAATAATCTTCAAGCAAAGCTATAAATGGCAAAAAATTACTTCTAGTAGATTCTAAAGTGATGTAAAAAATACTACAAATTCTCTCTCTTTAAATTAAAATTTAGTCAAGTTTTTGAACACAACATTTACTCTATTAGATAAATAATATTTAAATATTTTTAAATTTTATTTTATATTAAATCATTGTATTTATTAATATTTAAATAGGCTATATTAAAATAATCTTAAACAAGCATTATTTTAATTTTTCAACTCTAAATTCTAAATCATTTTCTATATTTTTATTTTATCATTATTATTTTTTTTTGTTTATTTCCTTCCTCTACATAAATAATATTTACAAAAATATATATTAAGTAAGTCTTTAAAATTTTAAGTTTTATTTTCTTTTTATATTATTTTCCACTTGACAATTGTTGTTTATTTATTTATTTATTTTTGTCCTCATAATTAACCTATACTAAATATATTTAACTAAATAATATTATTCTTCTTCTTTTAGATATATAATATAATTTAATAATCATATGATGGCTTTTGGTAATAATCAACCACAAACAACCTCTTCTCTAATGGCTTTTAGTGAAGAAATAATTAAACAAGTAAATTAATAATATTATTTTTATTAATATAATTAAAAAGTATTATCTCATAAGAATTAAATAATTAATTAATTAAATATTTCCTTAAAAATTTAAAATTAATTATTCTCTCTTCCCTAAAGTTAACTCCAGAAGAGATTGATGAATTCCGGGAAGCCTTTATGATGTTTGACAAAGACGGGAACGGCACAATATCAACAAAAGAATTAGGTGTGGCAATGCGTTCTTTAGGCCAAAATCCAACAGAACAAGAAATATTAGAAATGATAAATGAAGTAGATATTGATGGAAATGGACAAATTGAATTTCCAGAGTTCTGTGTTATGATGAAAAGGCTGATGAAAGAAACGTATTAAAAATTATATTTTTAATAAATAAAAATAAATAATTAAATTTTAAGAGATTCTGAAATGATAAGAGAAGCATTTCGTGTCTTTGATAAAGATGGAAATGGAGTTATTACAGCACAGGTAAAAGAAAAAGAATTTTTATTTAAATAAAAATAGGAATTTTAATTAATTTTTATTTTTTTTAAATTAAAATATTTTAGGAATTTCGTTATTTTATGGTACATATGGGAATGCAATTTAGTGAACAAGAAGTTGATGAAATGATTCATGAAGTAGACGTTGACGGTGACGGAGAAATTAATTATGAAGAATTTGTTAAGGTTTTTCTTTTAATAAAAAATATTAATTTAATTTAAATTAATTTTTTTTTTCATAGATGATGAGTGAACGATGAAAGAAAAAAGGAGAATAGAATTAATTTAATTAAATAAATACATTCCATTTTTAATTAATTTTTAATTAAATTTTCTTTTATTGTTTTTATTGAGAAAATTTATTTATTTTGCTCAATTTTTTTTAAATTTTATTACTAAATTTAGATAAAGATTAAAAAAACAAATTTTGTTTATAAAATATTTAAATAATTAAATAAATATTTAAATGAATTTTTGGTCTAATATTTCTAGGTATTTTTAATTTTTTAATTTTTTTAAAAATTTTTCTTTAAATAATTATTAACTAAATTAACTTCTAAAATATTGTTTTAATTTTCTTTTATTTAATTTTTATCAATTGACATAAATTCCTCTATTTGTTCTCTTTTTATGTAATTAAATCCAAGCTTAAAATCATTAATTGATGCTTCTTCATTCATTTCTTTTTTAAACTTTTTAACCAAATTTTCCTTTAATTTATTAATAAATTCTTTAAATTGATTTAATTTTTCTTTATTTTTCCAGTTAATACCAGCTACCCAAATTGTACAAATCCAATCCTAAAAATTAAATAATTAAATATTTTTTAATTAAAATATATTTACTTTATATTCTTTTTTTGTTTTAATTTTTTCCGGACAATCTTCAGAATTTAATAATTTTAAAGGTTTAATATGAACATATTCAATTAAATCTACTTCATTTTCTATATCAATTTGTAAATCTTTTTTTAAATTATTTTCAATAAAATCACAAAATAGAGGTCCATTTAAAGAATTATTTGAATAATAGCAAATAATTAAAAGTAAATTTTCATACTTTAAATAAATTAAATTTAATTAATATTTTTTAATTAAATTAATTAAATTATTTATTTAATTATTTTTTAATAAATTTAAATTCCTAATAAAATTAAAATTACCTGCTCAATAAAATTATCATTTTTAACCCATTCTGTTAATGAATTTTCAATTTTTTGAATACCTTAAAAAATAATATAATTTAAAATTAAATAATTAAAAACCAATATTTAATTGTTTTTTAATTATTTTTTCTGTTGTTTGATTAATATTAAATAATTGATTATATGTATATATTCCAGGAGACAAAATTGTCCAATTTTTATTTTCATTCTCAATATTTAAATATTTTTCTAAATTAATTTTATTTAATTTTTCATCCTCTTCTATATCCATTTTTATTAAAAAATTATTTTTAAATAATTTATTAAAGTCTAAAAGAATGTTTTTTAAAGATCGATCTGGATGTTCTCTGTCTAAATAATAGGACAAAATAATTAAAGCTTTATCATTTAAAAATCCAAAATTTTCTCCATAAATTGAATTTTCTAAATAAAAATATTTTAAGAAATAAAATAAATTATTTATTTTTACTTTTACAAAATAATTTAATAATTCCAAATATTTTTTTATATTTTTCTTTTGATTCAATTAAATAAGGCAACATTTGTAGATTAGAATAATAATCTAAATTAATTATTTATTTTTCTTTTTAAATTAATAAAAAATAATTAAATGAAAATTTTGAATAAATTAATTAATTTTAAAGAACTTTGAAACAATTAAAATAAATTAAAAGATTAACAAAGAGGAGAACAAATAAAATAAACTTTAATTATTAAAGGAAAACCTTTGCTAATTTTTTAAATTTAATTAAAAATTACCTATTAAACCCTTTTGCATTTTTTGTTTTTCTTTTATTTTTTCTCCTACTAAATTTTCAATAGATTTTGTAATTTTAGTTACACGATCCGTTTTAATTGAATTAATTAATTCTTTAGGTAAATTAAAAAATTGAAGAATTATAATTGAAAATTCAAAATAAAATTTAATTATTAATTGCTCTTTTGAATATTCATTATTAATTAATTTAAAAATATTTTTAACAGAATTGTGCTTTAAAAATAAAATAAAATAAATAAAATAATATTTAATTAAATTAATTACCTTACAAAGAAAACAAAATAAAGAATTATCATTACATTCTTCTTTTTTATTTTTATTACATAATTTATTGCCAATAAAATAATTTTTTAATAAATTTTCTTCTTCATTTTTATTAAAATAAATAAATCCTTCAATTGTTGAAAAGTCTTCAATTATTTTAATTTTTACAAGATTTGTTACAATTAAATTAAAATTATTATTCTAAATAGATAATTTTATTTTAATAAAAATTAAATTAAAAAATATTTTTTTTCTTAACTTTTAAATAAAATAAATATTAAAATAAATCTATTTAATTTAAAATTAATTATAAATATACCCATTTATTTAATTCCAATTTATTAATTAATAATTCATTTATTCCTTTACCCATTTGAAGTTCTGGAACAAAATTAATATTATTATTATTTTTTGAAATTTCATTTTCCACCATTAAATTTAACTAAAAAATTAAATTTAAATTAATTAAAATTAAAATTATTTTACTGTTTTTTCTTCTTCTTCAAGAGCTTTTATTTGCCTTTCTTTTTTAAGTTTATTTTCTTTTTCTTTCTCTTCTTTTTCTTTCTCTTCTTTTTCTTTCTCTTCTTTTTCTTTCTCTTCTTTTAATCTCTCTTCTTTTTCTTTTAATCTCTTTTCTTTTTCTTTCTCTTCTTTTAATTTATTTTTATGTTCATTATCTTTTTCTTTTATTTCTTTATTTTTTAATGAATATATAAAATAATAATTAATTAAATCTTTTATTCTATTAATTATTTCTTCATTTTTAATTAAATTAATTTCATTTTCATTAATAAACTTTAAATGTTCTTCTTCTAAAAAAGCTCTTTGTTCAATTAATGCAACCTCTATTTCTTCATTATTTTCACATTCTTTTTCTTCCCTATTCCAATTTAATAAATCCTCTATTAAATAAAGTTTTTCATTTAATTCTCTCTTTGTTTTAATTTTTTTAATTTCTTCATTTATTGTTAATTTAATATTATTTTTAATTAAATAGTTGGTTAAATAACCAATAAATTTAATTAATAAACAAACACTTTTTATTAAATAATTATCTTCTAGAAGAGTATTTGTTAAAATTGTTTTAAAATTTAATATTCCTAAATAAATATTCTTTGTATTTAAATTTTTAATTGAATTAATTTCTTCTTCTATTTTTATTAATTTATTAAATAATAAAGATAATGATATTCTTAATTCAGCATTTTTAGCTTCAATTGAGTCTTTTTTATTTAATAAAAAAGTTTCATAAAGGTAAATTTTTGTTGAATTTTCCATTAAATCTTTTTTAGTTAAAAAAACAATTAATTAATTAAAATATAAAATAAAAAGACTAACTTAATTTAAAAACATTTGGTTGTTTAATTTCTAAATTAAGAAGCATTTCTTTCCCAATTAAATTAATTATATTTTTTTTAAAAAGAATTATCTTATTTTCTTTATATTTACAGAGTAATTGCCTAATAGAAAGGGAATAACCAATTAACCATTCAAAATAATTATTATGAATTAATTCTATATTATTTTCAATACTTGAGTTATTCTAATAAATATTTAAAATTATATTTAATTAATTTAATTAACCTCTAAAGAAATTAAAATTTCAATCCATTTAGGAACAATAATTCCAAATTGTTTTACTTTATTTTGTCTTTCTTTGTCTTTCATTTTTTGTTTAAATTCGTTCAATAAAGATTTTAAATATTTAATTTTTTGTTCTTTATCATTATCTGGAATATAATCATCTTTATAATATTCTTTAAAATCATCTCTTTCAAAAAACTTTCTAATAATTAATTTTAAATAATTAATTGATGCATTTAAATAAAATAAAATATTAATAATTTCTTTTTGTTTTTTACTATCCTGTTTCATCAATGTTGATATAAAAATATTGTTATCATTACTTGGGTCTGTTAAACAAAATTTTTAAAATTAAATAAACATTATTTAAAATATTTTTGTTATATAAAAAAGTAAATATATTTATGTACTAATTAATGAATAAAAAATTAAGGCTAAGCTAAGGTCAGTAATTAAATATTTGTTTATATTTATTCTAATAAAACGACTATTATTCTATTAAAATAAATACTTTATTTAATTAATTAATTAATTTACCAAAACTTATTGAATCCTCTCCATAATCAAATAAATCATTTGGACAATATTTATATAACTATAAAAAGAAAAGCATTAATTAATTAAGTTAATAATATTAAAACCATTATTCTTCTGTCTGAACCCTGCATTATAATTGGATAAATTCTTGACATTTCAGCTATATTAATATCTATTTAATTATTTAATTAATAAAAATATAAATTTAAAAATTAAATAAATTTTTTAGCTTTATTTTAGATTAATTATTTTTTTATATTTTAAATTTAAAATAATCAGCTATTAATAAAAACATTATGCCATACTTTATTTAATTGGGAATTTTGTAATATTTAATTTAAAAAAATAACTTTTTTTTAAATAATGGGGTAATTATTAATTTAACTTTGTAAGTTACCTTTAACTTTATTTTTAAATTCCAAATTTTCATTCATTAATTCTTCAATTATTTTCTCTTTTATTTTTTCTAATTCATTTAAATAATTTCTATAAAATCCAATTAAAATATCATCTTTTGTCTTTATTAAATTAATTTTGTTTGTTAATATTTTAATTAATTTAATTCCAACTTCTCCATTTTTTATTTTTCCTCTTATTTCATCAAAGAAGAGTAAAATATCTCTTAAACAACTCAAATTATTGGCAGATTGCTTTTCTTGAGAATAAAATATTTTTACTAAAAAAGAAGTACGGACAATTTTCCATTCATTTTCATTTTCTAAATAATTTTTAATTATTTTATCTAACCATTTTATTTGTATTAATATTTCAAAAATTGCATTATATGCTATATATTTTAACAATTCATTTTCTTTATAAATTAAAGAATAATTTAAAATAATTAATTTATTTAATTCTTCATCATCTAAATTAATTAAAAAAAAATTAATTAAATTAATTAAATTAAATCATGTAATATTTATTTATTAATTATTTAAATTAATTAAAAATATAATTATTAAATATTAAAAAAACTTTTTACCGAGTTCAGTCAGTTCAGCCAAGTTTTCATTTTCATATAAAATTAAATAATTATTTGGGTCTTTTCTACTAAATCTTTCAATTAACCTTGCTCTTGCACTTTGATTTGTTTCAAAATATTTTTTAAACTTTTCTTTAATTAAATAATTCCTATTAAGTGAAATTAATTCAATTTCCATTCCTGTCTTTAATTTTTCTAAAAAATCTTTTGAAGTAATTTTAAGCTCTTTTATTAAAATATTATTTGTATTATTTAAATCAAATTCTTGACAATATTTATTTAATAAAATTTTAATATTTTTTTCCCCAACATCTTTTCCTTTTTTTAAATTTTTTAATAATTTAAAGAAGAAAGAACAATTAATTTCTTTAATTCCTTCTGGTCCTTTTCCAGAAGAAATTAATTTAATATAGCGATTAATTTGTTCATTTTCTTCGACCAAACCTTTTAAATTTAATTAATTTAAATTAATTAATATTAATTATAAACCTATTCGGTAAACAAAAGGATTAATTAGTTCAAATTGTTCAAACATTAAATTACCCAAAACATTTCGAAATTTTAGTTTAAATTCAATTAAAAATTCATTATTGTTTATTTCGTTTAAATAATTTGCGAACAAATCATTATTGTATTTCTTTAATCTAAAATTATTTATTATAAAGGAAGGGAAGTATTCTTTAATATAAAATAACAGAATTAATGAAATTCTAATTTTTAAAAAATATTTAGTTAATTAAATTTATTTCTCTGTCCCTTACTCTTTTATATGAGATAAACGAATTAAAAGGAATATTTCGGTATATTAATTAATTAAATTATAATTTTAAAAATATTTATTATTTAATTTATTTAATTACCTTTCTAAATGTAATTTACCCAATATTAATTTAAATTTATTTTCTAATTTATTAAATTCCTCTTCTTCTTCTTGTTCACTTATTTCTATTAAACCTTTCTTTAATTTCTCAAATCTTTTTTTAATTATTTTTAATTTATATCCAGCAGTCATTTCTGATTCAAAAAGATCAAAAATTTGTTCAAATTCTAATAATTTTAAAAATAATTTTAAATTAATTTTATTGTCTTTATTTTCCTTAAAATTTTCAAAATTTTTTATTTCTTCATTAATTTCATTTAAAATTTCTTTTTGATATTCTAATTTAATTTCAAGATCCTCATCCTCAACTTTTATATTTTTCATTCTTATTTTTTTATTTAAATCTTTTTCCATTAATTTTATTTTATTTAAAATAATTAAATATTTTTCATTAATTATTTTATTTAATAAAAATAAATTAATTTTTTTAATTATATTTTTCAATTCTTTATTTTGTTTAATAAATGCTTGAATATATTGTTCCTTTAAATCATTATCTGTTAAACCAACTAAAGTTTTAAATTAAATTTTAATTTAATTTATTAATTACCAAAAGAAGTATTTATTAAAGAAGAAGAAGAATTTCCTTCTCCTTGTTTTATATTTTTTTTTATTTTAGGTGGTTTTCCATTTATTAATTTAAAGTTAGAAAATAAATAAAATAATAACAATAAATAAAATATATATTTAATAAACATCTCTATAAAGAGAATTTTTTAATTTAATTTTATTAAATATAAATTAAATTAAAATAAAATAAATAATTTATTATTTTCTAAGATTTTTAAATTAAAAAAAAATTTTTAAATGAATAATAAAAAAATAAAATGAGACAACCTTTTTATTAAGGAGATTTAGAAATAATTTATTTAAAGTCTATTTTAATAAATAAAGCGGAAAATAAAAGAGAAATTTTGAAATAATGGCATATGAATGCACTTTAAGCTAAGAAATTAATATTTTGAAATATTGACGTGTATAAGTCTTATTAGTTTTCTTTTAAAAAAGCCGAATTAATTATTGGATATCACAAGCATTAGTGCATTTATTAAAAAATAATTTAATAATTGACTTTTTTATTTTTTAATAAAAAAGCTTGTTTTTATTTGTTATGTCTGTGTAGACATTGTATGTAAACATAAGGGCAAAATTCTGAAAATATTAATAAAAATTAATAATAACAATTTATTTAAAAATAAATTAATAAATTAATTAATATTTTAATTTTGCGTTCCTTTTTTTAATTTTTCGGGATAGAAACCGACACAATTAAATTATTTTAGCCTTCAGTTTTTTCTTTTATTTATTATATTTATTAATTAAATAAACTTTAAAGGAAAGACATTTTCTTTATTTTTATTGTTGACTAACTTTCTGAGACTAACGGTTGATAGAACGTAGTAATGAATTAATTCTATAAATATATGACAATTAATAGGTAAAGGAAACATTTAAATTACGAAATATTTATTTTATAAATTAATTGGAAACATTTTTTAAAATTACTTCAAAGAAGTAAAAAAGTGGATAAAAATTTATTTATTTAAATCTTTAAAAGTAACAAATTCTAAGGAATTAGATTAATTGAAAATTATTTAGTAAATATATTTAATAAATTTAAAATATTAATTTTGAAGGATTTTTAAAAAATAAAAATGTTTGATTCAGTCATTCTCTCTCAATTCTTTATTAACTAATAAATCTATTCAACTATTCAATGCACTAATGGCAATACATCTTCTCGCAAAAGGCAAATAAATTATTGAAAAAAACGTATAAGGCATCATGAGCATTAATGCAATTTTAATTGATTTAAAATTATTATTTAATTAATTAATAAACAATAGCTGTGGAACTGTTATTTTTATAAATGAACTCAAATAGCTCTTAGCATCTTAAAATATTATTTTTTGTTTTTTACTAAAAGAGTTAACGTAGTTACTGAAATAGTACTGCCGGTAGTACTATTTTTCAACTCTCTTCCTAAGGGCAGTACTATTTCAGGGGCAGCACTAATTCAGGGGGCAGTACTATTTCAGTAAATACTGTATATTTATTCAAAAATAGTAAATAATGAAGCTAAAAGGTAGGTGTTTTAATTAATTAATTAATTAAAGTTCATTATTTAATTATTTTAATATAAATATTTATTTGCTTTTTTAAATTTTAAATAGAAAAAAAGGATAAAAAAAGCTTTAATTACTACATCAATTGTATTAATTTTAATAATTAATTTAAATTTATTTTAAATTTTAATTTGATCTTTTCTTTTTTATTTAATCTTTACATCAGTAAATAATTCAAAAAAAAAGTTTTCTTTGTAATTTTTTGCTTCTTATCATTTTTTAAATTTTAATTTCTTCTTAATAAAATATTTGATGCATATAAAAAATTTAGGCACATTTCATTGAAATTTTTATTAATAAAAAAAATTATTATTATTATTATATAAATAGTAGAACACATGTTTGTGAATATTAAAATAGAAGGAAAAAATTAAATTAAAGATAACACAGAAAATAATTTTTTTAAACATTTATTTGTATAATTAAAGCAAAGAATGATCTTTTAATTTCATAGAAAAATTTTTAAAATAATTCTTAGAAAATTATTTTATTTTAAAAATTAATTAAATAAATAATTAAAATAAATTAAACATTATAGTTTTTATTTATTTATGTATGAATTAATATATTTTTATTAAATTTTAATTTTTAATTTATTTTAAATTTAAATATAAAAATTTAAAGAAAAATATTAAAAAAATAATTATTATTATTATTTTAGCCTTTTTTGTATAATTTGTACAAAAATATGTAAAAAATTAATTTTGGACTCTGTTATCTTTATTTTCAATTAAAAAATAATTTTACATATTTATTTATTTTAAATTAATAAAAATAATTACTAATTAGTAGTCAATCAAAATTTTCCCAAGCTAATTAATTTCGTTGCTAAACGTAATCAAAATTCATGTGAAAATAATGATAACGAGACAATCTACTTATAAATAAATAAATTTATTTATTTTATTAATTTAGAAAAATAATTTTTAGTTCTCTTTTAAAATAAATAATTATTTAAATTTTTTTTCAATGTGTCAAATTAAAAAATGGTCAAACGTAATAATTTTGATCTAACAATAAGCCAATTTTCAAATTCTTCTTCTGACAAAGATAAAACACGGAATAAATCATCATCTTTAAAATTTTTAGACTTTCCATACTCTAAAATAAAAAACGAAGAATATTTTAATAAAATAATAAAAAGATTAAAAACGACTATAAATCTTCTGCTTAAATATTATTCATCTGACCATTTTTAGATTTGACACTTTGACAAAAAATGAAAAATAAAAAAAGGGGATAAATACTACGAAATACCTAAAAATTTCAATTAAATTAATTAATTTAACAATTATTAATTTTAGTTAAAAATAATGGTGTTAATACGTGATCCAAATACTTGTGCAAATTTTAATGAAATTACAATAGAAAATATTGAAAGTATTTCTTTTAAATATAAATAAACTTTAATTAAATATAATATTTTTTAGTTGATTGGTTCGTTGATTTTGAAAGGACTAGAATTGTTGGAACTGCAATATTATATTATAATGTATTAAATAATACAGACAAAATTGTTAAATTAAATTATTTTTTAATTAATTTTAAATTTTTAATTTAAGATTTTTGATGTAAGTGACCAAATTATTTCAACAATTAAATTAAATGGTAAAAAGTGTAGCACAAAAAATGGAGAAATTCCACTTGTTGGGAAATATTTACAGATTAATTCTGATTTTTATTCAGGGCAAAAAGGGTACACAATTTTTAAAAAAAATTAATTTAAATCTTTAATTAAAACATTAATTTAATTATTTATTAATTATTTAATTTATTTAATTATTTAACTTAATTTATTATTTATTTAATTATTTAAATTAATTCTATTTAATTATTAATTCCAGAAAAATTGAATTTCAATATTCAACTTCAAGTTCTGCTTCAGCTCTTCAATTTGTAGAGCCTCCATTAACTGCTGATCGTACTCATCCATTTCTTTATAGTCAATGCCAACAAATACATGCTAAATCAATTATTCCCTGTATGGATACCCCAGCAGTTAAACAAACATATACAGCTAAAATAACTGTTCCAAAAGGAATGCAATGTTTAATGAGTGCTGTTTTGTTAGAAGATGAAATTAGTGGAAAAATAAATAAAAATGAAAAATATGTGGAATATAATTTTTTACAGGTAATAAAAATAAAGAATTATTTTATTAATTTAACTAGAAAAAAGATATTATTTAAATTAATTATTTAATTAATTTTAGAAAGTGCCAATACCCTCTTATTTATTTGCTATAGTTGTTGGTTCATTAGTTAAAAAAGATATAAGTAAACGATGCGCTGTTTGGGCAGAACCTTCAATGGTTAATATTGCACATAAAGAATTTGAAGAAACAGAACAAATGTTAGAAATTGCTTCAGAATTAATGGGAGAATATCGTTGGGGAAGGTATTTTTATTTAATATAAATAAAATAAATAAAATAGATTTGATATGATTGTTCTTCCACCATTTTTCTCATTTGGAGGTATGGAAAATCCTTGTATGACATTTGTAACTCCAACAATAATTGCTGGTGACCGTTCTTTGACAACTGTTGTTGCCCATGAAATAGCTCATAGTTGGACTGGTAATTTAGTTACAAATGCTTCTTGGGAACATTTTTGGTTTAATAGAAATATTTTAATTTATAAAATTAATTGTTTAAAGGTTAAATGAAGGATTTACAGAATTTGTTGAATATAAAATACTTGGAAAAATGTTTGGTGAACAATTTCGTCTTTTTATGCATTTACTAGGATGGGAGGATCATTTAAGAATGTGTATTTATGAAACATTTCATCCAGAACATCCATTTACTCGTTTAATTGTTCCTTTAGATGGACAATGTGCTGATGATGTTTTTAGGTTAAATTAAAAAATAAACTTTAAATTTTAATACAGAATTTAAATAAAATGGACATTTCTTTATTTTTAAATAATTTAAAATTTAATTTTTAGCCCAATTCCATATCAAAAAGGTGCAGCATTACTTTTATTGTTAGAGCAACGTTTAGGTGATCCTACACGTTTTGAACAATTTCTTCGGAATTATATCAATAAATTTGCTTACAGATCTATTGTAACAGATGATTGGTTAAATGTAAATTTTAATTAAATTAATTCTAACAATAAATAGAATTTTATTAAAATTAATTTTGAATTTAATAAAATAAAAAGGAATATAGGTATATATTTTTAAAATTAATTAATTTATTTATGTTTTTCTATTATTTAATTAAAATTTTTTAAAATACCTATTTTAGTACCTTTATGAATTTTATTCTGATAAACGTCCAATTCTGGATTCAATAAATTGGAATAATTGGTTACATCGACCAGGAATGCCCCCACAAAAACCAAAGTAAAAATTAAAGAAAGAAAATAATTAAAATTAAGATTTGATGAGACTTTATTAAAAACATGTAAATCACTAGCAAATACATGGCTTTATGGTTCTGATGAAGAAATTAATTTACTTAATTCTTCTGATTTTGAAGAGATGATGACTGCACAGAAAGAGAAATTTTTTAGTTTACTTGATGTTGTTAGTTTTTAATTAATTAAATTTAATGAATTAAATTTAATCTTTAGGGTATCTCTAATGGAAATACTGAAGCACATCTATTTAATGTATTTATTTAATTAATTTAATTAAATAATTAATTTAAGCATAATCGTATAGAATTAATGGAAAATAAATATTTACTTAATACAACAGGGAATTGTGATGTGTATGTTTCTTTTAAATAAATCTTAATTTTTTTAAATTACTATTAAAGAAAATGTCAATGGATTTTAGTTGCTTTACAGGCTCATTGGGAGCCAATAATTCCAATAGCTTTAAAATTTGTTTCTGATATTGGTCGTGTAAAATATGTTCGTCCTTGTTATCAACGTATGTTTGAATGGAAAATTAGCCGAGAAATTGCCTTAGAAACTTTTGAAAAAAATAAGCCAAAAATGCACAATTTTACTATTCAATTTGTTCAAAGTTTGCTTAATAATAAAAATAAAAAGGGAGCAACAATTGAAGAAATGGTTTAAATTAATTAATTTATTTATTTAAAAATACATTATTTTAAAGAAATCTTCCATTGAAAATGGAATAGAAATTTTTGAAGATATTTATGAAATTAGAGAAGATTTTGTAAAAGAAAATAAATGTAACAAATTAAATGGAATTAAAACATCAACAAATGGTTATCAAAAAACAACTCAAGAAAATTAATAAAAATAAAACTTTCATTGCTTTTAAAATATTTTTAATGTCAATTTATTATAATAAATTTATGTTATACTTAATAATTTTAATTTTCTTTTTTTTTTATTTTTATTAAAGAATCAAATATCTTGTACTTTATTTATTTATAAAAATTAAAAAATAATACAATTATTTTTAAAAATATTTATTTATTCAAATGTAAAGGATTAATAGGTAATATTTAAAGTTAACAATATGTTATACATAGTTAATTAATTATAATATATTATTTAAATAATTTAATATTAATGGCTGATTAATTTTTAACTTTTTGTGTAAACAAGTAACAATAGCAACATATTTATTTTAACATTTAACACGCCTGATTTATTTCTAATTTAAATATTTTTAATAATTTTAATTTTGTAATTACGTAGAATATTTAAATAAAATAATATTATGTCAAGTTTTAATAAATTCTTTACATTTGTCGCTTCACAAGCTATAGAGATCTAAAGAAATTATTTTTTCCCCATTCCGTTAAAAGAAATTAAGCAAACAAATTTTTTCAACTTTTAATTCCCATTACGTACATTTTTGCCTACTAATAATAATAATAATAAATATTTGGTTGTTAAGCGTCATGTCCTATATTAGCTAATTACACAGTTAAAAGTTGCTACCCAATAAATTAGGTTAATAATAAACATAAACTTTGTGGGTTTAAATTTATTTTTCTTTAATATCTTGATTTGTTGAATTAAATAAAGATTTAAATAATTAGTCTTTACACATTAAACACTTACTTTTAATTTAAATAATTTTATTATTATTTAGGTATAATTAAAAATTAATTAAATAGACAAAAATGTCCACTTCCCCTTACCCTTCTATAAATAATAACTCAATTACTTCTACTACCTTTACTACTCCTAGTAGTATTCCCTCTTCATCACCAACAGTTAGGTTATATTGGATAAACACACCTAAACCATTTCAAGTAATTTATGTGTTTATTGTAATGATACCATTAATAATCGCTCAGTTGATAATAATTGTTTTACTTTCAAGACTTATTCTCATGGTTAAAAGGTAAATTAATTGTTCCTTTATTTAATTAATAAAATTAAAAATATTTATTTAAATTAAATAAATTTAATTAAAAAAATATTTAAAATAAACAAAATTTTATTTATTTTTAAGTAATTCTTTCTCAATAAAATTGAGCTTTTCAATGTGGACATATCTTTTGTTTCATCTGTTCTGCACTTTTACTTGTCTAGCCTATCCAATATGTGAATTTATTCGTTGGAAATCCCTTGACGAAACAATACGTACATTTGATTTACGCACAGAAGACGAACAAATTGTGCTATTTTGGACTGGAGTATGGCAATTAAATTATTTTGCTTGTGCACCAATTGCAACATTTATTCTTATGCTAGATCGTTGTTTAGTCCTTTGGTCTAGCAATAGAACTTTTAATAATTACTTTGAAACATTATTTAAATGGATAGGGATAACAATTCTGGCAATTTGCTATGGAACTAGTCTAATACTTTATTTGAATGAATTACCATTAAATCGAAGTAAATTAATTAATTATAGCATTTTCTATCATTAAAAATATCCTTTTATTTTTTAAAATTTAATTTATTTTTAAAAGTAGCCTCACAAACTTGCCGTTATGTAGATTGTCTAATGACAGTTTACCAGAACAGATTTCAACTTTTTATTAAAAACATGTTTGGAATGACAAATCTTATTTTCTGTATTTTCTTCTTTTGGTCATTAAAACATTTTGCCATTCAGTCTCAAACTTCCGCTAAAATTTTGGTTCAAAAATTATTTCTAATAAAATTTTAATTATTTTTAGAAAAATCGTATGGTCAAATTTGCAATTTATATGGAAATTCTTTTCGAAGTTATACCTGGAGCTTTTTCGATTTTTTTAAATCTTGCAAGTTTTTAGATAATTTTATATTTATTAAATATTTAAAATTAATATTCTCCTTCAGGTTCCAGTTATACTTGCAGTCCCAATAGCTAATGAAATGGCAATTACTTTATGTACTATTGTAGGTTATTTTTAACTCCCCTTTTACTTTCCCCTTTATAATTAAAATTTAATAAAAATATTTAATATTAAGTAAATTTAATTTAAATTATTTAGGATGCTGCTATTTGTAGTATTTACTATAATTATATATTTGGTTATAAACAACCAACAAATATAAGGCCAATTCTGGTTATTAAAACAAATAAAACAGAAACTGCTGTAAATAATAGAATGGGAAATATTGTTAAATAAATACATACAAATGATTAAATAAAATAAAAACTGACAAAATAAATAAATAAAATTTAATACAACAATTATAAATAAATACATAAGAATAAATACATAAGCATGTTCTATATATTTTTAATTAAAAGATGTTATATTTTAACTGTTAATAAAATAAATAGTTGTAATTAACGAAAATTAAAATATTATTAATTTAAATTTTAAAATAAAATATTTATCTATTTATTAATTAAATTGATCCATTATTCAAATAATACAAAATATCCTCCATCAAACAATTTATTAGAAGGGAAATAATTTTTAAGATCTTCAATTATTAGCTTTAGAATTTTCCTAATTTTAGTCATTCTATTTAAATTATTTTTACTTAAAGAATAGTTAAATTATTTAATTAAATAAAATAAATTAATTATAAAAGAAATATTAATTTTAAATAATTAATTTTAAATCCCTTTACTAATTAATTAAATAATTATTTAATTAATTAATTATTTAATTAATTAAAATATAAACTTTAACTTACTTTTCATTTAATAATTTATTTAATAATTGGTAAGTATCAATAATATTAATTCCTTCACTAATCTTTATTATATCATCATAATTTAATAATAATAATGTATTAATAGAATATGTAGTTAATGTCCAACAACATAAAAGTGAAACAATTGAAGATTCATTTTCTTCATTTAAATCACTTTTAACAATTTTATTAATTAAATTTTTTAATTCCTTTTTTATTTCTTTATTCGAATAATTTAAAAAATTAAAAAAAAGTTCTCTATTTTTGGAATTCATGAAATTTTTAGATTTTTCGTAAATTAATTCATTATTGTCTTTTTCATCAATTTTTATAATTAAGGCAATACCATGATATAAATTCTCTATTTCAGAATATTTATTTTCTTTAAAGAATAAATATTTTTAAATTATTTTTAAAATTAAAAGGAAAATTAAAAGAAAAATAAACCTGAAGAATGCCAGGGTATATGTCCATTTACATGCGGATAATCAGAAGAAAATGCAAACGGAATTTCTTAAATAATTTTTTAAATTTTAATTTAATTATTTTTATTATTAAATAAAATACCATTTTGTTTTAAAATATTTTTAGAATTTAAAAATTCATTTTTTAAATAAATCGTTGATTTTCCTCTATTATTTATTTTATTTAAGTTATTAAAAAAGAATTGCTTGGTAATGATTTTAAATGTTTATTATTTTTTAAATTATTATGATTAACAAATAAATTGTTTTTTGCTAAAAATATATTTTTAAATAAATAAAAAAATTTTTTTTAAATTTTAACAATTATTTAGTTGACCTGAACTTTATTTTAAATTAATTTTTAAAAGCTTAATATTTAAATTAAAATTAAAAATAAAATTTAAAGTTTTATTTTAAAATTAACCTAAATTAAAAACATTTAATTTATTTATAATTAAACAGTTGGTCTGATAATAAATAAATAATGAAGAAAAAATAAAAATTAAATTAATTAAAATATTCAACATTAAAATTAAAAAAAAAAATTTTAAATTAAATAAATTTAATCTTTTTATTTTTTAAAAGGAATCCTTTCTTTCTTTTTATATTGAGAAAAATAACCTTTTAATTAATTTGCACTATACATGTGTTTGTGTGTATGTATTCATGTTTAAAAAACAAATGACTAAAGTCAGGGGTTATTCTTATTAAAAATAAAAAGGAAATCCCGCTTTCATATGTCGCAACATTAATTAATGCACTTTTTCATATTAAAAAACAAAAGGTTAAAAATTAAATTAAATAATAAAATAAATTAAATTAGAAATAAATTTAATTAAAATAAAAAATAATTAAATTATTCTAAATTTTCTAAAAATAAGACAATTATAATTTAATTATTTAAATAATTTACTAATTGAAATTAGAATGATAATATTTTAACATTTATAAAATTATTATTAAAACAAATAATTAATAGACAAAATTATGAAATTAAAAAAGCAGACACTTCACTTTTTTATTTTACTAATAAATTAAGAAATTATTTAGATATTATTGTCAGACTAAAATTACAAAATAGCAAAAATACATACATATACTCAATAGTATGAACTAATACGGGCGGGGGACGAATGAGTCTCGCCAAAAGAGTCTTTGCCAAAAGAGTCTCCGTCAAAAGAGTCTCGCCGAAAGAGTCTTCATTAAAAATGGCCAAATGAGTCTCCATCAATGTTTTTATGAATTTTTTAAAATATTTCTTCAGTAATTAACAATATTGTCTTATTTTAATTTTATTTTTAGAAGGATATTGAATAACAAGGGAATTTCTCTTACAAATTAGGTGATAGTCGGACTTTTTGAAAACGGTCAGCACAAGCGGTTTATTTTTTACTATTCTTAACAGTTTTAATTTTTAGTATTTTTTTAACAGAGAATGTTGTAGCAATTGGTCAGGAGAAATGGAGATTGCTTTTCTAAACATAACACTCCAATATAAGTTTGTTTCAATTTTCCAAACATTTATCCAATATTTCTAATCTTCTTTACCTCAAAAAATTTGACTTCAATTCTCTAAATATTTATTTTTATTTTAATAACACCTCACATATCATCACTTTTGTAATAAAATGTAAAATACTGTAATCCAATTACAATAAGACATTTTGTCCCGCGGCGACAATGTAAAAAAAAATTGACATGAAATTTTCATTTTGCCGTAGGCGAAAGAAATTTTACTGGTAGTGTACGGTAGTCAGGAGAAAGTTTGCTGAGAGCAAATTTACTTAGACAGTTTTGTCTAAGTAACTTTGCTTTCAGCGGAGTTCCTGCTGACTTATGAACATTACTGTTTTCTTCTTTCGCTGACAGAATGTATAAAGGGAGTTTGGCTGTGACTCTCGTCTATGCAATAAACTATTGCTTAGAGAGAGAGAGAGAGCCTCTTTCATTCCTCTTGCTCTGACTAGAGGATAGATGGGTGGCTCTTTTTCATTCAACTGTACTTTACTTGAATTGGTGAATCTCTACGCTTTTATTTCAAACAACGCAACTCTACAATATTAAAAAGTCTCCTGTGTGAGATATTATATGAACTGAGAAATTGGTGGTTTAAATACCTTAAAGTCAACTTAAATTTTGGCGCCAATTTTTGAGAACATATTCATTTGTATATTATAAATGAAAATAAGATATCTGGTTGATCCTGCCTGAACTGATGTGTTCATTTCAAAGATTAAGCCATGCATGTATAAGTTTAATCGATTTTTTGAGAAACCGCGAACGGCTCATTACAATGGCCATGATTTACTTGATCTTGATTTATCTAAATGGATAACTGTGGAAAATCTAGAGCTAATACATGCACTAAAGCTTTGTCCTTACGGAAAAGCGCATTTATTAGAACAAAACCACGCGGCTTCGGCTGCCTTTTGTTGACTCAGAATAACTAAGCTGACCGCATGGCCTCAGTGCCGGCGGCGTGTCTTTCAAGCGTCCACTTTATCAACTTGACGGGAGCATAATCGACTCCCGTGGTTGTGACGGATAACGGAGGATCAGGGTTCGACTCCGGAGAAGGGGCCTGAGAAATGGCCACTACGTCTAAGGATGGCAGCAGGCGCGCAAATTACCCACTCTCGGCTCGAGGAGGTAGTGACGAGAAATAACGAGACCGTTCTCTTTGAGGCCGGTCATCGGAATGGGTACAATTTAAACCCTTTAACGAGTATCAAGGAGAGGGCAAGTCTGGTGCCAGCAGCCGCGGTAATTCCAGCTTCTCCTAATGCATAGAATTATTGCTGCGGTTAAAAAGCTCGTAGTTGGATTCGTATCGATACTCTGTAACCCTTCGGGTGTTTCTGGATGTTATCGATTTTATCGTAATGTTCGGTTTTGAGTCCTTAACAGGATTCTTAACAGGCATTGCAAGTTTACTTTGAACAAATCAGAGTGCTTCAAACAGGCGTATTCGCTTGAATGATCGTGCATGGAATAATAGAAAACGATTTCGGTTCAGTTTTATTGGTTTTACGGACTGAGATAATGGTTAACAGAGACAAACGGGGGCATTTGTATGGCCACGTGAGAGGTGAAATTCTTGGACCGTGGCCAGACAAACTACAGCGAAAGCATTTGCCAAGAATGTCTTCATTAATCAAGAACGAAAGTCAGAGGTTCGAAGGCGATCAGATACCGCCCTAGTTCTGACCGTAAACGATGCCAACTAGCGATCCGCCGATGGAGTATTATATTGCCTTGGTGGGGAGCTTCCCGGAAACGAAAGTCTTCCGGTTCCGGGGGAAGTATGGTTGCAAAGCTGAAACTTAAAGGAATTGACGGAAGGGCACCACCAGGAGTGGAGCCTGCGGCTTAATTTGACTCAACACGGGAAAACTCACCCGGCCCGGACACTGTGAGGATTGACAGATTGATAGCTTTTTCATGATTCAGTGGATGGTGGTGCATGGCCGTTCTTAGTTCGTGGAGTGATTTGTCTGGTTTATTCCGATAACGAGCGAGACTCTAACCTACTAAATAGTTGGTATTTATTTATGAATATACAACTTCTTAGAGGGATTTGCGGTGTTTAGCCGAAAGAAATTGAGCAATAACAGGTCTGTGATGCCCTTAGATGTCCGGGGCTGCACGCGCGCTACACTGGCAAAATCAACGTGCTTGTCCTTCCCCGAAAGGGGCGGGTAAACCATTGAAAATTTGCCGTGATTGGGATCGGAAATTGCAATTATTTTCCGTGAACGAGGAATTCCAAGTAAGTGCGAGTCATCAGCTCGCGTTGATTACGTCCCTGCCCTTTGTACACACCGCCCGTCGCTGCCCGGGACTGAGCCATTTCGAGAAATTTGGGGACCGTTGATTAAACATTTATTTGTTTTTTTAGTGGAAACCAATTTAATCGCAGTGGCTTGAACCGGGCAAAAGTCGTAACAAGGTAGCTGTAGGTGAACCTGCTGCTGGATCATTACTCATTTGTAATGTTTTTAATTTTGAATTTTTCACAATAATATTATTGTGTAACGGCTGCCGCTGGTGTCTAAGTGTTGCTGATTCAGTTGTGAGCGTCCGTGACTGAATATGAGGTGACATGTTAGGATTAATATAATCGTAAGACTTAATGAGCCTCTTTAGTGAGGACGCCAGCACCTTTTTTTCTAAATAAATTTTTTTTATTAATTTTAATAAAAATTTTAACCTTACCGGTGGATCACTCGGTTCGTGGATCGATGAAGAACGCAGCTAACTGCGATAATTTATGCGAACTGCAGAAACCTTGAGCATAAAAGTTTTGAACGCATATTGCGGCATTGGGGTTAACCCTTTGACACGTCTGGTTCAGGGTCATTTCTTTACAAAGCGAAAGCTTTTCTTTTATACTGATTTTTTCTGTATAATACTTAAAATGTTTTGATGTTATTTTGTTGAAAAATATATAATATCATATATCACAATTTTTTTGACCTGAACTCAGTCGAGATCACCCGCTGAACTTAAGCATATCAGTAAGCGGAGGAAAAGAAACTAAACAGGATTCCCTTAGTAACGGCGAGTGAAATGGGAAATGTCCATCGCTAAATCATTTTGTCTCAGGGCATTATGAGGTGTAGCGTATAAGCCGTAATTTTTGATCAGTTTTCTCAAACAAGTCCCCTTGACAGGGGTTCCAAAGAAGGTGCAAGTCCTGTACATTGAGATTTCTGGTTGATATTTGCGTGCTTTAGAGTCGGGTTGCTTGGAATCGCAGCCCAAAGTCGGTGGTAAACTTCATCTAAGACTCAATATTGCCACGAATCCGATAGCAAACAAGTACTGTGAAGGAAAGTTGCAAAGCACTTTGAAGAGAGAGTTAAAGAGGACGTGAAACCGGTGAGGTGGAAACGGATAGAGTCGGCGTATCTTGCAAGTATTCATTTGCATTCAGTTGTATCTTCTGACTTTGAGCTCCAGATTGGGACAGAGATGGATTATATGATTGTTTGTAATGCATTTACTTGCTTGGTGCGTGGGGATTTCTGAGGCAGATTTGTGACTATTGTTTTGAGGCCAGCTTGCTGGTACCCGAATAATATTAGCATTTTTTGTCTTGGATTTACTTTAAAAAATATGGCCTACGTGTGTTTGATAGATTGTTCTGAGGGTAAGTAACTGTCGCATGCGACAAGTGCTTTTCAATCAGTTCAGTTTGTTTAATGCTCTCATATTTGTTCCCCATGTAAAAGCCGGTCATCTATCCGACCCGTCTTGAAACACGGACCAAGGAGTTTATCGTGTGCGCAAGTTTTTGGGTGTTTAAAACCTAAAGGCGAAATGAAAGTAAATAACTCTTATGAGTTTGATGTGCGATCTTTTTTTTTTTATAAAAAAGTGCAGCATGGCCCCATTCTAACTGTTTACAGTAGGG
>JAGUQR010000018.1:190000-257500 GCA_018905775.1 Meloidogyne exigua
TTTACAAAATACATATTTAATTAATTAATTTTTTGATTTTTAAAAATAAATAAATAAATAACCAACAATGCAAGCAACATTTTCAACATATTTAACTGAAGGGCTTATTCTTGTTTCTCCGGCAATGTTTTTACTTGTTCTTCTTTTAATGGTAAAAAACTTTTAAAATTAAATTAATCATAAGTAATTTCCTTTAATTTTTATCTAATTATTTTTTAAGGCTACAGTTAAACTTCCCCACAATCAATTTTGTGTTTTACTTGGCATTGCACAATTATTTTTCTTAATTTTATTTGCACTTTTCTCTGAACATGATTCTAATGCTAAACCCTCAACAGTTCCAAGTGGTTCTTTTTTGATACAAGAATCACAAAATAAACTTACTGGTTAATTTTTTTAATTAAATTAATTTATTTAATTAATTAATTTTTTTAATTAAATTAAATTATTTAATTAATTAATTTATTTTTTTAAATTAATTAATTTATTTATTTAATTAATTAGACTTAATCAATCAATTTAAATCAAAAAATATTTAATTTAGATTTCCAAGATGTTCATTCAATTCTTCTTGTTGGCTTTGGATTTTTAGTTGTTTTTATTCGTCGATATGGATTTGGATCATTTACAATGTCAATGATGCTTACAGCATTTACATTAGAATTGGCTGTTAGTTTTTAATAAATCTAGAAATTTTTTAACTAATTTTCTTATATTCTTTAAATATTTAAATCCATTTTTAAGTTATTAGTACGTGGCTTTCTAACAGATGAATTTGCTCTTAATGGAAAATTCTACGTTAATTTACAAAAGTTTGAAAAATTATTTTTAAATATTTTATTTATTCAAGTTTAATTAATGCTGATTATACAGCGGCTGTTGTATTAATATCATTTGGTGCTTTGTGTGGCAAAATGTCACCAATGCAGTATTTGCTTATGGCTTTAATTGAAGCCCCGTTTTCAGTAAATTATTAAATTTGTATATTATTAATTTTAAGTCTTATTTTTATTAGATTTTTAATGAATATATTGTTGTCAAAATTCTTGGAGTTCAGGATTTGGGAGGGTAAATAAATGTTTAAATTTAAATATTAAATATTTAGTTCAATAATTATTCACGTGTTTGGTGCTGTTTTTGGGTTAATTGCTGGTCGTGTTCTTTTTACAAAAACATGGAGAGATAGTGAACATTTAGGAAGTGTTTATCATTCAGATATTTTTACTTTTGTTGGTAAATTAATTTTTAATTTTCCTAAATTTCCCCTCTTTTAAAGCAACCGGTTTTCTTTGGGTTTTTTGGCCATCTTTTAATGCTGCTAATGCCTTTGGATCTGATGCTCGTAATCGTTCAATCATTAATACTTATACAGCACTTGTTGGTAGTACAATTACTTCCTTTGTTGTTTCTTCTTTTTTTAATAAAAAAGAAGTATTTATTTTATTTTTATTTAAAATAATTATACTATTCAGATTTATTTAAATATTTTATTTTTAAATTAATTATTAAATTAATTATTTTAAAGAATTTCAATGTTCGTCATCTTGTTAATGCACCCTTAGCAGGAGGTGTAGCAATGGGTGCTTGTGCCAATCTTCTCCTAGCTCCATTTGATGCTTTAGCAGTTGGGGTTATTAGTGGTGCTGTTGCTGTCTTTGGCTTTATTTTTATTGCTGTAATTATTTAAATACTTAATTTTTGAATTTAATTAATTCTTTTTTTTTAATTTTATTTAGCCAATTCTTGAAAAGAAATGTGGATTCAGTGACACAAGAGGAGTAAATAATTTACACGCAATGCCTGGTGTTTTTAATTAATTAATTAATTATTTAATTAAAAGGAATAATTGGAATTTTGTCAAGTTCCTTTGTTCTTCTCTGCTACAAAGACCATTCATATCCTGAGAAGTAAATAAATAAATTTTATTTATTTATTTATTGTTTAAATTTTAGTACAAGAATTATTCCACACGGACGAAGTCAAGCTCAACAAGCACTTTTTCAAATTTGTGGTTTGGGTGTTACACTTTTATTGTCTACAGTTGTTGGGGCAATTACAGGTTATTTAATTAATTAAATTAACTAAAAAATAAAGGAAAAACAAATTCTATTTAGGCCTTATTTTAAAACTTAATTGGCTAACACATGTCCCAGATTCACAGGTTTATTGTGACGAAAACTTCTTTGACGTACCAGAAGATTTTGAATTTACTACAAGGGTATATTTTAATTAATTAATTAAATTTATAAATATTTTTAAATAATTAAAGATTTCTTCAAATATTGAACATTTAGAATTCAATGAAATGAAGGTTTAATTTAAATAATTTAATTTTTTGTTTAAAAAATATTTTTAGTCAATTAATGAAAAATCAAAATTAATGCCTTCTGTAATTCTTAAAAATACCAATATTTAATTTTTATATTCTTATTTTATTATTAATATTTTTAGTAAATAAAAAAGTTTTTAAAAATGTTTGTATTATTATTTTAAAAAATTAATTTATTTAAGGTTATCTTTAGGAGAAAATAAAAAATTTAAATAAATAATATTTTCTATTTATTTTTATTTAAATTTAATATATTTAACAATTACCAATAACAATTATTTTTTAAAATTATTTTTTCATACTTCCCCATAAGTTAAAAATTTCTGTATTGCATAAAATATTTGAGGTCCTTTCCATTCTGGTACCTTTCAAAATTTACTCAAATTATTTTTTAAAATTTAATTAAATAATTTACCATATGTCCGGAGCCTCTAACTAAAATTAAAAAAAATAAATATTTATTTATTTAGAAATAATTATTTAATTTGAGAATATACCTGTAATAAAGGTTAGTCCATTTGTATATTTTGTTTTTAATCCAGCAATTTGTCCATCAACTCTCCATGGTTTAGCATCCATTATTACCTTAAATATATTAGTTAAACATTTTAAAAATATTTAAATTACTCTATAACCCAGCTGTGAAGCAAATTTTTGACCCAAAAGAAAGTTGCACGCCATATCAGTATCTCCATAATAAAGTAATGTTTTAACTTTAGCTTCCAATATTTTTTTTACGAATGGAGACATATCAGCTACATAATATTAAATTAATTAAATTTAAAGAATTAATTATTAAACTATATAATTGTTTATAATTAATGCTAACGTCTTCATTACATATTGACCAATTACCCAAATGTGAGGGAATATTTAATGCTTTACGAACTTAATTAAAAAAATATTAAAACAAGAAGGGGTTAATTTTACCTTCTTTTAAATTCATATATCTTGTAGCATCAGAATCTAAAAGGAAAAAGATAAATTAAATTAAATGCCCTACCATCTAGGCAAGGCACCCCTGGATCTGTTTCATCATTCGAATCTGATTCAGTTATAATATTTGAATTAATCTATAAATAATTCTAATTAATATTTAATTTTTAATTAATTTTTAAAATTAATTTTTAAAATTAAATTTTAAAATTAAATTTTAAAAAAAATACAAAGTTGACAAAACGAGCTTCTCTACTATTTCTTTTTTTAATTAATTTATTCATTATTCTTTTATGAATTTTTGCAGGTATTAAACCACGTTTTATTGCATTCATTTTTGGTGAATTTAAAGGAGAAAAAGCATCTGAAAATATTTTTAAAAAAATAAAAAAGAATATTAATTTTTAAAATTACCACAGTCTCTATATAAATCATATGGATTTAAACCCCCATGCCAAATAAATTCTAAAATTTCTTCTACCTTTAAAAAAATGTTTAATTAAATTAATTAAAAATCAGGAAATAAAATATTTACTTTTTCCCCACAATAATTTTCTGCTCTGCTTAAATCGCAACCATCTAAATAATTATAAAGGATTATTTATTTAATTAATTTTAAATTTATTGTTTACCAAAACAGCCATTACAACATTCTTGCCTTAACAATTCCCAAAGTTTTTCGTCAACTAAACCATGAAAATAGGCAAATTTAACAACAGTGTCAATATCTAGTCTTTGGTTCATAAATCCATTTCCAATCATCATTCCCTTAATTTAAAGAAAATTAAATTAAATTTTATTAATTATTTTTTACAGTTAATTTAAGTGGAAAGTTTGCTTGTCCATCAATAATTAATGCTGTTAAAGAAGGAACATAAACACCTGCATAAGACTCCCCACTTATAAATAAAGCATTATTTCTAAATGAAGGATATTTAACAAAGAATTGTTTAATTGCTTCATAATTTTCTAAAGCTGTCTAAAAAATAATATATTTTATTTATTTAATTATTTAAATAAACTTGTTTATCATCAATTTCAATTAATGGCCAGGCTGTAGAATAAGAATAACCAACTCCAACAGGAGATTCAATATATACAACAGAAGCATTTAAATTCCAAGAATATTTATTTGAACGTAAAGATCTTCCATCAGAATTAATTAAATAAGGGCCCATTTCTTTTAATAAACCATCCATTGATGAACAGCCAGGGCCCCCATTAAACCAGAAAATCTTTTTTTTAATAATTTATTTCAAAATTAATAATTACAATTGGGTCATTTACTGGATCATTTTGTGAAGTAACAAACCAATAATGGAGATAATGGAAAGTTGAAGTTTTTAAATAACCTTCAAAAAATAAATATATATTTTAATTATTTATTTAATTTAATTATTTATTTATTTACTATAAAAAAGGAAATATTTTAACAATTAATTTAAATATTATAATTATATGTATTTAAAATAATTTATTTAAAGAGTTTAAATAGTCTTTTTGTAGGAGAGTGTAATTATTTAGAATTTTTAAAAATAATTAAATTAATTGGAATAGAATTTAATTAAATAATAAATGTTGGGATATTTCAATACTTTTAGCTTCTACCTTAATAAAAAACAAAGACTTTAAATAATTAAAATAAATATTTTTAATGTTTCTCCTTAGACTAAAAATAATTTAAAAATTATTTCAACTAAAATTTTAATTAAATAAAAATATAAAATTAAAAAACATAACCAGAATAATGATTAAAATTAGGTTCAAATTCAAGACCAGGAAGTTTAATTATTTTATATTCATCATCTATTTTTTGTTTATTATTTTCTTCTTTTTTAATTTCTTGACTTAAACAATAATTTAAAATAAAAATAAAAATAAATAAATTTTTAAAATTCATTTTTTTTTATAATTAATTAATTATTATTTATTTCATTAAAAAAAATTAAAAGAGTAAGACTTTAATTATTTAAAAATTTTTATCAATTTTTTTAGATAAAAATTAATTACTTGCAAATTATGAAAAAAAAATAAAAGAATTTTGAACTGATAATAGAAACATAAAAAAAGAATTTTAAATATTAAATTGTCACATGATTTAATTTTAAAAAAAATTCTAGAGGCAAATAACTACTTAATTTTTAAACTTTTCTGTTAGTTAATAAAAGGTTGGATAAACTAATTTAAATAAAATAAATAAAATATAATAATTAGCTTAAATTAATTAATTAATTTCCTTTCTATATATTGTGAGTTAAACAAATTTAAAAAATATTATTATTTTTTAATTTATTATTTTAAATTGAATTAACTAATTTAATTAAATTTTGTGCTGTTGTTCTTTTAGCCTTTGCATTTATAATATTGTTAATTAAATTAATATATAAAATAAAAATAATTAAATTAAATACATATGTATGTACTTTTAAACTATTTTTATAAAATAAAGCCTTATTTACTCTAAACATTTCTAAATAATAAATAACTTTTATTTAAATTTAAATTTTTATTAGTATAATTATTTAATTTATTTAATTATTTAATTAAATTAATTAATTATTAACTAATAAATAGACATATTTTTGGCTTTTATTAAATCTATTTTTAAATTTAAATTATTAATTTAGTTTATTATCTATTTTTAAATATTTAATAAAAAATAATTAAAAAAAAAAGCATTAAGTTTTGTTTATATATTTATCACTCTTTGTTCATATGATGTATAAATAAATAATATAATTAAATAGAAAAGAATCAATTTAATTTTTAGCCTTCCAATTTTATTCACTCTTGGGATATTTTGAAAAGTGATGGATTGAATTCCTTTACGTTAATAAAAAAAAAAGAAAAAAGTTTTTAGATTTTAAAAAATTGGGTAAAAAAACAATTGTTTATTTATTATAAAAGTAGTAAACATTTAAATTAAAAAAAGACTTCAAAAATATTTATTAATTTTAAAGACTTATTTTTTTATTTAAATTAATTATTTTTAAATAAACATTTATTAATAAAATTAATATTTAAATATTCTTATATTTTTTATAATTTTATAAAGGTAATTTGGGAACTAAAAATATTTGATTTAGAATTTCAAGTTTATTTTAAAGTTTATTTAATTGGAAAAATTACCAACTTTAATTTAAATAATAATATTTAAATTAAATTATTTAAACTTATTTTCCCTTCAGAAAAATTAAAAAATAAAATTAAAAAATAAAAAAAATTTTTTTAACATTCTTTGGTTTATTAAATAAAAATAATTTTTTTCATACCAAATTCCCAACGTTTTTATTTTTGGGAAAAGAAAAAAAAGATTAAACATAGATGCATTAATGCAAATTAAAAAATAAATAAATATAAATATATTTTCCCAAAGAAATATCTTAAAAAAAATTAAATTAAAAAATAAAGAAAATTTTTTTTAAAACATTATTTTTGGACTATTTAATTTGCAAAATTTTAAATATTTTATTTTATTTAAAAATTAATTTTTTTTAAATTTTATAAAAATATTTATTCTTTATTAAATTAATTATTTTTTAATAATTAAAATATTTAATTTTATTTAGCTTTAAATAATTTAAATTATTGAAATATTAAAGGAAAAACAATTAAATTATTTAATTAATATCTACTCTTAATTTAGATTATTCTAAATAGTTTATATTATTTAATTTTAATTAATTAATTAATTAAATAGCTACCTACCTACTAATTTATATTTTAAAGTTTTATTTATTAATGTTTATTAAATAAATAATATATAATTTATTATTTTTATTTTATTATTAATTTTTACATTTATTGTTTTATTTGTTAAATATTTTTTAAAAAATAAAATAAAATGTCAAAAAGAAAATGTTAAATTATTTCTTTAATTTTTTTTAATGCTTTTTGATTTTCAAAAGAAAAAAAATAAATTAGTAAATATATTTTTTCTTCTTTAATTTTTCTTTTGTTTTTAATTATTTTAAATAAATATTTAATTTTGCATTTATTTTTTATTTTTTAAAAAATAATTATTTATTTTATTAGTACACTTTATTTACTTTATTTTGCTCTATTAAATGTTATTTTTTAAATAAAATCTAAAAAAATATTATTTTTAAAACAATTACTATAAACCCCTTTTTCTTTTATTTTATTTAAAAAAACATCATAATTTACATAAATAAAATTTTAAAAATATTTTTATTATTTTATTTTTAGATTAAATAAATTAAAAATATTTTTTTTATATTTGTTGTTTACTTTTAATTTATTTTTTTTCTTAACAAAAAGGTTAACTTTTTAAAGTATTAATTTTTTTATTTAAAAATAAATTTTAATCATTTTTTAAATTTTAAATAATTAAAATAAATATTTTTTCTTTTACGTATTTAAACCCTTTAATAAATTAAATAAAATATTCAATTAACTAAAAAAGGTTTTCTTCTAATAATATATGCACGTACATATTTATTTATTATTTTAACTTTTATTTTAAATTAATTAAAATATTTAATTTTTAATTAAATCAAAACTTTTTGTATTTTTAATTTGTAAATAAAAATTTATTTTAAAAAAAAATTATTTAATTTTCTATTAAAATATTTTTTTCTTTATTTTTAAAATATTTAAATAATAAATTAATTAAACTTCTTTAAAAAATTTTTTTGGGTTTTTCTTTTTTAAAAAAATAATTTGCACGAAATTATCAAAAACTGTTAAGTAGTATTTTGTCCTTTCTTTTCTCTTTATTTAAACCTACTTTTTAAGCATTAAATATTTAAATAAAAATAAACTTTTTCTTTAAGAGTCTGAAATTGCTTAATAAAGAAATATTTTATTTTTAATTCCTAAAAAAGAAAAATTAGCAAAAATAAATCTTAAATTTTAATTTTTAATTTATTTTCCTTTTAATTAATTAAATATAATTTATTTTTTAAAATATTTAATTTAATTTAAATATTAAAAATATTTAATTTATTTTAATTAAATACTCTAATATCCCTTTTATTAATCAACCTATTTCCTCAATCTATTTTTTTCCTTTTCTTTTTTTACTTTTTCAAAACCTTTTAGAGGAGACAAAAAAAAATAAAAGAAAAACTTTAAAAAAAAAAGATAAATTTAATTTTCATTTTCGCCAACGCCTTTTTTCTTCTTTTCTTTTTAAATGCCCTTTAAAAAATTTAAATAAGAGAAATAAGAAATAAAATCATTTAATATTACTAAACTTTATTTAACCTTAAAATTATTTTAATTTTTTTTTTAAATTAAATATTTATTTTTAATTAAATTTATTTTTTTCTTATTTCAATTAAATAATTTTACCTTCATTAAATCAATTGTTCTAATTACTAAAAAACAGTTGTTTTCCTAGTAAGCGTAAAATAAGTTTATTTTAATGATTAAATTGATTTAATGGAAAAACCTTTTTTTTAATTTTTTGGTAATTAAAAGGTTTAAATTAATTAATTAATTTAAAATTATATATTTTTTAATTTTAATTATAATAATTAATTCTATATTATTTTCTTTTATGTAGAATATTAAATAATTAAAAAATAAATTTTAAACTATTTAATCATTAAATAAAAAAAATTAATTTTACTTCCTTTTTCTAATATATATTAAATACTTTATATTTTAAATTATAACTTTAATATATACACTTGTAAATCCATCATTCCTTTTTTCTTATTTTTATGCTAAAAATTAACATTTCTGCTAAAAAATAAAGAGAAGAGAAAAGGCATTTAAAAGTCAACTATTAAAAATAAATTATTTATTTTAATTTAATTTAATTTAAAAATAAAAAATAAATTAATTAAGAAATAAATTAAATTACTTTTTCTTTTATTAATTAAAATCCCTTTTTAGTAGTATTATTTTTTTTTTAATTTAAAACAAAATTATTTTATCATTAAATTATTCTATAAATAAAAAAAATTTAAATTTAGCCATTAACATTAATTTAAATTAAAAAATATTTTTTTTTATTTTAATTTAATTTAAATAATTAAATTAAATAAAATAAAATTTTATTTTTAAGTTTTTTTTTCTTCATAAAAGATGGCACAGAATTTAACAAATACAGCAATGGATATTTTAAATTTATTAGTCTTGCCTCAAAGCACAAACAAATCTTTTTCTTCATTTTCTTCTTCTTCTTCTTATTTAAAAAAACAACAATCATTTAACAATTCTGATACATTTTCTTCTTCTTCTTTTTTAAATAAAAGTATTAATAATAATAATATATTAATGAATAATAATAATAATTCAATAATTAATATTGAAAAAGAAGATTATTCTTCTTCTTCTTCTTTTTCATCAGATGTAGGATTAATTAATGATATTATTGAAAAGAATATTTTTGATAAACATTTATTTAATAATGAAAATAATTTTGAATTGGAAAAGAATGTAAGTAATTAATAAATGGTTATTATTTTATTTATTTCAATCACCTAATTATTTTATTAATTTTTGGGGTTTTTATTATTATTAATGTAAACTAACACTAATAAATTATTAAGTTTTTATATAAGCAATAATACCAACTTTTAATTAAAAATATTAATTTTTAGAATTATTTAGAATATTGACCAATGTTTAAAGAAAATAAATACCGTATTTACTGAAATAGTACTGCCCCCTGAATTAGAACTGCCCCCTTAAATAGTGCTGCCCTTTGGAGGAGGGTTGAAAAATAGTACTGCTCCCTGAATTAGCACTGCCCCCTAAATAGTACTGCCCCTTAATAAAAACTTTAAAAATTTACTAATTGATTTTTTTATGGCCTTTTTTCTTTCTTTTCAATGTTTTCAGCTTAGAATTAAATGATTTAAATATCTAGTTTTTAAAAAATAAGATATATCTTCTGCTGCGGGGTGCGACATTTGCGGCCCAGACATTTGCAGCCGACTCTAATGCACAAGATACTGATTAAATAAAATTAAATTTATAGAAAGAATTATTTTTAGACGTCCCTAAGTTAATTAATTATATTTAATTTAAATGACTCAAGCATTATTGCTTAATAAAATAATAATAGTGATTTATTCAACTTTTTGTGGTTATTTTTTTTATCTATTTCGAGTTATCCCAAAAAATATATAGAAAATAAATTAAATAAATTTTTTAGAATATAAATCCATAGAAGAAGAAAATGATAATTAGAAGCTAATTATAAGAATAAAATAAAAAAGGATTAATTTTTATTTTTTAATTAAAAAATAATAAAATAATTATTTATTTTTAATTAAAAAATAAATAATAAACAATATATTTTTTTATTAAATTAAAACAATTTTTTAGTCATTTTTATTATTTATATAAATCCGACTAAAATCTTGTACATTAGAGTCTACCGCAAATGTCTGGGCCATAAATGTCGGCCCTCAAATGCCGAGCAGAAAATTTCGTAGCGCCACTTACTGATTTATTTGAAAAATTTAATAAGGGTTGAAAATTAATACTGCTCCCTGAATTAGCACTGCCCCCTTAAATAGTACTGCCCTTTGGAGGAAGGTTGAAAAATAGTACTGCCGGCAGTACTATTTCAGTAAATACGGTAATTAAAAAAAAGCATAATTATTTAATTAATTAATTTTTTAGGATTGTGTTTTTCATCCAAATATAGAAAATTATTTAATGATTCTAACATTTGCAATTATTTTCTGCCTTTCTGTTGTTGGCAATTCAATTGTTGTTGTTGTTATATTACAGGTTAAATACTTGGTTATAATTAAATTTAAATTAAATTAAAATAATAAATAAATAAATTTAAATTAAATAAAAAATAAAATAAATGAAAGGTTAACTATAATAATTATTTTAATTTAAAGCAACAATCCATGCGTTCCGTTACAAATTTATATTTATTAAATTTGGCACTTAGTGATTTACTTTTGAGTGTTGTTTGTGCGTACATAGTATAATTAAATTGAATTAATTATTTATTTGTAGGTATGCCCCCAACCTTAGTCAGTTCATTAGTTTATTGTTGGGTATTTGGAGATCTTTTATGTAAATTATTGGCATATCTTCAACGTAATTAAAAATAAAAAAATAATTTAAAATTATTATTTAAATTATTTTAAGCTGTTGTTGTCACAGCCTCTGCCTACACACTTGCAGCTATTGCTTTAGAACGTTATTATGCTATTTGTAGACCTTTACATTCAAGAATTTGGCATACAAGAACACATGCAATGTTCGTAATTAGCCTAGTTTGGTAATTTAATTTTCTTTTTTAAATTATTTAATATTTTTTAAATTAATTTGTTTAGGCTAGTTTCAGTAATTGCTAACGTTTTTATGCTTTTTATGTATGAAGAACGTAGTTATAATTTTAATGGACTTAATTGTTCACCAAAATTTGAACCAATTGTGCATTTTGGTTATCAAATTTATATGACTATTGCTCTTTTAATTGTTCCTCTTGTTGCAATGACTGTTCTGTACGTTAATTAATTTAATTAATTAATCAAAGGATTAATAGACAAACCTAACTATTTTTGACCGTTTAATTGTCAGATTTATTTGGAATAAATAGGAAAAAATATTTAAAATAATTAATTATGAGAAAAAGATTAAAAAATTATATTAATTTCAATAGATATGGCAATGTAATATACACACTCAGTTCTGGTATTCGAATGGATATTGCAGCAATTGCTGGCACAGAAAGTACTTTTTTTAATTTTTAGAAAAATTAAATATAAATTTTAAATTCTTTTCTGATATATAAATTAAACTAAAAATTAATTAATTAAAATTTCTCATTTTATTAAAAGGTAGTAATGCAACTCCATTAATGAATTCAAATAATTCTTGTGCAGAAAAACGAAAAAACTTTCGGAATGGTTTTGTTAACAATTTTACTGTTGATAGTAAAGACGAGATTAAAAGGGGAAGGTTTAGCAATTATTTAAAATTACCAAAAATTATGTTTTTTTTAAGACTTTCCAGTTGGATGTTAAAAAAGAATGAAATAAATCAAAGAAATGGAATGCATCAACAACAACAACAAAAATCTTTAGGTTCCGTTGTTGGTCGCAATTGGAATGAATGTAGTACTAAGAAAGTTAATCCAACAACAGAATTAAGATCAACACATTCTGGAAGGACTGCATTAGCAAAACAAAGGCTAATAAGAATGTTAATTGTAATTGTTGTTATTTTCTTTTGTTGTTGGACTCCCTCCTATATTTGGTGGTTATTACTTAATGCACAAGATACTTTCCAGGTATTTTAAATTTAATAAAATTTATTTTCCCATTATTTAAGACTTTTAATATTTGGAACTCTGAAGTTAATACATTTATTACTGTATTAACCTATTTATCTTCTTGTACAAATCCAATTACTTATTGTTTTTTAAATAATAAATTCAGAAATGCTTTGTGTTTAACCTTTGGATTTCGTAAGTGTTTTTATTAATTTAAACAAGAAAAAATAAATTTATTTTTTAGGTTCCAATATTAGCAAAGACAGAGCAAGTCGTATTCAACGGACACAAACAAGTGCAGCTGGCACTCCTCGTGATGAATTCCATTCCTGTCTTAGCGATACAAAAAACTCTAATGCTAGTGTAATAATACCTTCTGATGGACCTAGTAAAATAGAAGAAGAATCAAGGTTGTTTTAAAGAGAAAAACTTTTAAAATAAAACAAAATTTAAATAATAAAATATATATTAAGTAAATTACTTCTTTTAAGGGAAAAGCCAGATAAACTTTTTCAACTTTTTTGGAGAACTAATCGATCAATTCTTGGTCGAATTGGAATAATTACAAAAATTAAAGAAACTGATCTATTGAAAAATGAACAATTAAATAATCAAAATAATAATTTAAATTCTCAAAAACAGTGTGAATTTGAAATGAAAAGAAGAAAACAAAATGGAGAATTATTTGTAAATTGATTTAAAGAATATTTTTATTTTTTTAATTGTTTCTATGTAATTTATATATAAATTCTATTTAATTTTTAAAAATTTTAAACTCATTGGAAAACCTAAACATGACAAAATAAATCTTAGTTAATCTGAAAACACAATATTTATGCTAAATCCAAGACAATTCTTATACATACCGTAAATTTCCTAAATGGCCCAGGGGCTTATTTTTTTCAATCCTTCCATAAAGGGGGCCAATTTTAGGAAGGGGGCTCCTTCTGGAGAGGGGGCCTATTTTTTTCGATTAGAATTTTTAGTGAGATCAAGTTTATTTGCAAAAAATAAATGACTATTATTTTAAAATTCAATCGAATTATCACCTAAAATACCATTTTCCTCATCTTGTAATTCATCAATTTCATCAAATAATTCAATGACATTATCTAACACTTCCTTTTAAGCTTCTTTCTTCTAAATATTCCGGTAATTTCCTGTTATTCCGGCAATTTCCGCAACTTTTTATCCGCAAAGTTAAAATAGTTTTTCTCAAGTTTAAATATGAATGGATTATTTGGGTAGTATACATATGTATAGAAGTAAGTAATGAATATCCTTATTTATATTAAAAATTAAATTTTTTATCAAAAAATTATAATTTACCTGGTTGTTATTAAATATATTAATAATATTATTGTGCCTTATTCTGAAAAACATTTCTTTTTTGATGAAAATAAATAAAAAGACAAATACATTCATTTAAAAATACAAAAGATTTTAAAGGATCATAACTATTTTTAAAAAATTTAATTTTTAATATAAAATAAGGATATTCACTACTTACTTCTATATACTACCCAAATAATCCATTCATATTTAAAGTTGAGAAAACCTATTTTAACTTTGCGGATAAAAAGTTGCGGAAATTGCCGGAATAACAGGAAAGTACCAATTTCCAAAAACAGAATTCTAGAAAGGGGGCCAATTTTAGGAAGGGGGCTTATTCTAGAGAGGGGGCCTATTTTTTTCAGTCCTTCTCTAAAGGGGGCTTATTTTAGGAAATTTACGGTAATTTAATTAAAAACTATTTTTAAAATAAAAGCATTTATTTATAATATATTGTTGTATTTATTTGATTTTTTGGTATTACTTCTACAACAGTTGTTGTTTGATTAATATTAAATAATTTAATTAAAAATTGTTTAATAATTTTAAATTCTTTTTTGTAAGCTTTATTGTAGTCAATACTTAAATTAATTTAATTATTAAAAAATTAATTAAAATTAACAACCTATTTATATAAAGAATTGGAGCATTACAAACAATAGAAATATTAATAATAAATACTGGAATTATTGAATATAAATTATATGTCAATATATTTGGTATGTTATTCGGAGTTATAACACAGGTAATTAATATGATGCCTATAATATGTGAAAGTATATTCGTAAAAACAATTAAAAATAATGATCGATATATTTTCTTGCTCATGTCATTTGTTGAAGAATTAACTAAAAAAATTATTTAAGCTTTTTAAAGTAAAAGAAATGTTTAGTTTACTTTTAATTAAATTTTTGCAACTCATTAGCTATTTAGATTACCTTTTCTGAATATTATAATTAAACCAACAAAAATATAGCAAATTATTCCAATCAGAATCGTACATTGAAAATATTGCAGCATAAAACACTCTTTGTTTATTACAAAAATTGAAAATCCAATACTTCCATTTACTATTGAAGAACGATAATCAATTGATGTTTTTACAATTATATAAAGTAAAATGCAAATAAATAAAAATATTGAAATTAAATGTGCACAAATATATTTTCCTGTATTTATTGTTGGATAACTTAAAAAGATTTTTTAAATTTTATAAAAAATAAACAAAGGGACAAAATAAATAAATTAGAAAAATAAATAATTTAATGACTGTCTTAATAAAAGGCTGGATATATTTTTTGGAGATTAGGGGTTAATTAAATATATTATTATTATTAACTAAAAAGGAAATGCTGCAGCAAAAAGTCTGTCAATGCTTAAAGAATTAAATGTAAAAAGTCCAGAATAATATCCAATTATTGAATGTCCTTGAAATAAAATAGCAGTTTCAAATTGAATATAATTGATTCCACTTGCAGCAATTATTAATTGAAGAAAATTTCCAGTTTGATGTAAAATTTCAAAAAATGAATTAATTGATAGGAGAATAGCTGTGTTACTTTTAAGTGTATCATAATATTTTCTTAATTTAATTTAATTTAATTTAATTTAATTTAATTTAATTTAATTTAATTTAATTTAATTTAATTTAATTTAATTTAATTTAATTTAATTTAATTTAATTTAATTTAATTTAATTTAATTTAATTTAATTTAATTTAATTTAATTTAATTTAATTTAATTTAATTTAATTTAATTTAATTTAATTTAATTTAATTTAATTTAATTTAATTTAATTTAATTTAATTTAATTTAATTTAATTTAATTTAATTTAATTTAATTTAATTTAATTTAATTTAATTTAATTTAATTTAATTTAATTTAATTTAATTTAATTTAATTTAATTTAATTTAATTTAATTTAATTTAATTTAATTTAATTTAATTTAATTTAATTTAATTTAATTTAATTTAATTTAATTTAATTTAATTTAATTTAATTTAATTTAATTTAATTTAATTTAATTTAATTTAATTTAATTTAATTTAATTTAATTTAATTTAATTTAATTTAATTTAATTTAATTTAATTTAATTTAATTTAATTTAATTTAATTTAATTTAATTTAATTTAATTTAATTTAATTTAATTTAATTTAATTTAATTTAATTTAATTTAATTTAATTTAATTTAATTTAATTTAATTTAATTTAATTTAATTTAATTTAATTTAATTTAATTTAATTTAATTTAATTTAATTTAATTTAATTTAATTTAATTTAATTTAATTTAATTTAATTTAATTTAATTTAATTTAATTTAATTTAATTTAATTTAATTTAATTTTAAAAATTACCTATATTTAATTGTTATATAACAAATACTAAAATTAAATAATATTCCAATAATTGAAACAATTGAAAATATAATAGGAGGAAATATTAATTCAAATATTATTCCTTGATAATTGTTTGTTAAATTATTAGACTAAATAAATTAAATATTATTTTTGCTTTGTAACTTTATACTTACATTGTTGTCCATTTTAAACAGTTTCTTATAAGTAATTTTAAAACATTAATAAATGGAATTAGAAATTTTTAGCAAAATTTATTTTTTAATATCCCACAAAAATATAATGAAATTAATACATACAATATAAATATTTATTTTATAAAATTATTTTATTTAATCTAATGAGTACAATGAAAGGTGGCAAATATTTTAATTTTTTTTTAATTTTTAGGTTTATTACACCTGCTTATTTACATATTTGATTAAGAAAAGTACTTAAAAATTTAAATCATAAACAACATTATTTGTTACTTATCTTACTTAAATATTTATTTGTCTAGAATAATTGTTAATTATTTATTTTATATTTACTTTAAACATTTGACGTTTTTTTAAACAGTTTTGCCTATTTATTCACCAATTGTCAGTTACCGATTTGTCCACTTTAAACTGTTGCCATTTTTTTCTTTACTGACAATGAGCTGTTCAATTGTCATTTTTTCGGTTCAGAATACACTGGCAAACACTATTTCAGCGAGAAACGATCTCAACTCGTTCAAGGCGTTAAGCATGTTGGCTTTATTTATATCTTTTATTTCAGTATTTTATTATTTAGTACCTTAATAATGCCTCGAACCTACCAAGATGAACTTAAATTTATTGAACGAATATCACCCGTTGAATTTAGAATTAAAAAAGGATTTGTGCCAAATATGAATGTAACAAATTTTTTTTATTTTATTAAAAAATAAATTCAGGTAGAGGGTCGGTTTTTTGTAAACTCTGCTTTAGAAAAATTAATGTTTGAGGAATTAGAATTAAGTTCTAAAACATCTGCCGCTGGGTTTCTTCCTGCAGTAAAACAAATTGGAAATGTAGCTTCCTTACCAGCTATAGTTAAAAATTCTATTGGTCTTCCAGACGTTCATTCAGTTGATTAAATATTTTATTAAATATATTACCTATTTTATTTTAAAGGGCTATGGATTTGCTATTGGAAATATTGCGGCATTTGATGTTTCTAATCCAAACGCCATTGTTTCACCAGGTAAAGTTTAATCATTAATTTTAGGAAATAAAAATGCAACTAAACTTAAATTTTAGGCGGTGTTGGATTTGATATTAATTGTGGAGTTAGACTTATTCGTACAAATTTATTTGAAAAGGATGTTCAGCCACTTAAAGAACAATTAACTCAAACAATGTTCGATTATATTCCTGTAGGAATTGGTATATTTTTATTTTATAATTAAGTTAACTACGTGCTTTAGTTATAATAATTATATATTTTTTGTTTAAGGTTCGAAAGGTATTATTCCAATAAACGTCCGGGATTTTGAAGAATGTCTTGAAATGGTCAGCTTAAATAATTATAAATTTTTATTAAATTATATAAATCTGTTATCAATTTTATTTTCTTCCCAGGGTATGGATTGGACTTTGCGTGAAGGATATTCATGGGCTGAGGATAAAGAACATTGTGAAGAATATGGTTAATTATACACTTGTATATTTTATGTAAAATAAAATATTTTTTAAGGTAGAATGTTACAAGCTGATGCTTCAAAAGTTTCTGTTCGTGCTAAAAAGCGTGGTTTACCTCAGGTTATTAATCTCTTAATTTAATATTTATTTTTATATAGTTGGGTACTTTGGGTGCCGGAAATCATTATGGAGAGGTACAAGTAGTCGATGAGATTTATGACAAATATTCTGCTCAAAAAATGGGAATTGAATCAAAAGGACAAATTTGCGTGTTTGTTAGATTTTTATTTATTTATTTTTAATTTAAATAGAATGTTGCATACTGGAAGTAGAGGTCTGGGTCATCAAGTAGCTACTGATGCTCTTGTTGTTATGGAAAAGGTTTTGTAACTTAATTAATTAATTGTGTCCTGTTTATTAGTTTAATCTATTATTTAAAAAGGCAATGGCACGTGACAATATTGAAGTTAATGACAGACAACTTGCTTGTGCAAGAATTAATAGTCAGGAAGGGCAAGATTATTTAAAGGGAATGGCTGCATCTGCTAACTTTGCTTTTGTTAATCGTTCTTGTATGACGTTTTGTATTAGGTTAATTATTTAATTAAATATTTTATAGTAATTACCTTAATTTTCTAGACAGGTAAATATTTGTAGTTTTTACTCTATTCGGTTACTAAAGTTTTGTCTTTAAAGGCTTTCGCAAGGGTTTTTAATTCGTCTCCAGATGATTTGGATATGCAAGTAATTTATGATGTTAGGTTATTCTTTATTTACAACTATTTTATTTATTTAAATTAAAGCCATAATATTGCAAAAATTGAAGAACATTTGGTTGATGGAAGGCCAAAACAGCTTTGTGTACACAGGAAAGGCTCTACACGTGCATTTCCTCCACATCATCCTTTGGTTTATATTTTAAAATTTTATTAACTTTTAAAGGACTATTCTATTTATAAATTAATTAAATAAACTTACTAAAACCCTGACATTTTGTATTGAAAAATTTATATTTTTTAGCAAAATTAATTTTTTTATTTTTCAGATCCCTGTCGACTATCAATTAACCGGACAGCCCGTAAATATATTTATTTTTAAACTTTAACTCCTTTTTTAATATAATTTCAGGTTCTTATTGGTGGGACAATGGGAACTTGCAGTTATGTTTTAACTGGAACTGAATTTGGTTTAAGCGAGACTTTTGGCACTACTTGTCATGGAGCTGTTAGTTTTTTCAAACTTTTTTAACTTTTTAAAATCCAAGGGGCGTGCAATGTCAAGAGCAAAATCACGGCGTAATTTGGGTTTTGAAGAAGTGTTAGATGCCCTTAAACAACAAGGAATCTCAATTAGAGTTGCTTCCCCTAAATTAGTTATGGAAGAGGTTTATGATTTATTAAAATACTTTTTAAAATAATTAAATATTTTTAGGCTCCCCAATCATATAAAAATGTAACTGATGTTGTTAATACTTGTCATCAGGCTGGAATTTCTAAAAAGGCTGTAAAGCTTAGACCAATTGCTGTAATTAAAGGCTAAAATAAAACAATAGAATTGTAAAGTTCTTTTAATTAAAATTTTTGAATCTTCTAAAAATTGTTTTTTTTAGCAGGTGTCTAGATTGTTATGAAATTGTTTTTTGTTAATTTTATTTCGTGTTTTCTTAATTTATATAATTTTTGACTTTTATATAATCAAGTTATCTGAATTATATGATTAGATATTTTAAGGTTTATTTATTTAATAAAATAATTTTTATTATTTATTATTAAATGTTATGGTTAAAAATACCACAAAAGAATTTTCATTATAGAGGAATTAATTAATAAAAAATGTTTAATATTCTTTTTTTACTTAATTAATATCTTTTTTAAATTAATTAATGTTTCCTTTTTTTTTACATTAAGATTTCCTTCAATTAGTTTTTTACCTAATTTTTCTAATTTATTCCCATTTAAGAAAACCTATATTAATTCTTTTTTGAAGAAGAAGAATAAAATATATTAAATTAAATTCATCCGTCATCTTTATATGAAAAGATTAATATTTAAGTAGCAACGATCAGAGGAGAAAGTGCAAGTTTTTGGATTTTTGGAAGATTAAAAAGTGAAATTTGGTAGAAAAGAAGGAAGGGAATAAGCTGGAAAAAGAGAGGAGACATTTGGCGTTGACCCCTTTAAAATAAAATTGTTGTTTTTGATCGTTTTCCAACCGGGTATAAACGACCATTTTCTTCCTGTTTCTTTCACAAACTGACTTTTAATTTCATCAAAATCTTCGACAAAAATAAAAATTTTTTTATGAAAAAATCTTTCAAATCTCTAAAACACATTTCAATCTTCATTTTCTTATTCAATTTTTAAAATTTTTCTTTCAATCCAGCTTTAAGCGCTGACTTTTAAAGTTACCGGGTTAGATGAGAAATGACTTTTCTTTTAAGTATTGAAATTTGTTTAATCCTAGAGATCAACTCCTTTACAATTTATGGTTAAAGGCCTCATTATTTACCAAAAGGGTAATTTGGTCCTGACCCAACAGAGAAAAAATCTTAGAGTTGGATTTAATACAATCTTTTGAAATTTATTTTTATTTCAAGAAATTATAATGATCAGAAAGTAAAGTAAAATTATGTGTTTTAAATCATTCATTATTCAAAGCTCTCGGTTAATCTTATAATGGTTAAAAGAGAAACATTTTGATAATTAAAATATTTCCCTTTTGGCGGTTTGTTTGCGTCAGCAAAGAAGAGAGTGGTGGGAAATAACCCACAAATTCTAAAAATGCCTTGGGCGTTATCCTTGCGCATTATCGCATTTACTTTCCTTCTCTTTTACTTTACTTTTCTTCATCACTTTTATTCGTATCCGTCAAGTTTTAAGATTGTTTATTTTTCCTTTTTTTCATAAATTCTTTTTATGTGTGCATACATTTTATTAATTTATAAACAAAATTTTTAGTGAAAATTTCTTCCTTTTATTTTTTAGTTTCAGATAATCAAGCCTTTTTCTCTCTCTTTTAAATATAATTTTTACTCTTTGAAGACCTTTCATTTGGTCATTAGTCATTCAATTAATCTTTGATGAATACATCTAATATTCAGACGATTTATTTTTTAATTCTTCAATCAGAATAAAATTTCCTTTAATTTGGTACATCGACAAATGCTACACATTACCTTTTTTTAAAAAATCATATTTATTAATTTAATTATCAGAACATTTTTTAAGGTACACTAAATCGCGTTCAAATGTTGCAGAACATTTAATTAAATCAAAATAATTCTGAGTTATTTTTATTCATTAATCTTTCATAAAAATTCTCTCTTTATTAATTATAATCATATGTACATATTACATTTATTTATTTATACTTCGACTCCCTCAGTTATTAATTTACCTTGTAATTTTTTCTTTGCTCATTATTCTTCCTTCTCTTCATTTATTTTCCACTCCAATACTTCGACACACTCTTAATATATATCTTCCTTTTCTTTTCTTATTTATATCTACATATATCCATCCCCTTATTTTATGCAATTTCTTCTTCATTTTGTCGGTTTGTTTCTTCTGTTTGTGTCAGCGTTGTTTATTGGCATGTTGACCCAAATTCTTTGTTTTACCTTTAATTCTTTGTATAGTCAATAGAAAAGACCACCAAATTAATGTTGTTTAGTTATGCAATTCTGTTACTATTGTTAATAAGAAACTTTCCTTACAACCTAATATCACAAATGTATAATACCAAATACATACTTAATATTAAAATAATATTTTGTAAACAACATTATCCTCTTAGATCTTACCCTTGGTTTACTAGAAGGTTGGGGAAAAAGATTTTCCATTATCGGTATTTTGTTAAACAAAGTTTCTGATCCTTCTCTACTTACAAAGGATTTGATCCTAAAAGATACAAGTATCATCAGCCATCCCAACAGATCCAACACTTTTCTTTTTCATTTTTTATATTTATTTAAATTTTTTATCTAACCATTTTAAGGCCTAAAATCACAATAAAAAATGCTTCTCAATAATTGGTGGCATTCTGTATTAGCATTACCTATTCAGGAGAAGCTTATTCCAATTCAGCCTTTAAGGGATGAGCAGGCGCTTCATCAGGCAATTGAAAATAAAGTAAACAAAAATAATAAATTATATATTATGTACATATATATTTTATTTTTTCTCTCTTAAAGCAAAATATTGCTGGATTATTATCGCCAACTTTTTTGGATTTATATTTACCTTCACAGCCAAACTTGCTGTCCACTTTACTTATCCTTTTAATTGCCACAGTATTAAGCATGCTTTTATTATTTACAATGATAGCACGTCTTCGTTTTAGTCGGTTTTTTGAGACAACACAAACACAACAAAAATTGGATAATGTAAATAAATAAATAAATATTATTTTAGATTAGCATTTTATTAAGATTAGGAAAAAAAGACTTAAAAAAAGACATAAAAAAGGATGTACTTAGGACATTCGTCCCTACTTAATCTATGGGTACACTAGACAAGGGCGTATGTCCTAAAGAAAACTATTACATATTTTTAATTTTTAAAAACTTGTAGAAATCATCATTCTCAGTAGCTGGGATTAATAATTCAAATCAAAGACAACAACTAAACAAAAAATCAAGTTTTCGTGTTTTACTGTTTGCGCATATTCCTTTATGGCTTTTATTGTTGTTTGGATGTATTTTATTTGCTTCTACAATGGTAGAATTTTTAGCAATGCAATCAACTATTGTTGGGGAAACAATTGTTACAAATGAAGGGGAAACCTTTTTTAAAGAGAAATTGGCCTTAAATGAAATTGGAGAAGATATTGAAATTGAAGATAATGAATTATTACCTACTAAAATATCTGAACGAGAACAAAGGGAAATTGGAGGAGACTCTGTAGGAGGACAAACACTTAAAAAGGTTAAATGTTTTATTACACGGATGTTAGTAAGTTCCTTTCCTCACAACCTAGAAAATAAATTATAAAGTCTGTGGTAAGATAAACGAATTAAAGTCATACTCAATTACACCCAATATTTTTATGTTATTTCCTTACAATTAGATGCGTCAAACACTTTACTACTCATACATACATATATTTTAAGCCTAATTTTTATTTAAATAATTCTTACTAATTCAGTTTGAGGTGATTAGAGAAATTGGTTACCAATTTCATACATTAGTTTCCCCTCTCCTTCTGTCAGGATGGACACTTTTTTGCCTTTTAATTTTGCTACTTGTTTTTCTTTGTTCAATGTTGTTATCATTATTAGCTATTTTAATAGGTTTAAATTTTAATTAATTAAAATAAAAATATTCCCTTACCTTCAAAGGAATAAATCAACGATTTTATCGATATAGTCCAATGGAACATTTATCAACAAAACATTTGAACACCCGTGCCAAACGTGTAAAACGATTACTTATTGGCACAGGATTAACTTTACTTTGTGGAACTCCTATTACAATAATTTTAGGTTCTACATTCTTAATTCATTCTCATAGCCATACCGCTGTTTGTGTTATGGAACAAAAAATGGTTTAAAATATATTTTAAAAATCTTTTACCATCAAATAATTTTAGAGACAAGAATCAGCTATTAATGAATATGTTCGTTCAGTTTTTTCAAAAGCAGAACAAGAAGAAATTGTTCCCGAATTTCTTAAAGATTTTGCTAATGAACGAACTTCTTTAGCTGAAGAAAATTGTAAAGGGGACAGAATTCCCCTTGAAAATGCTTGGAGTTCTTCTTTATTGATATCTTTGGCTTCTATTTCTTTTGGTTTTTGTTTAATGCAATTTTCTTCTAATTGGGATTGTAAAGAAAAAGAAGGTAGCGTTTCTTTACGTGCATATATTCCTGGATGGTTACAGGTAAAAAATTGATAAACCAAAACAGAAAATTATTTTTTTCAAAGTTTAGAATTCAGCTTTAACTCCTGACTCATATTCAAGCATTCCTGAACTTAGAGGCGGCGGTGGAGCATTTTCTGGAAGTATGAGTAGTGGCAGACATCCATCTAACTCAACGTCCCAATGCTCTTTTGGAACAGGAACTTTTGTGTACAAAAAGTATTAAGAGAAAGATATTTTGCTAATTATTCTCTTTTAAAAAATTGTAATTTTTGGAAATTTTTGTATTTTTAATATTTGGATGTTTTTATAATTATTTAATAAATTTATGTAGCTTATAGTTTAGGGAAAATTTTATTATTCTATTAAAAATAAAGAAAAGAGTGATTAGGTATATTTATTTTTAATGTGAAGGAGGAACCATATTAATATTATTTACTTAAACTTCTTAACCTATCAACAAAACACTATTCAGCGAACATCTTACATTAGAAAGAAGAGTAAATTAAAGGATTATTTTTCTTTCAATAACAATTTTGTCAGAAATATTTTCTTTTCGTTTTTAACTTCTTAAAAAAGGAAAAAGAGAATTTAACTCATCTTCTCATCAAATCTTTTCATTGTCATCTTTAATAATTAATTGTCTAAAAATTGATTTATTAAATGTATTTTTTAAAACTTAAAATTAAATTATTATAAGATGAGAATGTTTTCAAAATTTAAGGTTTATTTTATTAGGGTTTTTGTTTATTTATTAATTTTTAGACTTGAGCTTTTCAAAATAAAAACTTCAGAATTTGCTTCCTTCATCTTTTTTAGCAGAAGAATTCAAAAAGGCATACTTTTCTTTTTTCAATCTCTAGTCTGCAACCTAATATTTCAACAAAATTATACTTGTGGATATTGCGGACTCATTACGCAACAAAGTACCTAAAAAATCAAGATCTTCTTTTACTTTAATTTTGTATTAATTTTTTACTCAACTGTTTGAACTCTCAATTTTAAGATTATTTATTAATATCCAACAATGGTTTACCAACAAATAAATGATATAAATGAATTTTATGGCGTTTTACTTCCATTTATATTTTTGTTTAGTTTGTTTCTTGCCTTCATTAGCCTTATCATATATTCATGTATTATGCAAAGAAGAAATCCAGACGATGATGAAGTTTTATATCGGAATTCAACAGATTCTTTCTTATAAAAAATTGTTATAAATCCCTTCGGTAATTAAATACATTAAAATTTTATTCCTATAAAAATGATAAATTTAAAAAATATTATTTGAACTCTATAATTTATGTAAAATTATTTAAATATTTTTAAAAATAAATAAAAAAATTAACTTCAGAAGAGCAATTAAACTAGTCAAGTTGTAAAGAATATGTTTAAGAGAAGCTATGTACTTCTTCACCTCCAATTTCGTCAGCATTTTCCATTAAAAGCTCATCAAGGAGTTGAAGTGGGCGAGGGAATTGAAGTTCGATCCACATCGGACATGAAGCTAAATAATTTATTATTTGAAGAATTAGGAGAAAAAACAAACTAATTGTTTGTCGTCTATATTCCTGACCCCAACCTTTAACAAAGCTTATTCTACAAAGGCAATAAATCTGTTAATTCTAACGCATTTTAATTAAAAATTAAATTAGACCTGTAACATATAAAGTGCATTATATCCAAGCAGACGAGCCTCAGTTAATAAATTGTCAAACATTTTCATGTCAAAGAGGCAAAATTGCTCTATGGAAATTAAATTCATTAAAAATAGTTATTAAAAAACTTGATTCATTAGAAGATGTAGCTTTAAGTCTGTAAACAGTAGCTAATTCATCACCATTTTTACGTGCAAATAGAGGGCATTCTTAAATTAAAAAATGTTAGGCTCTCCTTTACAGCTAAAAATCCGCAACTTTTTATCCGCAAATAATGTTTACTACAATGAAGGTGTTAATTTTAAGGATTCTCTAATTCCGATGGTTTTTAATTGAAAAAATCCAAACCTGTCAAAATATAAAGGGACAGTATCACTTAATTTCTATTTAATTTAGGAAAGTTGCGATCTTCTCTTTGCAAAAAGGAAAAGTAACAACTTCTTTATCTTAAAATGTTTTAAAAATTAAAAACATACGAACAAAAACAGCGGAATCACTAAGGCATTCCAAATAAATATTTTCATCTCTCTGATTTAAGCGAATCCCTTTTCCAATAGAACGACCCACTTTTGCTGTTAAAAAATTTTAAAATTAAAATTCCAAAAATGATTTAACTTACTAACAAAAGGATTTCTATTTATATTCCCAATGACACCTTAAATAAATAAAAGTAAAAAGAAAATATATTAAAACCCTACCCAAACAAAACCGTGTATTTTCTGCAGAAGCACATACTCCACCATCAATTATTAGTCTAAAATTAAAATTACTTAAGTTCCCCTTAAATTTATAAATATTTTACATTAACTAGATATAAGTCAGGATATGTATTAAGTCTTGGGTTACTCTTGCACCCAGTCATATCCTTCGATTTCAATCAAGGTCAATAAATTAAATATAGCCCAAGAGACTTTTAGAGGTTATCTTTAATTTATACTTACTGAGGATCCTCGTTCTGTTTCCATTCAGATTTAAAAACCTCACCAACCTAAAAAAATAATATGTATACAAAATAATCTAAAAACATACACGTTCATTCATTTCATAATAATAAACCATACACCAAAAATTTGTCAAAGCTAATTATAAAGAAAAATGCATTATTAATCAAAATATTATTGACACAAATATGTAGAGAAAAATATCAAATAAGGAAATCGGGTATTTAGAACTATCCTTCACCTTCCTAATGAGTTCAATTTTTACCTAATTCTATCGGGTGTTCAAAATAAAAGCAAAATTTAATGCCTTATTTTTACCTGCTTTAGGAGGTCTCATTTGCGAATTAATTACAACGTCTTGATCATTTGGATGAATTAAAATTGTGTTTAATGAATTACGAATTAGAGAGTCCGTTAAATTCTGAACTGATGCGCTTGTACCGGGAACTTGTTCGCTAAAAAAATTAAATTAAAATATTTAAAATTAAAAAATTAATTAAACCTTTCAATTAATTCATTTTTTATGGAACGATGAAAATTCTTATCTGCAGGCTTTTTACTCATAATTTTTAGTTACACATAGAATATAATTTATCAAATATTTTTTAGTTTTCTAAACTCAAAAGAACAAATAAAGAAATTTTATAGGAGAGTGGAGCTTTAATCGCGGACGATTCAGTGATTGTTTTTTTCCCTAATTTTTCCAAGTTAAAACTTCTTTTTTTTTGGTTAAATTGAAATAGAAATTTTAAAAAACGTGGGCAATTAAAATAGACAACGATGGATATTTATACCTATTCGAGTAAACAAGGCGATGTAGCACTTGCGATCAAACTACCCTTTTCTTTTATTTAACTAATTCTCTTTTAAATTATAAAAGAATTTCTTTCGATTTATGTTTGATATAAAAATTTAAAAAAAAAGGATAAAATAAAAATCAAAATCTAACAAATTATCAGAATAAATGTATTTAAAACAGAGGACTAAAAATAAATCAAAATTGTTTTTACATAATTCAGAGCTTTAATTGTTTTTTTAAAAAAAAATGTAGTTCATTTAGAATATATTGTATTTATTTGTAAAATCATTAACTGTTTTCTGCAGTTTAAATAAATATAATTTTAACACTTCTATTTTATTTAAATAAACAAAGCATTGATTAAAAAGATTATATGCATTTATCCTTAATTAAAAAAATAATAATTAAAATTTTTTTATATTTTTAAGGTTTAGAAGGTGTAGTGGAACCATAACTTTTTTTATTTTATTATCTGAACATTTTTTTTATTAATCGAAACTTCTTATAAGGAGGATTTCTTTTCGATTAATACAACGGATTGGAATAAATCCCTACCAAATTTTGGAATATTTTCAAATAGTAAATAGAAAGAATAATAAAATTAAAAAAACCTTGTTGTTCTATCGATGTTATTTAAATTAAAATTATCACTAAAAATTTTAATTTCTTCGTAAGGTCCTTTTCCAATGAAATGTTTTTTAATTTTCTCAAAACTGTCTAATTCTGAACTCTAAAATAAATTATTTTAAATTAAAAAATTATTTTTAATAAAAAATGTTGAGTAAAAAATTAATACTTTTTTATTTTCATATTCAATAAATTTAAAAAATAATTCATCAAGTCCATCACTCAATTGAAGACCTGAAGAGACTAAATATCCTTTTATCATTGCATATAATATTTTTTTAATTTTTTCGTTATTTTTGTTGTTTTTAAAATTCTCATGGACCAACACGTCATTATGTAAAATAAAAAATAAATTTAGATTAATGGGAAATACTAAGATTTAATACTAGTTACACACTTCATAAGGAACCCTCAGATCTCTCAAAGAAACTCAAAATTTGCTTTGGTATGGATTTAGAAAAATAAATTCCCCTAACAAATAAAACCCTTAATATACCCATCTTTTATCTGATTTTCATTTCCCAATAAAATATCTAAACAATCATTTATTTGATTAGATGTACATATTTCTATTTCTTTGTCATCAAATATTGAATGTAAAATTTCATCAAAATTCTCCTCACTTTTAAATTCATTGCCAGACAATGCAAACAAACATTTTTTAGACATTAATGAACTTTAAATGAATTTAAAAAAATATATCGATATTCTACAAATGAGCTCATTTAAATAAAATAATATACATAACGCCAGAATTTAATTTAATTAATTTTTTAAGGGCACTTAATGGATTCTCTAAAACTTTAAAAACCTAAGTTAATACACAAATATTTATTTAGTCTATTTTCCTACCTTTCTGACCCTGAGTTTTTTACTAAAAATAATTTTTTAATTAATTCCTTCCAAAGTTTATATCCATCATCCTTGGTCATTATATTTATTATTTTAAAATATTCTTCTTTTTTATTAATAAATTTCTCTTTAAGTTTAAAAATTTCTCCTTCTAATAAATCATTTAAATGTATTTTTATTTTATTAATTAAATTGCCTTCTTCCTGTCCTTCGCGAATATTAATAAATTTTACAATAAAACTACCATTATTTTTTACAAGTATAATATCATTTAAATTTATACTTATTTCTTTACCTTAAAATTTAAATTTAATTTTGTTCCTTTATTTAAAAAAATAAAAAAGGTAAATTTATGTTTATTGTTAAAAAGCAATACATTACGCTTTCATTAAAAATTAAAATTAGAACGTTTTACTATTATTAAATTCTCAACAATTTTTAAATTTATTTCTCTAAAGTCAGAAAATAATTAATTCTTTAGAATAAGAAAAATTGCCTTAATTTATTCCTATCTAATTTAATTTAAATTAATTTAAATATCTAGAGACCAGTTGAATTTTTTATTTCTTTCATTCCTTTTAATATTTCAGATGTAATTAATTCAAATTTTAAATAATTTTTCCAATTATTTATTTCTTTTATATTTAAAAATGCATAACGAATATTGTAACGCAAAAATTCCGCTAAAGGTGCCAACAATGTTTCATCAAATAAAAGTTTGTTTTGTTTAATTAATGAATCATAAATCTCAGAATTTCTTTAAAAATGTTTTATTTAATTTTAATGAAAATTAACAAAATTATTAATTTTTACAATTTGTGGGTAATTATTTAAGGAATTTATTTTTCAAAATTACTCAAGGGATAAATGATTTTGTTAGTGATAGTTTCAAAAAGAAAAAACTCTTAAAGAGACTATTTAAAATAAAATTAAAAACAAGGATTTTTAAATATTAAAAAATACCCTTCATAAGACAATTTCGCTACATTTTTTAGACCATTCTCTTGAGATAAATATTCAAAATTTTCATAAAGTTGTTCAATCAAAACAGCTTTTTTAGTAATATTTTTTACATATTCAATCTCTAATTTACATTTTCCTTCTGTTAAAGAAAATAAATGTGTCAGTTTTTTTGGCTAAAATAAAAATTTTTTTTTAAATTTTTTAAAATCAATATTACCCTTAATTCAAAACTTCCATATATTCCAAGAGGAAAAGCTCTTTTTGCATCAAATTTTTCTAAATATATTTTTCCATTCCTATATTCTTCCAAATCATTACCAATAGAAATACGTTCATAACCGCAAGGGCATTCTTAAATTATTTTTATTTTAAAGGCATTTAACTGTCTAGGTGTTGTGGTGTATAACGGTCTAGTATATAAGCCCCTTAAAAGGAGACTATAAAAGCTCCTATTTCCACCAGTCAGTGTTTCAACCATCTTCTATATTGTTTCAACCTAGTCTTATTCATTCACTATTATTGTATTTCTACACTTCAAATAAACATTAAAATCTTGTTGCTCGTCTCTTAGACTACAACAACATCTAGTGCTATTTACCCGTAGTTAAGAACACAAAACTGAGTAAAGTTTCCTAAAAATAAATAAACTTACCGCTCTCATAAATTATTTCAAATTCTTCATTTGTATTAACTTTAATTTCCTCAATAATTATAGAACTTTTTTCATTATCATTTTTAATTGAAGTTAAGCGAAAATTATGTTCTTTTTTACATCCATAAAAATCAGACACAAAACATTTAAAATAAAGATTTTCAGACGAATAAAATGAATTATGGAAATTGAAGGATTTGTTGGTTACATTTCCTTTATTTTAAATAAATTAATTAATATTATAAAATAAATAATTATTTTAATAATTAAAATATATTAATTTTACAATGCTTCCTTAAAATACAAAAATATTTTATTTCATTACCTATTTCTTTAATTAAATCTTTTTGTGATTTTGACAATTTTTCTTTATACTAGCGGAGTAGGCCGCCTATCGGCGGCCTTCTTCGCTAGCAAAAACTTAAAGAACCTAAAAAATAAAACATACAAACTTAAACACATTTCCAAACTAAACAAAAACACAAAACAAAACAACCATCATCAATATAAAAACATCTAAAACATTATAACAATAAAACTTCAGGATATAAAATAAACAAAAGTGTATAGAACATTTTCATCAAAAAATATACAAAGTTTAACAAAAATAACTTAAAACTAATCAAACTTTAAAGAAAACCTCATTAAAGTAACTAAAATTAAAAAAAAAAACAAACATAAACAAAATTTTATTCAAAACAAAATAAATATACAATTAAAATGATACAATAAAAGAGAGTACAAATAAAAGGGGGTATGTATGTATATATATGTATGTATGTATCGTAAATGTATAATAAATAAATTAAACAAAAAATTTCAAAGCAATTCTATATCTTTAACTCGCATATATATACGCCTATTTTTCTACGAAACTAAGATTCTAATCTCTATCATCTAGGATCTCTTTATAAACTACATTCTTGACCTTACGGTCACTACTACTATTATCTAATTTAACTTTTATCATATTCCATGATCTCGCTCTCGAAAGAGCCACATACAATTGTCCATGTCCGAAGACCTCTTTTCTAAGATCTATTCCAACTCGCTCAAGGGTTTGCCCTTGAGCCTTATTTATCGTCATAGCAAAAGCTAACACCAATGGGAATTGGTGCCTATGCAAATCAAATGGGTATTCCTCGGAACAACAAAGTGTTATCCGAGGTATATACTCAGTTTGACCTGCCTTATCTCCAGTCAGAATCCTGCAAACAATTAAGTTTGCATTCATCTCCTCAACTCTCATTCTCGTCCCATTACAGAGACCTTTTTCTATATTCAGATTTCTAATTAACATGACAGTAGCATGTTTCTTTAATCTAAGCTCATGCACTGAAAAACCATTTGGTCTCAGAGCATTCAGATACTCATCTAGGTACTCATTGACACGCTGTCGATTTTCATCCTCAGCATGATCAATGCTAGTATACAAAATCTCTTTTCCTGGCAGCATAGCCAGGACTTTACTATTAATCTCAGATACATCTATATTCTTTGGTGCTAAAATGGCACTATTGGCCATTTCTTGAAAATTCTCAGAATCAATACTATGTGCAAAAATCTCTTCAGCTAAGTCTCCAAAACTAATACACTCGGATGGTAATGTAATGGAATCATTTTCATCATTCCATTTACCATTCCCTATTTCTATTAAATCTCTTGCAAATTCTTGCTCCATTTCTAGAGCTCTCATATTTCTAGATAACTTATATTGCTTTGCAATATTCCAATACTCAGATCTCTTAATGGTCGAGTTGACCACCTCTGCTCTCGTAGCATGTTTCTGAATTGGCAGGGTTTGACGAAAGTCACCCGTCCAAAGCATAACTTTGCCACCAAATACTAAATCATTATTCATGATTTCTTTTAACTTTTCATCTAGTGTTCGCAATGCACGCTTATTTATCATAGGCGCCTCATCGCAAATGAACACCTCGGTTTCTTTTAACTCAGTCCATGCCCTACTTCTAGGGCCTATGTTCGAATTACTCATATCTAATGCTAATCCAAATCTATTATGCAAAGTCCTACCGGCAGGCATTAAAGTAGCTGCCATACCGGTAAAGGCCATAGTACTAAGTTTCTTTTTCTCTCCTCTAAGCATATGAACAATTGTATTGTTCACATGCGTCTTACCTGTTCCACCTGGTCCACTTAAAAAGTAGAACGCAGGCTCAAGAACAGGCCTATGTACTCTATTCATAATCTCATCAACTATTAATCTCTGCTCATCATACATATTATTATATGCAGATAAGCCTAATTCCTTCTCTTCTTTAGCATCGAATGTAGCTTCTACATCCTCAGCTAAATCTATTTGCTCCATGGTAGGAAAATCAGCAAGTGATTTCCCACCCTTAACAATACTAAAAGCTATTTCTCTATATGCTTTCGCATATGCTAAATCTACAGAAAAATTTCTAATAAAATCTTCTGCTAAGAAATCTCTAAACATCAACCAAAGCTCCTCCGGCTGAGCCGGGTTGCAATGGACTAAGATCAAAGCAAAAAAATCTCGCAATTTTCTAGGCATCTCAAAACTAATTGCCTCTTCCAAGGCCTTTTTCCTCTCTTCATCATTTCTAATTAACCCATGTTCAAGACATGCTTCAGAAAAGGTCGTACAAACCTTAACTGAGCCATCTGAACGTCTAATAGTCTTGAGCTCTTCATAAGAAGAAGCTCCTCTAACATTCAACAACAATAGCCGCAGGTGGTATCGCTCTGGTTCTGCCGGTGACACTTTAACCATACGACCAATTGCGTTAAAATGTTTCTTACGCTCAGACCAAATTCCTTTACTAAAGCAAAACTTTTCAGGCAACTGATGGTACAGTAAAGCCCTAGAAGAATCACTTCTCTTATTCAAATCAAAATAAGCTAATAACTCAGAACAATTACTTGTCCTTTCTAAAATCTCGGCTTCACTCATAGTCTCATCAAAATAACAAATTTGCTCGCCTTCCAGATGAACTGGCAAGGCCATAATACTATGACTTCTATCATACATAGGCAATTCTAAGATCCGCCAGACTGCCTCCTGAGGGCAGACATATCTAGCGTCTATGAACTCTTTGACCTCATCATGGTCATTTCTAGGCTCTAGTTCTAATCTAGCTCTATCCGGTGGTTTATGCACATACTTATGCAAGTATTTCACCGAACTAATGCTATTAACTTTTTCAAGGTTAATATGGCATCTAAATACTTTCAATAGATAAGGATTGTGAGGCACAACCCATCTATTGTCCAATTCTATTCTCTTTCCTGAGACTAATACTTCTACTTTTCTACCATCATCTGGTCTGGCGTATAACGTCAAACCCTTCTCTAAGACCAAAGTCTTATCTTGAAATGCTTTAGGATAACCCTTAGAGCACTTCCTAATTTTCTTTCCATTTTCTAAGATCTCTTCCATGCATGGGGAGTTTGGATTCAAACTTCCACATGGGCCATGGATCATAAAACTCTTTACTAAATCAAATAACTCAGTACCCTGTTCAGGTATTCTAGCACTAATGCCTCTATTATCAACATCTTCCGATGTCAATAACTTATCCTCTTCACTAAGCGTCAAAAGCAAATGAATATGAGGAAGGCCTCTGCCTTGATTCTCTACAGGATACATCCAGGCATTGACACTTCCAAATATTCTCTCTTTTACTATTTGCTGCATAACAGCCTTGACTTTCAAATGAAAGACTCTAACAACTAAGTCTGGTCTATCGCTAGGAACTTGTCTAGGAAACAAATTATCTAAAATCTCAGACCATCTAGGATTACATGTCATAGTCAAGAAGAGATCTGGATTACCAAACCTTCTGACTATGGCCATAGCATCTTGGAAATGCTTCTCAACATATCTAGGACTGTTTGTTACACTTGGTGGAAGTATTACCTTCCGACCAAGGGGCAAACCTAATTCTAAGGATCTATTAAACATAATGTTATCTATATTCTTATATGCCTCAGCACATATCTTTTTTTGATTCATACGAATCCATCTAAGTCTATCTCCTTCTATTTTCACATACTCATCTACGCAATACTGTTGAAAGAGTTTGCCTCCATGTAAAATGGGATTAAACTCATTTCGTATTGCCAAACTACAGCAGACATACTGCAGCCTAGTAACTCTTCTAGTACTATTACTCTGCTTTAGCTCTGGATGCCAACCAAGAGTACCACGCGGATAAAAAAGCGGGTAAGTCATTGGTGTCACCATTGCGTCAGCACTATTCAAAATCTTTAACTCTTTTCCATGTTGTCTTACGACAACCTTTGCATCTGGTACTTCCCCGTCTGCGCCGGGTACATACACAGCTGCAATCTCATTTGCTCTTGGTACATTGTACCCTAATCTTCTATCTAATTGCCTTCCGGTTTCAAACAAAAGTTTGATCTCGGATGGCTCTCTGTTCTCTAATCTAGCTCTTTCGAATTCAGAAGATTCCTCTTCCTTCATCATCATATAAGCCTCAGCAAAAGGGTTTCCCCTTCTAATAATCTCATATACACATCTAAGCAATTCAGGGTCAACTCCGGCATTAGCCTTTGTCATCGCCCTCATTGCCTCAGCGGTATCTACGATGAAGATCTGCCCGTAAGCAGGTTCATCGCCTAAATCTGGATTCAAAGCTATGTTCAGTTTGTGATATACTTGACCGTATATGCGAAAGCAATACGGCCCTCTTCTGCTAGGAAATCTATGTCTAAGTGGATTCATTGAAGCGAAGGACACGCTACTATTCAAATGACGAATATTGTCAAAGAAATTCACATGCCTTGCATCAATTCTCAGAAACAAATTTTTCAATTCTTCAGGAAAATCCTGCTCTGGTATATTCAAATTAACAACTTTACCATGATGGCAACAGTCATTAAATGAATTACCTCTAGTCTTCTCTTCAGCAAAATGCAAAGCACCGCAGTGCATGCATTCAATACTAAGATTACTAAGTTTATTCTCAATTGCTAATTCTAAACAACCTGCTTGATACTTTCGTACAGCAGGTTGATCTAAGCTCTTTCTCTTTTTTCTCTTATCTTCTAGTCTTTTTCTCGTTCTTGCTCAGATTCAAGCGATCTTTTAATTGCCATCCTCTGTCTATTTTTCTCAAGTCTAAGATTTCTATGATTCTCGTCCTCGAGGGACCTCAGAGACTGTTGCCTCTCTTTTTGACTATTTAATCTATGATTTCTAAGATTCTCATCCTCAAGGGATCTCAGAGACTGCTGTCTCTCCTTTTGACTATTTAATCTAAGATTTCTAAGATTCTCATCCTCAAGGGATCTCAGAGACTGCTGTCTCTCCTTTTGACAATTTAATCTAAGATTTCTAAGATTCTCATCCTCAAGGGATCTAAGATACTCGTGTCTCTCTCTATCACTGTTTAATCTAAGATTTCTAAGATGCTCAGGTTCCTCAGCACGGGATCTTCTTTTCCTGGCGGCGGCACTGGAGAAGCTTTGTTCGTTGACGGCACTGAAGCAGCTTTGGTCGTTGGCAGCACGTGAGAAGCTTTGGTCGTTGGCGGCATTGAAGCAGCTTTGGTCGTTGGCGACAGTTGAATAGCATTGGTTGTTGACGGCAATAGAGCAGGTTTGGTCGTCGGCGGCAGTGGAGTAGCATTGGTTGTTGACGGCATTGGAGCAGCTTTGGTCGTTGGCGGCACTGGAGCAGCATTGGTCGTTGTCGGCACTGGAGCAGCATTGGTCGTCCTCCATGAGCAAATTCAGCAAAGGTGTCGGCAATAAAGCGGGAACAGAAGATTTTGAAAATACAGCGTTGTTTATGTAGTATGAAGAATGTGTGGCGGTTGAGAAATGAAAAAATGCGGGTTTTTATAGTATCAGAGACTGAGTAAAATAACGGTTTATATAGTGAAGTTCTAAAGCAACAAAAATTAACTTGTCATAGTCATGTATCTTAAACTCAAGCGGCACAGACTTAAGTTCAAAGAATCAAGTTCACGGACTCAAGTATCACAGACTCAAGTGGTACAGACTCAAGTGGCACAGACTTAAGTTCACAGACTCAAGCATCACAGATTCAAGTGCCACGGACTCATGTGGCACAGACTCAAGCGGTACAGACTCAAGCGGCACAAAAATAAGTCCACAGACTCAAGTGCAATAGACTCAAGTGACACAGACTCAAGCGGCACAAACTCAAGATCGCAGACTCAAACGGCACAAACTCAAGTCCACAGATTCAAGTGCCACGGACTCAAGCGGTACAGACTCAAGCGGCACAAAATTAAGTCCACAGACTCAAGTGTCATAGACTCAAGTGACACAGACTCAAGCGGCACAGACTCAAACGCCACAAACTCAAGATCGCAGACTCAAATGGCACAGACTTAAGCGGATCAGACTCAAGCGGCACATACTCAAGTGCCATAGACTCAAGTGGGACAGACTCAAGTTCACAAACTTAAGTATCATCCCCGACTCTACCTTATCACACTTGATTTTATTCCACCTTCCTCTTCCCTCCAAAACTTTACTATAAAAGCCTTCATTTTCTTTCATTCCACACAACATTACTATAAAAGGACAGACAAACAAACAAACACACACCTTTTCTCAATTATATAATTAGATTGTTGTTGCAACTTTTTTCCAAAAAGCATAATAACTGGAAATTTACGCAAATTTTCTATACTTTTATTTTTATTGTCTTTATTTAACCATTGAATAAATAAAAACTTTTCTTCATTTTTCTCTTCATAAAAATTATAAATTTTGTATTCTTTATGTTTTTCTCCATTTATATTTTCTGACATTTTTTTAATAACAACACATTTGTTGGCTTCTTTTAATTTAATTTCATAATTAAAATGTTCTTCTTCTAATGTTTTAGATGTGGAGAAAAATAAAATAAATAAAATGGAAAATGAAGAAAATAATTTAATTAAAATAATATTCATTTAAACATTTAAATAAAAAACAGATTTATTTTATTTTTGACTGGGGAAGCTTTAAAATTAATTTAAAAAATTTAATTGAGTGAGGAATGAAGAGACAATTGAAAGGAGAAAAGAAAATATTTTTTACACGTTGAAGAAGCTCTCAATTTTACCTTTTTTCTCTATGAGAGAGAAAAGGTTTAGCCTTGCCTTTTAGAATTTTTTTCTCTAAAATGCCTTGGCATTATTCAAAGGCTTTATTAAACAAAGAAAGGATAGAATTAAACAAATAAAATTTTAAAGATCAAATGACCTATCAGACGGTTTAGGTCTTATGAGGATAATCAAAAGACTTCGATTTTATAGAAATTAATTTAAAAATTAAAATAAATTAAATTAAAAATTAATATATGTAAAAATAATTTTTAAAATAAATAAAAGTTTTAATTTTTTTATCCGTTTAACTGAAAGAAGGTTAAATTTCCCCAATTTTAATTAAAAAAGTAAGAATTAAATTTTATTTAAATTTTATTAGAATCTATTGCAAAATTCTTATTTTAACATTTTTGCCTTAAATTAAAAAAAAACAAAACAAGAATAAATTTTTATTCAAAAAATTAACAAAAATAAAATTTAAAAAAATAATCTTAAAACAAATTTTTCAATTAAATTAAAATAAATTAAGCATTTAATTATTAGATGCGTCAGTGGCTCAGCAATACATCTAATATTATTTTAAGATTAAAAACAAAACATAATAAATAGAATAATAATAAAAATTACTCAATTTCTGTCATCTTTTATTTAATCAAATCGTTAAGAGAAAACCTTTCTTCCTCAAAAATTAACATTAATTTTTCTTTTATTCTCTATTTTTAATTATAACTATTAATTAATTTATAATTAGAAAATATAAATAGTCAATTATTTCTAAAGATCAGAAAATAATTTAATTTTATTAAAATAAATAAATAAATTAATTAATTTATAAATTAGGAATATTATTAAATTATTTAAAATATTTTCTTTTTAATTAAAATTTATAAATTCTTTTAAAATTACCACAATTATAATTATTTAATTATTTTTTAAAATTTTATTTTTTGATGAATCGTCATTTTTTTAAAATGATTTTTTTATTTTTATTTTCTTATCTTTAAGTACCTCTTTACAAAATAGAATAATCATTGAAATAATTAAAAAAAGAATTCTTTCTAAATTTAATTAAAAATATTTTTTTTTAATATATAAAATATTAAAAGAGAAAATATTTTTAAATATATCGAAAAATTATTTAATTTTCTTCCCTATTGAACAAACTATTAAAATTAATTAAACAAATTTAAAAAATATTTATTTCTTTGAAATACCTAATTATATAAAAAATATTTTTATTTCTTTCTTTTAAAAGAATTAATTTAAAATTTTCTTTACTCTTTTTATTTTTTATATTTTTTTAAAGAAAATATTTTTTTAATTTTATTTCCGGAAAGACTTTTCCAATAATTTTTCTTTTTAAAAGAATTAATTATTCGAGAAGGTTGCTTAATATTCTACATTAATTTAATTATTAATAAACTTGAATTAATTAATAAACAATTATTTAACTGAAATTAGGGGTTGGGACAGAACAGGAAAAATTATTTTATTTTTAAAGTATCTTCTTTTAAATAAAAAGAATTAATTAAAAGAATTATTTAATAATATTTTTAAATAAATAAATAAATAATTAGAGGATTAAATAAAATAAAAAGGTTGCCATAACTAATTTTTTTAAATCGATGATTCCTTTTTATTTTCTTTTCTTTTTACACAAATAAATACACATATTTCCTCTTTTTCTCATTTTGTTGTTAAATAATATCCCTTTATTCCCATCTCTTTATTTATTTTAAATATTTTTATTTTTTAATTAAATTTTGTCCATTTAATGATAAATAAATTACTCATTATTTTCCCTTTTAATAATAAAAAAAATCTTTAAAAAATTTAATTGTTTATGTAAAAAAAAAATATTGTTTTCATTAATCTATTTATTAATTGGGTAATTTAAAATTGTTTTTTATTTAATTAAAATAATTAATTTTAAATTAATTTTTTACAGAAAAGGAACAGATGAATCAGGTAAATGTAAAAAATAAATAAGTTAAATTAAAAATAAACTTAGGCTGAATTTGAATTAAAATATGAAAATATTGCTAGATTAAACAAACAAAATAAACAACAAAAAATATTAAATTCAAAATTAAATAATTTACTTAAAAATTGTAAATCTACATGTCTAAACAAAGAAAATATTAAAAAAGGAATTTTTGATCTTTTACCGATTCTTGATTTGTTAACAAATTATAGAACAAGAAAATACTTGCAATGTGATATAATTACTGGATTAACTGTTGGGATAATGGTTGTTCCACAAGGTAAATAAATTAAACTATTTAAACTATTGTTTGAAGTGTTGTTTAAAGTAATTTAAAAATTAATAAATTAATTAAATTAATTTATTTAGAATTTTTTAAAAATTAATGTCTGTTTAAATTATATGTTTTTTTAATTTTAAATTAATTCTTAAAATTCTCACTCTATTTTAATAATTTATTAATTAAATGTATGTATTTAGGAATGGCATATGCCACTTTAGCAAAAGTGCCACCAGTCTATGGTTTATATTCCTGTTTTTTTCCTGCTTTCTTTTACATGTTCTTTGGTACTTCACCACATGTTTCCATCGGTTTCTTTTCTTCCTTTTTTTTTAAATTTATTTAAATTTTTAAAAATTATTAATAAATATCAAAGTGTCAATTTTAAATTTTTATTGAGGAACTTTTGCTGTTGCAAGTATGATGGTAGGAAATTTGCGTTCTCAGCTTATTCCTGAAAATGGAAATAATAGTACAAATACTTTAATTATTAATGGAGAACAATTAGATCCTCTTGTTCTAACAAGTGCTTTAACCTTTGGGGTTGGAATATTTCAGGTAAATATTTAAAAATTAAATTCTGAAAATTTGTTTGAATTTTTAAAAAATATTTTGTGTTAATGGAATAAATTCTATTGTAAGAAATTTAGCTTCTACCATGTGAGTAATAATAAAAACGTTTTTTAGAATCACACTTAATTACTCTTTAACTAGCTTAACCTTCAATATTTTCTTTTAACCTATTTTTAGTTATTAATGGCTATATTTCGACTTTCCTTTGTAACTAATTACATTTCTGATTCCCTTATTTCTGGTTTTACTACTGGTGCAGCTGTCCATGTACTGACCTCACAATTGGATAAATTAATTGGAATTAAATTAAAAAGCTATGGAGGTCCTGGACTTGTTTTATTTGTAAGCCTTTTCTTCGTCCTCTTTAAATTTATTTTTTAATTTTTAGATGTGGAAAGATTTATTTTTTTCTGCTTCAAAAATTAATTTATTCACTGTCAGTATTTCTGCTTTTGGTCTTTTATTTTTAAGTATTGGAAGAGATTGGATTAATCCAATGTTTAGAAAACGGTTTCGAATTCCTCTGCCTTTGGAACTTTTTTTGGTATTTTTTTTTGGTAATTAGAGTCTATGGGTCTTCTATTATTTAATTTCTTAAAAACTCAATTTTCGAGCACTAATGAATTTTTGTTTCATTTCCCTTTACTAACTTATTTAAATTATAAAACATAAGGAAGCGTGTGCTTTATTTAATTTTATATACCCTAAAATATAGCCTGGCTAATCCTCTAAACATCCTTCTATTATCTTTCAATTCTCATAGATACTAATAATAATATTCCTTATAAAAAGTGTGTACATTGAGATGTTTCTCATTTTATTAAGTCTTGAATAAACCGTAAACCTCATTTTCAACATCCTTCTTTAAAGGTAATTGCAGCAATAATAGTTTCATCAATGATTGGACTAAAAAATAATTATGAAGTTAGAGTTGTTGATAATGTACCACAAGGGTAATATTAATAAATAAATAAATAAATAATAAATAAATAAAAATAAAGAATGCCAAATTATTCAATTCCTCTTCTTTCAATTTTACATTTAATTTGGTTGGATGCTTTAACTATTTCAATTATTTGTTATGCTTTTCTTTACTCTCTTGGAAAAACATTTTCCAAAAAACATAAATATAAATTAAATGCTAATAAAGAATTATATGCTTTAAGTATGTGTTCTATACTTTCTTCTTTTTTTCCTGTTTTTCCATTTGGAGCTTCTCTTTCCAGGTCTTCTTTATGTGAACTTACTGGGGCTAAAACACAGGTTTTATTTTACAAAAATTAAATTTTTATTTTAATTTTCTTTTAATTTTTCAAATTAATTTAATTTCCAGCTCCATGCACTGTTTTCAAGTATTTTATTGTTGGTGGTTATCCTTTGGATTGGACCTTTACTTGAACCCCTTCCAATTGCTGTCCTTGGTTGTATTGTAGTTGTTAGCCTTAAACCTCTTTTTCTCCAATTTAAAGAATTACCAAGGCTTTGGAAAATTAATATTTTTGATTTTGTTAGTTTATTTTTAATTTAATTATTCTTTAATAGAAAAATAATTTACTGGCTTTTTTCCTGTTTTTAGTTCAAATTGTAATTATATTAAATAAAGAAATATTTAATAAAATTAATACAATTGTTTATTAATTTTTAATTTTAATTTAACTGAACCAAAATAATTAATTTTAATATTTTTTAGTTAATTTGGATAATTGCCTTTATAAGTACAGCATTTCTTAATATAACTTATGGTCTTGTAATTTCTTTATTTTTTTCAATTTTATCAATTATACTTAAAGAACAATGGTTTTTTTTAAAATAAAATTATTTTTATTAATTTAGGCCAAAATTTACAAGAATTGGGAGTGATGTTGAATCAAAGGGAATTTTTAGGCCTTTAAATTTATATAATTGTAAATTAAATTTTAATATAAAAATAATTAATTTTTTTAGCTTTAATTGACCCAGGAGTTAAAATTAATACTCAAATTTGGAGATTTGAGTCTCCTTTACATTTTGGAAATTCTTCAAAATTAGTAGATTATGTTAGTGTTATTTGTCAACAAATTTTGAAAAATGATGATGCTTTTTTGAATGGAAATGACGAAATAAAAGTTACAGAAAAACTTTCAGTTGATAAAGAAGAAAAGGTAAAATACACAAATAATTCAAGTTTATTTAATTTAAATTTAATTGAATTTATAATTAATCTTTCATTTACTTTAAATAAATAAATATTTAATTAAAAAATAAAAAATAATATTAATTAAATTTAAAAAATATTCTTTAAAATACAGGAATATTTATAAGCTTAAATTTATAAATTTAAGGTCTTATTTAAATTCCCCCTTTTTTTTACTTTATTTTTTAATAAATTAATTAATTTATTTTAATACCTTCCCCAATAAATAATTAATTTAAATTAATTAATTAAATAAATTTAGAAATCTGTTGGTTCTAATGAATTTGTTCAGCTTTCTAAAATTAAAGAAAATTCAAATAATAATAATTCTTCCACTTCTCTTTCATCAAATAATTTAATAAAAATTAAAGGAACTTTAATTTTGGATTGTTCTGTTATTTCTTTTATTGATTCTTCTGGAATAGATTCTTTAATTGAAATATATTTAGATACTAAAAGAATTAATATTTGTGTTAAATTTGCTTCTTTTTCTGGTAAATTTAAATTAAATTAAAAATGCTTAGAAATTTTAGATTCAATTTTAAAAGTCTTCCATCATTGTTCTCTTTTTGAAAAAATTCCAGAAGAATGTTTTTTTCCTTCAATTAAAGAATGCTTAGATTCATGTTCTTCATTAACTAATTTTATTTGTGAAAATAAAATGTGATAATATTTATTTATTTTTCTTTAAATATTTTTTTTCTAGTTCTTTAAATACTTGGAATATTTATAAAATAATTAAAAATTAGAATATTTATTTTTAAATAAATATTAAATAAATAGATGCATTTATACAATTGTAAAATTAATTAGAAATTATTTTTCTTCTTTTATTATTTTTTTTTCTCGAATGATTTTATAAATTTTTAAATAAACATATTAACTTAAAAAATAAAGAATATTTTTTGTGTTTTTCCATATATTTTTATTTCTTCAAAAATATTTTATTCAAAAATAAATGTATCACAAATTAATTTAATAAATTAAATTCTTCTTTCTTTATTTAATTAGTTCTAATGTTTATACTATTTTGAGGTCCAACTCTAATTGTTCTAACAAATATTTGTTGCTGTTGGTTAATTCCAAATAGTTTGAGTATATTTTGTTTAATTAATTTAAATTCTTTATTGTAAGCATTTCTATAGTCTCCACTAAAAATTAAATTAAATTAAATTAAATTAAATTAAATTAAATTAAATTAAATTAAATTAAATTAAATTAAATTAAATTAAATTAAATTAAATTAAATTAAATTAAATTAAATTAAATTAAATTAAATTAAATTAAATTAAATTAAATTAAATTAAATTAAATTAAATTAAATTAAATTAAATTAAATTAAATTAAATTAAATTAAATTAAATTAAATTAAATTAAATTAAATTAAATTAAATTAAATTAAATTAAATTAAATTAAATTAAATTAAATTAAATTAAATTAAATTAAATTAAATTAAATTAAATTAAATTAAATTAAATTAAATTAAATTAAATTAAATTAAATTAAATTAAATTAAATTAAATTAAATTAAATTAAATTAAATTAAATTAAATTAAATTAAATTAAATTAAATTAAATTAAATTAAATTAAATTAAATTAAATTAAATTAAATTAAATTAAATTAAATTAAATTAAATTAAATTAAATTAAATTAAATTAAATTAAATTAAATTAAATTAAATTAAATTAAATTAAATTAAATTAAATTAAATTAAATTAAATTAAATTAAATTAAATTAAATTAAATTAAATTAAATTAAATTAATTACCTATTTATATAAAGAATTGGTGCATTAGAAGCACTAGAAATAAAAACAATTATCATATTAATAGCATTAAATTGTAAGAATTGAAGAGGATCATTAGCTCTTACTAAAGGTATTAAAATATAAATAATAATTATTAATGTTAGCAAATATCCTCCAATATTTATAAAAACAATTAAAAATAAGGATCTATAAATTTTCTTCATTTTTTCATCAGAAGAGACTAAAAATTAATTTAATTAAAAATTAAATAAAATTAAAATTCAACCTTTTTTAACAGAAAGAATTAATCCAATTAAACAATATAAAATTATTGGAGGAGTGAACATAAAAGGTATTGAACTAAATAAGCTATTCTCAATGCTAATTATTCCAATAAAATCACTAAGAATTCCATTTACTGGCCATTCATAAAAATTATTTAAAGATTTAATAATTATAAATATTATATAACAATTAAGTAAAATAATTGTAAAAAAATGGAAATAAATATGTCGACGTTGATTTAAGGTTTTATAGCTAAATAATTAAATCAACATTAATTAAATTAATTATTTTTTTAAATTACAAAATTGGAAATGCAACTGCCAAAAGTCTGTCAAAGCTCAAAGTTGTAAACATAAAGATAGCTGAATAATATCCAATAATTGCATGTGTTTGATAAAGAACAGCTTTTCCAAAAGGAATTAAATTTTTACCAGTTAAAGAAACTACTAGAAAGGTAAATTGTCCAGTTAAACTTAAAATCTCAAAGAAAGAATTAATTGCTAGAAGAATGGAAGTATTACTTTTAATTGAAGTACATTTCTTCCTTAAATTAAATTTAAATTAATTTAAATTAATTAATTAAATTATTTCTTAAATTAATTAATTTAAATTTAATTAATTAAAATTAATTAATTAAAATTAATTAAAATTAGGTTAAATTTAAATTAATTAATTTAATTAAATTTAATTTAAATTAATTTAATTTAAATTAATTTACATTAATTAATTAATTAATTACCTATATTTAATGGTTATATAACAAACACTTAAACTAAATAAACATGCTATAAAAGCTAAAATTCCACGAATTAATGCAGGTACAAAAAATGCTAAATTAATTCCAGCATCCTTATATGACAAATAAATTGGCTAAATATTTTAATTATTTAAATATTAAATTAATTAATAATTACATTTAAAGAAGGTCCTCCTAAATTAGCCCATTCAGAAAAATTAGAATTAGTAGACATTAATTAAATTATTCCAATTTTTAATTTATAAAGCTAATAGTGTATTCTTTTATTACAGAATTGAGGACAAACACGTTAGTAGGAAAATTTTAGAAAAGAATAAAAAATATAAAAAAATAAAAGAAATAATTATTTTAATTATTATTATTTAATTTAATTTATTCGTTTAAAGCTTTTTACTTAACTCAAGTCTATACTGTAATGTTTTTAAAGTGTTTAATAGAGTCTCTAATGTTTGTCCTCAAATGTTTGATCTATATACTATCTTTATATTAAAATAAAAAAAATGTTTAAATAATTATTTTGTTGTTTTCAAAATGTCAAGTTTACAAAAGAACTACAAGAAAATATAAAAATCCTCTCAATGTCAAAAGATTAATTGAACACTGCATCACTCAAAAATTTTTAATGACCTAAAGAAAATCCACAAAATGAGGAAAAACAACAAATCTGGAACTACCAATAAATACAGTAATTACATGAGATTTTTTTAAATAAAATTAATTTTAATTAATTCTGTAAAAATTATTTGTTAATAAATGTAAATAATTTAAGTCTTATTTTTTAATTAATTTTATGGGAAAAATTTTTGGGTTTAATAAATTTTTATTTAAAATTTTATGTGTGAAAAAATGTAAAAAATACAGAAAAAGGGTAAATGTGTAGTTGACTATAAACACAACTTTAAAGCAAAAGATGTTTGCAGTTTAAGAGGAATTTGCATTTTTGGCGTTGTAAGAAATTTTTTCTTTTTTATACAGCTAATTTAAACATTTTTAAATAAAACGAAAAATAAAATAATTAATAATAAATTAAAAGTTTATTTATTTTATACCTTTGGGGGTGAGCGCCGCTCCCAACGCCAAAAATGCGAATATTGCGCACTACTGCAAAAACCTTTTGCATAAAGTTGTATTTATAGTCAACTACACTATGTAAGTATTGTACTTTAAATTAGCCCGATTTTAAATAAATAAATGAACCAAGTAATTTTAATAAGTAAAGCTAAGTAAATTATTACAGTACACACTAACGTGGGAATTAAAGGAATTGTTTCCACTATGGCTTTTACGTCCATAGAATGACAATTTTTTTAGGCGTTAAAACAATTAATATTTTGACCAGACTGTAAAAAAAAAATTTCTTTCGTTTTTAATATGTTTTTTAAATTAAAATGATCTTTATTCTGTAAATTAAAATAAACTAAGAAATCAGTTTAACTCTCTTTCCTTCTCTTTTGTACCAGACAAAAATATTATTTTTTAAAAAATGTTAACCCGGATATTTTATTTTTAATTATTTTAATCTTTAATTATCCACTTAATAAAAACACATTTATTTTAAAATGGAATGTGCGCAAGATCTATGAAAAGTAGAGGAGAAGGAAGGATTGAAATAATAAAAGGAAGAAATGTAAAATATTTTGACCAGTTTATTTTACGTTCAAATAGATAAAATAATTAAAGATATATCTACATTTAAATAATTATTTATTTTTTCTAACATTTGTAAAAATGAATAAATTTTTTTAAAATTAATTAATTTATTTAATTAATTATTTTAATTTAATTAACTAATTTAATTTTAATTTATTAAATAAATAATAATTAATGAATTAAATTAAAATAATCTAATTAATTTAATTATTTTAATTTAATTCCTTCATTATTTATTTATTTATTTATTTAATTAATTAATTATTTAAATTAAATAAATAAACAATTAATTAATTAATTAATTATTAATTAATTAAATTATTTTAAATTTAATTAATCTATTTATTTTAAATTTAATTTATTAATTTAATTAGTTTAATTTAATTCATTAAATATTTTATTTTAAGTTAATAAATAAATTAATTAAATAATTTAATTAAATAATAATATATTTTATAGACAATTAAATAAAATAAAAAATATGAAGATTATATGTATTGGGTGTGCTCCAACAACATTAGGCTTTGCATATCGCTTAAATGAAATTAGAAAAGAAAATGTTGAAAATGTTGATGATATTGAATTAATTATTTTAGAAAAGGAAAATAAACCTGGAGGTCTTTCCGGAACAGTTAATTTAATTTTAATTAAATTAATTATATTATTTTTAAGGTATGTGACAAAAATGGATTTCTATGGGATATGGGAGGACATATTACATTTTCACATAATTTTCCTTATTATGAAAAAGGTAAGGAATTTTTTAGAAAAAAAAAGAAAAATTAAATTTTAATTAAATTTAATTATAAAAAAATTAATTAAATTTAAATAAATAAATAAATAAAATATTTTTAAGCAACCAGAGAAGCAATAAAAGAATGGAATAATTTAGAACGTAATTGTATGGTAGATTTAAATTATTTATTTGGAGAGGAAGGTAATTTATTAAAATTAAAAAAAGTTTTAATTAAATTAAAAATGTTTAAAGGAATTAACCTAGTTCCTTACCCAGCACAATTTGCTGTTCCTTTATTTCCTGAAGAAATAAAAAGAAAATGCTTAATAGAGTTAAAACAACGTTATGAAAATGTTTATTTATTTATTAATATTTAATAATTATATTTAATTTATAGAAAGAAGAAAATTCTCATTCATTACCCTCAGACTTTGATGCTTGGGTTCTTCATCATTTTGGACCTTCAATACTTGATATTTTCTTTAAACCTTATACAAAGAAAGTTTGGACTGTAGATACTTGTAAAATGTAAAAAATTAAATTTTAATAAATTAATTTAAAAAAATTAAATAAAGGTCCTGTAGTTGGGTTGGAACAAGAGTTGCAAAATTACCACAAGAAAAACTTGAACAACTTTGTGAAATGAGCAAAGAAGAATTAAAGGTAATTAAAAAGATAAACAATTTATGTATTTTCCAACTTGGAATAAATAAGCATAAAGAAGTGAGCACTTATTTAGTTGGAATTAAATAAACCAACTTACAAAAATAATACAGATAGATGGTCAAATGAAAGCCGATAAAATTAATTTGCTTACCAATCTCATTTTAATTTCATTATTTGAAAAATTAAATACGTTTCAAAATACTTTATAAATTTTTTAAAAATTTAAAAAATTAAAATATATTTTAATTAATTAATTAATATATACCTTTATTTTAATTATTTAATTTTTAGCAATTAAAACATGAACATTTTAAACTTTAATATAACCAAATAATTAATTTAATTACTTATAAATAAATTTTTTAAATTATTAAATCTATTAAAAATTAAATAAATTAAATTTATTAATTTATAGAAGGCAGACTTTGGTTGGGGACCAAATACACATTTTACTGTAAATTCTAAAGCATTTAATTTTAAAATTTAATTTAAAAATATTTAAGTTTCCCACCTATGGAGGTACCGGTGCAGTGTGGGAACAAATGGAAAAAATTCTCCCTTCAAAATGGTTTAAATATAATAGCAATGTAAGTAAATAAACTTAAAAATAATTTTTAAAAATTAAAAAAAAAGGTAACAAAAATTGATCACCTTAAAAAACGTTTAATTTACACAAATTCTGAAGGAAAAGAAAATCGTCTTCATTATGATATTTTAATTAATTCTGGACCTATAGATTTATTAGTTAAACAAAATAAAATATGTTCTCCATTACAAATAGAACATAACAAGGTAAAAGAATAATTTAAATTAATTAAATTAATTTATTAATTTAAAAGACACATTAATATTTTAAATAATATATATTATTTTATTTAATTTTGTATTAATTTAATTTATTAAAAAATGATAGGAATAAGTTAACCATTTAACGCATAAACATTGGGACATTTTAATTAATTATTTAACTTTGTTTAAATTCTCAGCATTTAACCTTTTTAATTAAATTACTTTATTTTTAGATAATATAGAAAACTTTATTTAAGGTAATTATTGTTGGTGTTGGTTTAGAATTGCCCTTTACTGAATTTTGTAAGGTAAAACAAATTGATTAAATTTAATAAACTTTTTCTTTAATTTAATTTTAAGAATTTTACTTGGCTATATTTTCCTGACCCAAATGTCCCATTTTATCGAGTTACCTTTTTTTCACGGTAATTAATAATTGTACAGATTTTAAATTAATAAAATTTAAAAAGCTATGGAGATGTTACTCCCGATAAAAATAAATACTGGTCTGTAATGTGTGATTGTGCATTACCTTTTGATGATCCTGTTAGTAAATATATTTAATTTATTTAATTGATTTATTTATTTAATTGATTTTTTTTTCAAGCCATAAATTAAAAAATAATTTTTTAAAATTAATTTAATTAAAAAAAATTATTTAAAGTCTACTGAAGAAGAAATAAGGGATCAAGCAGTTGAAGGACTTATCCGCAAAACAATAATTAAACGGGAAAAGATTGTCTCAATTTTTTCAATTACTTTACCTTATGGATATCCAATACCAACAATTAATGTAATTAATTAAAAATAATTATTTTTAATTTTAATTAATTAATTAATTAAATATTTATTTATTTAAAGAGGGATTCTGAACTTTCTCGTTGTCATTCAATTCTTGAAGAACATCAAATATATAGTAGAGGACGTTTTGGAGGTTGGAAATATGAAGTCTCTAATCAAGACCATTGCTTTATACAGGCAAGTTTTTTTTTAAATTTTAAAATAAAATAAATATTAATTAAAGGGTAAAGAATTGTGTGATCGTATTGTACTTGGTGAGCCTGAAAAATTATATAAAACACTTATACCAGAAAAGAGAGGATAATAAACCTTAATTAAAAAGAAGTAGATAATTAAATTAAATTTAATAAAAATATTATTTAATCTAAATAAAAATAAATTTAAAAAAATTTTAAAAAATGTTAATCAGAAAGAAGGCTAAAAACATGTAAAAAAATAATAAAAATTAAAATTAATTTATTTTGAAATTAAAAAAATATTTTGAAATATTTTTTAATAAAAGAGTTATTAAATAACATATTTATAAATAATGGACTTAAATAATTGTTAATAAATAATTTATTTTATATTATTAAAAGGAATTTTAATAAATAAACTTATTATTACCGTATTTACTCGATTAATTACCCTGGGTAATTATTGTTTCAAACCTTCTCTGGAGGGGGTAATTAATCGAGGGCTAATCGAGGGAGAGTAATTATTATTTCTAACTATCGCTGCAAGGGGTGGTTAATCAAGGGAGGGGAACTAATCGAGAAAATACGGTATTTATAAATAATGGACTTAAATAATTGTTAATAAATAATTTATTTTGAATGTAAATAAATAAACTTTATATTAATTATAAACTAATAAGTTTATTAAAAATTAAATAATATATATTATGCATAATAATTAGCATTAATTATATATTTTATTTATTTAAGGAGAGTAATATACGTAAACTAAGCAATTTTCTAATTAATTAGACTTAAAAAATATTTTTTATTTATTATGAACGTAATTATTTTTTAACATTAAAATCTTGCGGTCCAATTGTTTTTTAAATAAAACTACAATATTCCAACAATTTTTAAAATTTAAAGAGTTAAATTTTATCCTTATTTTGTACTTTTTTTAATTAAAAGTATAATAAATTGACTAATTAAAATTGTTTATAATTAATTTAGAAAATGAATATAAAAGAATAACATTTTTAATTTTAAGGTTATTAAAATATTTGACGCAAAAAAAAATAATTTAATTTGTTAGTTTTACTTTATTTATATTTATATTATTTTTTTTAAATAATTTGTAAGCGTGGGGAGAGTTTGCGGCCATAAGTATGTATTACTTAACAGAATTTCTTCCGAAAATGTCATTTTTTATGTAATTTGCATGTTATATATTAATTTAAATAAATATTAAATTAAAATACAGGTTTAAAAATATTTAAATAAAATATTATTATTATTTAAACTACATATTAAAATATATTTTAATTTTATTTAAAAAATGTTACAACCTAACGATACTGTAAACCTTTTTAAAATTTATTTAAGTTTTATTTAAAGTTTTATTTATTTTAAGCTTTTCAATTACTACAATTCAACAGGGACTTTATATATTTTAATAGCAAAATATGGAAGTATTGCGTTCTTAAGTTTAATAGGTTTTTTTCTTAATTCGTTTATGGTTTATACAACATGGAAAAATAAGTTTGTTTTAATTTTGTTTAAAAATGAAAAAAAAAATTTTTTTTTACTGAAAAAAATATTTTTATTTATTAGATGCTTTCATCATCGTTGTAATATTTACATTGCTTTAGATTCATTATTTGTTTTGCCCCTTCATTTTGGAATGAGTGTTAAATTTTTTATTCTTTTATTTGGAATTAATTTTGTTAGTCTACGTTCATGTTATTATATACAAGCTATTCCTTTATTAACAACAACATTTGCAACACAACTTCAATTTTATATTGGAGTTGATAGATTACTTAGTATTGCTTTTCCTATTTGGTAATTGTATTAATTGTTATTAATTAATTAAAAGAAGAAAATTTAGAAAAAAAAATTTAAACCTTTATTTATTACTTATTAATAATTAAATTTATTAGGTATATTAATGATCGCTACAAGTCTTTAGTTGTTATTTTAATTTTAACCATTGCTAGGACATCGCGTACAAACTACAATTTTTTATATGTGGCAAATGAATTTGCTGAAAGGTTTTTACTAATATTATATTATTTAAAATTATAATATAGATGTAGTAGATCTACTGTCAAAAGGCCTAAAAATAAATAGAGCTATAATTAAGGAACAGTTTAGAAATAATTAGCTATTTAAATTAAATACCTTAACTTAAGTTTTCGCTATAGTCACACATATATAAAAGCAAAGTTTTTTTTCAGTAGCTCTCCTCTTCTGTACCTTGTTCCTTTGTTCTTTTACTAAAAATATAATAAATTTAAGACCTGTAATGTGTGCAACTGGAGACTTGCTTCAACCTGAAATTAATCAGGAGACACTTATAAATTCAAATGTTTATAATATATTAACAATTGCTTGTTATGCGGCTATTTGGGTATTAATGTTTGTCAGAAAAGAAATCAGTTCAAATAATCGCCGTTTAATTAAATCACTAAGTGCAATTATTGCGGTCAATTTTATAGGATATATTAATGTACGTTTAATTAAAATTAAATATACATATATATATGACAAGATTATTATGCTAATTTTAAATTAATAAATAGAGTAGTGTCTGTTAAAGTAGACAATAGGTTGAACATAATTTTTTCTTTTTTTTTGCCTCAAATCTTTAATATTTTTTAATAAAAATTTTTATTTAGACGCATGTTTGGTTAATGATATTACCTTCATTAAAATTCACAGCAGTAGATGTTGATACTTTTATTGTTACTCCAGCTTTGCTAAACTACGTAGCTGCTTCTAGTAGTAATATGCCTCTTTTATATTTTTTTAGGTAACATTTTTTATTTAATGCTAATGTTAATAATAATTTATTTTAGTACGGAATACAATCGAGCATTCAAAAACACATTTAACCATTTATTTTTTGGAAAATCTCTACAGATTATTTCTACAACGTCGAATGGACAGGCCGTTAATATTAATAATCAAAATACTAATATATCAAGAATTAAGGTTAATACTATAGTTAACTAGTTAAGAGATAATCTTTTTAATTTTGTATCCGCATAAAACTTTTTTACTTTAAAAATGATCTTTTTTTTTAACGGATAATCTCATTTAGCTTATATACAAGAGAACTTCCCGAAAATACGCCATAATCCAGAGTAGCTAACAGCCACTTGTTTCATTCTTTACTGCACTTTCCATAGCTATTATAAAAGGTTTTTACAAGCTCAGACATATATGTTTTAATTAGCTGAGGAACTAAAATCCTGAGACTTTTAAAAGTTCTTTGAATATACCATCTATAATTGACTTAAGATTTTAAATAATAAAGTTAATAATTTTATTAGGTGGTTTAACCCTTCTTAAGGGTTCTTTAAAGAAATTAAATCACCTGAAAAAGTAAAGCCTTTATACCCGGCTTTGAATATTTTAATTAATATTTCTGTTAATGTTTTAATAAATTTGGTTTAATAATTATATTGTAACTACAACAGTATTGTTAACCTCCACTTTTCCTAAAATTCGTAAAAGCCAATCAAATTCAATTTTTAATGCATTAAGGTGTTCACTGCTTTAATTAATAAATAAAATTAAATAACTATGCTTACCACAAAAATAAACTTTTTTTAAATAATTTTAAAAAATAAATAAACATTTAAAATATTTTTGTAATAAATACCTTGTTTTGAAGAGAGCAATAACCTCAACAATTGTAAAAAGAGAAGAGAATATTGTAGCACATGCAAGTCCTTTTATCAATTGGTCTGGATCATTGATATAATTAGCTAAATTATTAACAATGGAAATATAAATAATCCACCCAAAATTCTGAATTAAAATGATTGTAGCCAGAGATTTTATAATTGCTTTGCGAAGAGTTTGGCCTATTAAATAAATTAAAGGTGAATAGAATATTATTTAGACAACAACACTTCTTTAGGTATAGTAAAAATTGTACACACTATATACCGTATTTACTCGATTAATTCCCTGAGTAATTATTGTTTCAAACCTTCTCTGGAGGGGGTAATTAATCGAGGGAACTAATCGAGGGAGGGTAATTATTATTTCTCCCGTATCGCTGGATGGGGTAATTAATCGAGGGAGGGGAACTAATCAGGGGAACTAATCGAGAAAATACGGTATATATTTTCATATTTATTTTCTAATATAATACCTAAACATTTTAACACATTTAAATAAGGACTTTGAAAGAATAATAAATTAACTACACTCTATTAGAATAAATAATGCAAAGTTATCAATTAAAAAGTTTAAAAATAATAAAATAATTTAATTACCTATAGGTCCTTTGCCAAATAATACCTTTAATAACATAATTAAATAACAAAAGAATGTGGCTAAAACATAAAAATATTTAAGTATTTTAGCAATTCCAGTGGAGTAATATGCCAAACAATTAGATGGTCTGAATAATTAATTTAAACAAAATTAAGAAAAAAACAAACAAATTATTGTTTAAATTTTGTATCATTAAATAGGAATAATAAATTGGAAATAAGAATGGAGTAGAAATCATTAAAAGCCAATAAAATTTGCTTTTCTTTTTAGAATACCTAAAAATTAAAAATTAATTAATTCATTCATTTTTAGAAATTTTAGTTAATTTGGAATTCTCTAACTTTGAGAATTTAAAATTATAAAAAGAAATAAAAATAAACTCAATCGAATTATAATTTATTTAAATTTTAAATAAATCTAGGGAGTCTGTAATTACTCTAGAGAGTCATCCCTTGGATTTATTAATATTTTAGACTATCTAAGATGCTAAAAAACTTTAAAACTTGAATGGTTTAAATATTAATTTAAAATTGATGTAAATTAAGGTTAACATTTTATTATTATTTTTACCCTTTTTTACCTACCAAAAAGGAAAACAAATACCAAACATTCTATCAATTCCAATAGATAACATAAAAGGAAATGTGCCAGTTCCAAATATCATTGGTACAAAATTAATTAAAATACAAATATCATTTGGCAATGTGTCCTGCATTATATAAAGGATATAAGGAGTTGTTAATAAAACTTTAGAAAAGGATTGACTCAAAGAATAAAACCCTAGTAGAATATGACACACTGTATGAAGATTTCTTTAAATTAAAATTATTTGTTTATTTTTAAAATAATTTAATTTACTTATTTTTTATTGTTAAATAAACAATATTTCCAAACAATAAAAATCCAATAAAGTCAGTAAATAAATTTATAGTTTTTAAAATTAACAAAATAATATCCATCTAAAATATTAATTCTTTTTTATTTATTAAAAGAATTAAAATACTTTAAAATAATATTTACTTAATATATTAAAATTTAATATTTTTTTTAAGAAAGGTTATTTAATTAATTATATATTAAGCAAATGTTACAACAATTTTCTAAAATAATTGGATGTTTATTATAAAAGAAAAAAAATTTGTTCATTAAATTATTTGTTTAATATGAATATTTTTTAATTCTAGTTAATTTAATATAAATAATAAAATAATTGCTAATATTAAATTAATATACTAAAGGGTTTTTTAAGTTTTTAGAGTGTTAACTGAACAGATGTTTTCTAAGAATTATTTAAATATTTAATAAATATACTGTAAGCTTAAAAATTAAATAATAATGCTTTTATTGTGTCAGACGTAATTAATAAATAATTAATTAAAAAAAAATTTTTCTATATAGAAATGATATTTTTAATTAAAAAAAAGCATTTTTTAATACATTTTGTTGTTAAAAAAGTTTAATTTTTATGAAAGGAATTTTCCGGAAAATAGATGAAAAATTCAAAGGAAAAATATTCCTGAAAGGAGAATTAAGCAAACTTATCTAATACCTTAAAAATATTTTTAGATATTTAATTAATATTTAAATTTAATATAAAGTTTAATTTTATTGAATAATAGCTAAATATATTTAATTTAAAATAAATAATCAATTATTTTAAATTATAAATTTATTTTTATTATTTTTAAAAATTAAATTTATTTAATCAATTCCTTCACTTTTTGGCCCTCGTCCTGCCTAGAAAAATTATTAAATAAATACTATAAATTTATAAAATAGCCTGGGTTTGTTGTTGGCCTTTTTGGCCTGTTCCACGCGAACGATGTGCAAGCCCACCAACTACACGTTTATTACGCAATATTTCATTAATGCTTGTTGAATTATTAATTTGTTTATTTTCTGGTTCATTTTCTTCCAATTGACCTGCTAAATAAATAAATAATTAATTAAATAAACCTTTATTTTAACCTCTAAAATTATTTATATAATTTAATTTAATTCTTATTTTAAATTTTTAATTTTTTAAAAATAATTAATTAATTAATTTAAACATGTCTCTTCCCCATCTTTCATTTCGTTTGATCCACTTTTATTTTTTGAAAGTTCTTCTGCTTCTCTTTTATTTTTTTGATACTTCTTTTCTATTGAACTATTCATTTTTCTTGAAATTGAACGTTTAACATTTTTATTTTTCTAAAATAAAAATTTAAAATTAAATAAATAAATTTTGCCTCTTTTGAATTAATATCCTCAGCAGAGGATGATGAATTAAACAAAGAAATATCAGATTTTTCCATTTCTTCGTCATGTAAAGGAGTGTCATCATCTTCATCTCTTTTTTGTCGAATTTCTGATGCCTCAAAACTTTAAATAATTTTTTAAAAATGTTAAAATATATTTTTACTTTTTATTATTTTTTTCTAAAGAAGAGAATAGGCCTTCTTTGTTTTGATTATTTAATAAACTATCAGAAGACATATTTGGTTTTGAATCATTAACTAAATAAATAGAAATGTAAAGAAGTTTAATTTAATAAAATTATTAAATTCTAACCTTCCATCTTTGAATTATCAGCGATAGAAAAATTAGCAGTAATTAAAGAATAACCAAGCAATAAAATAGGAAACATTAAATAATTCATTATTAAATTAAAAACCTTAAAGGAAATAAACTTTTTTTTAAAGCACTATTTAATGCTTTTTATAAATATCAACTCAGAATATAAAAAATAAATCTTCCCTTTTTTATATTATTTTTTAATTTTTAATTGTTAAGTTTATTTTTATATTTTCGATGTATTTTTCTTCAATAATTAGGTTTGAATTTTGGACATAATTGGTTCAAAAAAGCTATGTTTAAAACAATTTTTAATTTAATTCTATTTAATAAATAAATTAAGTCTTAAATGGATAAATAAAATAAAATCTATTTCTTAAATAAGAGTCAAAATTTAATAAAAAAAAAATAATTAATATATTATTTAAGGCCTTTTTAATTTAAAATTTAAATTAAAAATTAATCTTTTTATATAACAAAATAAAAAATTCCTTAAATAAAGAAATGAAGAATTGAGTAAATAAAATAAATTTTCATTTTATTTTAAATATTTAATCCAGAAAAATATAATTATCAAAATTTATTGCCTCTATTTCTCTTATAAAACTTTTTTTTTAATTTGTGTTCGATTAACTAATAATTCTAAACAAATTTTTATGTGAATTAAAAATTTCATGGCCATTTATTTAGTCAGGAATGGAACGTAGCAATTATCTACATACTTTGCTATTTTTAATTTTTAATTGCTCAATTGCCGAATCCATCTAAAAAATTTTATTTTTTTAATTTTATTGCGGGGAATTGAAAGGAAATAAATTGAGTTATTGTTTTGATTATTAAAAAATACCATTGTTTTGATGACTAACTGAAATGACTAAAAAAATATTTATTTATTTTAAATCTCAAAAAAATACTGTAAATAATACAAAAATAAATAAATAAATATTTATTTTTCTTTAAATTTTTTGGATTTTTTATAAATACATAAAAATAAAATTTTTAAATTATGAGATCGGGAACCATTAAAGTAAAATAGATGGAGTTAAGTTGTAATAATATCTGTCCTTTATTGGCGAAAATCTTGAAGAATAATGTCAGTCAGTTGAATCAAGCATTTCCATTTAATTGTAAGAAATCCCGTAAAATAAAATAAATAAATAATCGTTATACAGCACCAAATCGTCTCTTTTAAATTTACTTTCGTGCTCAAACGACATGAATAAAAATTCGGCTGACTGTCTGCTGTCTCTTTCTTTTTTAACATTCTTTTTCTCAAGCTTAATTTCCTTGAGAAGCTTTTCTTGATTTTTATTTATTTTTAAAGTATTTTTTCAATTTAGGATATCAAATATTTAAATTATTAATGAAGGGTGTCTCGGTTGGTAAAGGAAAACGAAGGCCAAAGCCAAAAACAAAATTTTCAAAAGCTAAAAGACTACAAAAAAGAGGACCAAATCAGGAAACAATTGCAGAAAAGAAACCAAATCCTTTTGATTTGGCATATAATAAACGTTTTGGGGTATTTTTTAATTAAATATTTAATTTATAAAAACTTATTTTTAGGGTAATTCTAAAGTACAAAGAGGGAAAATTGTCAAACAACCAACTGGACTTTTTGGAAAATCCAAGGTTTAAATGTTAATTTATTGAACTAACATCTATTAAAATTTTATATTAATTTTAAAATGAGTAATATGAAATATTGATTTAAAATTCATAATTTTCATATCTTTATAAACAATTTTTTATGGATCAGTCAGGGCCAAGTCTGGATTTTTCCATATATTTTTTAAATTTGTTTAATTTTCTGGAGTACAGCCAAGAATTAACTAAAATAAGTCAATTAATTAAATCCAAGCCCAGGCTTAGATATAGGATTTTTATAAATTTAGACCTTAGAAAGTTTTACCTTTTCCTCACAAGATTTTGGATCGGAGACTTGGTCAACACGATCATCAACTTTCAGAAGAGAATAGAGTAGATAAACGTTTTATATTTCAACAAAAAAAGTTGGCCGAGAAAAAGGCGGCTAATATTGAAGGTTTTATTTTTTTTATTAAAAGCACTAACTAAGTTTTATTCTAATAATCAAAGAATAAATTTTTATAAATTTTATAGTTTTTTATAGAATCTTTTAAAAATTAAAATTTAGTTAAAACTGATGATTCTTCAAATAAATCTCAAATAGAGGGGTTTGGCTTGAAACGTGTTCATTGGAGAAATACGAGGAATTCTGATAGTAGTGATGATGAACAATCTGAAGATGAATATTTTGGAAAAAAGACAAAACGTTCGAGGTTTAGAAAATTAATTTTTTAAAGTTTAATAAATTTAGAAAAGAATCTTTGGCACAAATTGTTGCTAATGATCGTCAAATGAGAGCTTTAAAATCAATGTTAAAAGACGAACAAGAAGAAACAAGAGAACAATTAGATGCTTCCTTTAAAGTAATTAAACAACTTGGAGGATTAAATCAGGGTCGTCCTTTGAATGAAAAAACTGAAGAAGTTTTATTTGAAGATGCTTATGATTCTTTGGTAATATTTCTTTAAATATTAAAGTTTTTATTTTTATAAAGGATGGGGTTAGAATAGTTAAGAAACATTAAATAATTTTATATGTTTTGCAGTATAATGAACTTCAATTTAACCCAACACTAATTGTACGGCCACAAATTGTTACTACTGAAAATAAGACTTCTTCTACACAACAAAAGTATGATAGAATTTTAAAGATTTTTGGTTAGGTTAAAAATTTATAAAAGGGAAAGTACGAGTGTTAGCTCTTTGGTTAAGTGGTAAAGTAACTAATTTTACTATTGCTTTAGAGATGTTTAAGTTTACATGTCTTTTGTTTAAATTTACTTTTCTTTCTCTAAGTTATTTTGGACAATGAAGAGACTTTAAAACAATCAAATTGAATAAATCTGTGTGAATTTGCTAGATAGTATCTGAGTCCTTTAAAAATAAATTTTTAAATATTTTGTTTAATAATTGCTAAATAAACTATTAAATTTAAAATTAAATTTTTTTAATTAGAAAAGAGAATAAAAACTTGCCTGATCCTGAACAAACTAAAAAAGAAGAAAATGCCAAAAAAGCAGCCCAATTAAAGATAGCAAAAGAAAGAGAAAAGAAATGGGAAAAACGAGTAAAAAATGAACGGAAAAGTACAATTAAACAATTAAGAAGAGAAGCAAAAAATTCTGCAAAGTTTGGGAATTTTGATTAAATAAACTTTTTTCTAGACTTTTTGTTGCAAAACGAAGGGAAATTCGCAAAGAACGGGACGAAAAAACTAAAAAGATTTTACAGTCTTTGGAGGTACAGGAATCTGAATATAAAAAATTACGTGCTCTTGGAGGGAAACTTTAGGTAATTTTAAATATTTATTTATTTATTATACCTACTCTAGTATATTAAATTGTTAATAAATAAATTTTATTGAATATTAAATTTTTATATTCTTTATTTTTTTTAAATAAACTTTGTTGATTAATATTTAAATACCTAAAAACGTCTTAAAAACCTGAAGGTTTCTTTCGATTAAAATAATTTTTATTATTTTCCAAACTTAAATAAAGTTAGCCTTTTTCCTATTAAACTACAACATTATTGAGTATTTCGTAACTGGCGAAATGTCGGCTTTCTCTTAATTGCATAGTATTTTACATATTTTCTGGCTTGAGACAATTGATATTAAAAATAACAAAAAATAACTTGCATTACTTTATCAAAAATTAGTTTAATTCATTCTAACTAAATATAAAATTAATATAAGATATATTTAAGATTTACAATATTTTTAAATTAATTATTTGACAATCCTTACACAAAAATTCCCATATTTATTTACCTGAGCAATTTACACCTAAAAAAATATTTTTAAATAAAAATATTTATTTTTAAATTAAATTACCATTATTCATTGATTTAAGTTTATTTTTAACCAATTTTCCAGAAGTTGTCAAACGAGAATCATCTCCAACTTGCTCAGGGGTTGTACCAGGAGTTAACGCAGCAGCTGCTTCTGCTTTATTATCCAATGCCCAATTGGCATAGGAAATTTTGTTTGAATCTAAAAATGACCACCATTGGTTGGATGATGTTGTGTCAACACTGCCACCTCCACTAGCATCTACAGTGCCGTATTCAGTAACAAAAATGCAGGCACCCTTAAGAATTGATTAAAGTTTATAAATAAAATTAAGTTTATTTGTAAGGCTTAAAGAATTAATTGAACAAAATCAAGTTCATTTTTTAGTTTACTTTAGCAAAGCAAAGTTAGGCTTACCAGCTACAAGTATATTTAGTTTGCTTAATATTTATCAGGGGTGTCAACGGATACGGATAATATCCGCGGATACCCGGATATCCGCAGATACGGGCGGATACGGATACAAATTTTTTAAAAATCAGACGGATACGAACGGATACGGATATGAGGTTGTTATCCGCCGGATATCCGCGTATGATTATTTATGATTATACAAAATAATTTTGTAGATTTTGATAAAACATTTTTCCTATAAATCATAAAAATATTTATCGCATTTACGGGAACCCGTAACGGGATTTTTTTGTTAAAACCTAGAACGGGATGGGATCCCGCGGGATAAATCCAGAAAAATCCCGTATCCCGAAAATCAAAAAAGACGGGATTTCGAGACCTGGATCCCGGAAAATCCCGTCGGGAACACATTCCGCCGGTCTCTAATTACTAGAGCTGTCCGAGACCGAAATTTTACCAAGACTCAAGACCAAGACTACTCCAAGACCCAAAACCAAGACTAGAACCCCAAGACCAAAATTTATAAAGATACAAAAGGCTTTAAAAATAGTCAAAAACTTTTAAAAATAGCTTTAAGGCAGGGGGGCAAAAAAAAGTTGACAAAGGGCTGAAACCTCAGTTCGGGCGTAAAGTCCCACCTATGTACAGCTAAAAAATTTTTTTAATTAATAAGGCAACCACCACAAATCGGCCTTGCCACAAATGGTCTTACCGCAAATCGGCCTCACCACAAATCGGCCCACCACAAATCGGGCTGTACTCTAAAAAAATTTATTTTTCCAAACTTTTGTTCACATAATATTTTTCTTTTGAAATCAAAGAAATCCAAGACCCAAACTAGACCCCAAGACCAAGACCAAGACTAGACCCCAAGATGAAAAAAAAACAAAATAAGCATGCCTTATATATATTACAAGCCAAAAAATGAATTAGTGCCATATTTGCATTATTTTTGTTTGACCATTTAAAAATTTTTAGTGAGTTGACCATTTTGAGAAAAAACGGATATATCCGCGGATAACCGCGGATGGATATAGCAAATTTATGCACGGATATAAAACGGATACGGATATAGACCCCACGGATATAACCGGTTACGGTTACTGAAATTCGTAACCGTTGACACCCCTGATATTTATTAGTTCATTTTAGAATTAGATAATATAAATTAATAAAATAATTCATATTATTCAAATATTGATTTATTTAATTAATGTTAATTTTTTAAAGCTTATAAGGGTTTACTTTGAATAATATTAATTATTTTATTAATTCTGGGCTAAAAGAAACGCATTTATCTAGTTATTACTTGTTAGACATTGTCCTGGAATGTTTTATATTTTTGTAAGCTAATTTATTATTTAGCTAAAACGTTTTTTTTAATTGTCATTCATAAATTATTTCTAATTTTTTCTTAATTATTTTTTCAAGTAACACTTTACCCACTTATTATTTTCTACCTTATTTAATGCTGTTTGTGCTTTATTCCGTAATTCCTGTTTATGTGAAGCAGCATAGAAGTGAAGGGTATAACAAAGGTTAGATCCACTGACAGGGTTTGCTGCAGCAATATCAACATCCTGGGACCAAGTAGTAGTACCAAGTACTATTAAATTATTTTTATCATATTGGCGAATGGCAGCAACGACTTTCTCATGATAGTTCTTAACTATATTCCAGTCAATCTGTAGTGGTTCGTTAAATGTTTCGTAAATTATATTTGGATTGCTTCCATAGGTTTTTGCAATATAAGTGAAGAAATTGATCTAAATAATTAATTGAATAATGTTAGATTAAGTATTAACCGCTTGATCAACATGATTTTGAGCATTATGGTCATGCCAATCAACGATCACATAAATCCCTTGAGCTATAGCTGCTTTAATTACAGTCTCAACCTTGGCCTGTTCAGCACTAGGATTACTCAGATAACCCCCGTTTTCCACTCCCATAGCTGCTCTCACAACATTAGAATTCCAATTGCATTTTAATGATTGTATAGTGTTTGCAGTATAAAAGATAGAACCTTCACTCCATTGTGACCAAAAGAGTGACATTCCGGCAAGTACAACAGGTTGATTATTTGAACCGTAGACTTTTGTACCTAAATTAGTGTAATTTAGAAGACATTTAATTAATTGATTTTGGATAGTAAATTATTCTAAAAGAGGAATAATAGGCAAAACCCCTTCTTATTTGGGTTGCATTAAGGTTGACCCAACATCTAAAATCCATTATTTTAATATAAAAATTAATTTAAAATACCTTTAACGCTAAGTTGACCAAAAGGAGGAGAAGCAGCATTTAACTCTTTAAAAATGATAAAAATAAAAGTTAGAAGAATCATTTTAAATATTTAAACCTCAAATAATATTTAGCCTTCATTTTTAAGCAGTTTATAAACCATAAAATTTAGATTTTTTATTATTTTTTTTTCTACCGTTCTGTATCATGATAAATAAAAATTAAAAAAAAAGTTTTATTAAAACAATATTTATTTTAAATAAACAAAAAAAAAGGCAAAGTTCACCTAAACTTTAAAGGTGTTCAAATGTATTATTTTATAGACAAAGGAGGACAATAATAAAGCTAAAAAATTAAATAAATAACAAAAAAACATTTAAACTAATGTTAACCTAAAAATTAAAAAAAAAATTAAAAATTAATTAAAAATAGGTTGAACTAATAAATATTATTAAATATATATTTTATTTAAAATATAATAAATCTATTGTGTGTAATAATAAATGTTTTATTTGTTTTCTCTCAGAGTTTAAATGAAATTCCTCCTTTTATTTGTTCTTGAATAAAATGTTTTTATTTATTTATTTATTACATATTTAAATTTCATACTTACTAAGTATTAAAGAATTAAATAAATATAAATATTATTAAATAAATTAATTAAAATAAAGATAATTAAAAAAGTGTTATTCATTGGATTTTTGAAATTAAAGGCCTGTGGTAATATTTCTTTTCAAACCGTTGGATCGCTTGTCTTTTTAATTAATTATACTAGGAAATTTAATTAAATTAAAAATTCACGATTGTTTGTGGAATTTATGCTAATTTCACCATTAAAGAGTTTGTAAAACATTAATGTTTTTATTAATGTTGTGTGCCCTTTTAATTAATTTAAATAAACTTTTACTTTATATTTATTTTATTATAATCAATTATTTAAAGGGAATATGTAAAAGAAAATATTAATTTTATCTTCATGATCAAGTCCAATAAATATAAAAAAGAGATCAAGTCCAAAAAAAATCTAAAAAGAATCAATTAAATTAAAAAGGGAAGGCAGTGGGGAGGGAGACATTTTATTTTAAAGAAATAAAGACTTCATTTTTAAAAATTTAATTTAAATATAATTTAAAACTTTTTTCTGTCTTTTAATTTAAATATTAAATAATTAAAATTTCGATTTTTAAAAATTATTATTTAATAATATTTATAAAAAATTTATTTTTTAATAAATACTAAAAATATCCAATTAAATAATTTAATAATATTTTTATTTCTTTTTTAAATAAATTAAAATTATTATTCTATTTCGTTTTTAATTTATGTTTATTTTCAATTAATTTATTTAAATAAAAAAGTTTTAATAAAAAATATTATTTTGCTTAAAAAATAAAATTATTTAAAAATAAATAAAAAAATTTAATCACCACTATATTTAATAATGTTTAAACAATATTTTTTAGAAATTTAATATTTCCTTAATTTTTCCTTTTAATTAAAACCTTTACTTGATTAATATTTACTTATTTTTTATCTAATTAAAGGATTAGGGGAGAATATTAGTACATAGTTAATATTAATTATTACCGTTGTTATTATTATTTCAAATAAATAAATTAATTTAAATAAAAAAGAATTAACAAAAATCTAATAGATTTACTGACTGCTTGTAGCCCTTTTACTATATATATTTAATTACTTAATTAAATTTATTTTATTTACAAATAATATTTTGAAATAATTAATTAAAGTTATTTATTTAAAAATAATATTTAAATATTTATTAATTTTTTAAACAATTAATTAACTATATATTTAATTATTGTGTTCATTTATTTAATTTAAATTTTAATTAAAAATTAATTTTAGAAAATAAATATAATTATTAAATAAATAAATATATATTATTTAAATAAAATTGGAAACAAAAATGACTGAAACTGAAGAATTAAAATATTTACATGAACAATTAATTTTACCTAGTTCCGATGGAGAATATTTATTAAATAAATTAAAGGAAGCAATATCAAGAGAATTAATTGCTAGAAATGAAATAATTATAAAAGAATTAATTAAAGAGTAATTTTTAAAAAATTAATTAATTAATTAATTATAGACATGTTAATTCATTTTATAATAATATTCAAATATTTAATAATAATAATAATTTAAATATAAATAATAATAATAAAGAAGATGAAGAAGAAGAAGAAATTAATAAAATAGATGAAAATAAAGATGATGATTGTATTAAATTAATTTTAGGTTATACAAAAGATAATTGGCCAATAAGTAAAGAAGAGGTAAAATAAATAAAGGAAAGAAAAAGAAAATTACAATTAATTAATTTAATTAAATTTAATTTGTTTTAAATTAAATTAAAACTTTTTAATTAATATTTTATTTTAATTAAAAGGAAATATATTAAAAATAATTTAAATTAATTATTTTAAGGAAAATGAAATATTACCTTGGAGATATAAATTTAATAAAGAACTTTGTAATTCAAATAATTGGAATTGTAATAGAAAACAAATTTTAATTTCATATAAAGAATATAAAAATTTAATAGAAAAAATTAAACAAAATGAAAATAAAATAAATAATATTTTAAATAATTTTTCTTCTTCTTCTTCATTAATAAATAATAATAATAATAATTTTCCTAAAACTCTTTTATTAAAATATAAAATAATTAAAATTGGATCAATTGAAATGTTAGTTGATAGAAAAGATCCTAAAAAATTTATTATTTATTATGAAAAAATATTTGATGTTTTATATAAAATACATATGGATACTAGACATGGACGTAGTATGTCAATGTATAGTTTAATTAAAACAAAGGTTAATTTAATTTAATTTAATTTAATTTAATTTAATTTAATTTAATTTAATTTAATTTAATTTAATTTAATTTAATTTAATTTAATTTAATTTAATTTAATTTAATTTAATTTAATTTAATTTAATTTAATTTAATTTAATTTAATTTAATTTAATTTAATTTAATTTAATTTAATTTAATTTAATTTAATTTAATTTAATTTAATTTAATTTAATTTAATTTAATTTAATTTAATTTAATTTAATTTAATTTAATTTAATTTAATTTAATTTAATTTAATTTAATTTAATTTAATTTAATTTAATTTAATTTAATTTAATTTAATTTAATTTAATTTAATTTAATTTAATTTAATTTAATTTAATTTAATTTAATTTAATTTAATTTAATTTAATTTAATTTAATTTAATTTAATTTAATTTAATTTAATTTAATTTAATTTAATTTAATTTAATTTAATTTAATTTAATTTAATTTAATTTAATTTAATTTAATTTAATTTAATTTAATTTAATTTAATTTAATTTAATTTAATTTAATTTAATTTAATTTAATTTAATTTAATTTAATTTAATTTAATTTAATTTAATTTAATTTAATTTAATTTAATTTAATTTAATTTAATTTAATTTAATTTAATTTAATTTAATTTAATTTAATTTAATTTAATTTAATTTAATTTAATTTAATTTAATTTAATTTAATTTAATTTAATTTAATTAATTTATAGTTTGCTAATATTACTATTGAATGTATTAAATTATTTTTAAAATTATGTGAAGCTTGTAAACATTGGAATAAAAATGAAAAAAAACTTAATACTCTTTTAACAAATAATCCAAATAAAGATAAGGTTAAAATTAAAAAATAATTAATTGTTTTTTCCTTAAGATATTAATTTAAATAATTATTCTAAATTAATTCATTTTTCCTAAATAATTTTATTTTAATTTTAAAAATTATTTTTTTATTTTAATAATTATTTAATTTAATTTTTATAGAAAATTGAATATAAACAATTTTTTAATTTTTCTGAAAAAACAATTGGTTGCCGTTATTGTTCTTACAAAAGAATAATAAAAGAAAAGGTTAAATCAACAAATGCCCTTAGAAGTCATTTAAAAAAATATCATTTAAATATTCTAAAAGAAGCTAGAAAAAATAATTATTTACTTTAAATTTAAAAGGAAAATTATTTATTTATTTTTATTTATTTATTAAATAAAAACTAAAAACAATTTTTAAAGTTTTTTGATAAAATTATATTTTATAAAAGAATGAACTTTTTATCACCTTGACATTTTATCACATCAACACACCTTGACATTTTGTCCCATCAATGTACCTTGACATTTTGTCCCATCAATGTACCTTGACATTTTGTCCCATCAACCAACCTTGACATTTTGTCCCATCAATCATCCCTGAC
>JAGUQR010000018.1:860000-1036902 GCA_018905775.1 Meloidogyne exigua
AGAAATTTCTTTTAATAATTTCCCAAGCTTATTTAAAAGTTCATTAGGTCCTTGTTTAAATAATTCATTAAAATCTAAGATTTTAGCATTTGTTAACATTTTAACGAGCTCTTTAGGGCTGTTGTTATGCTCAACAATTTGTGAGTAAATTTTTAATGCAATTTGTTGAACAGATTGAGAGTTTTTTATATCAAAAACGGTTTCAATTTGTGGGCTATTTAGGGTTGATAACTCAATTTGTTTCATAATTGTTTCTCCATGTTTAGACAAAGTTTTTATATTCTCATTTAATCCAACATTTTCTCCTTCATCAGAGTTTTCAAGTTTTTCTCGAAATACATTCAATTTAAGGTCTAATTCCTTCAATTTTCCTACATCAACAAGTTGAGCAGCTTCACATTGAGTGTCCTTTTTAACGATATTTTTATCATCCTTAATAAATTCATCAAGTGAATGGCCAAAGTTTTGAAGCAATAAAGCCAATAAAATAATTATTTTTTGCATGGATGTTTTTTGGGAGTTTTTTAATCAACTTTGAAGTGTTTAAAAAAATAAAATAAGAATAAATTAAAAACGCTCTATTTTTTACGAAATATTAAACTCCTTATATTTTGAAAACTTTGTCTAGTAAAAAATTTTCACAGCTTTAAATAATAAAAAAAATTAAAAGTGCATTAATATGAGAATATTACATTAGTATTTGTAGTCATATTTTGTTTATATTTTTTTAAAAGTGCAATAAATCTTATGATAATATGTCTTGTACTTTTGGATGTCATGGGTAAATAAATTTTAAACTTTTATCTCTTAAAAATTAATAAAAGCCTTCAATTACTTTTATGCTTTAAGCGCCTTGTAAACACCAATAATAATTGAATAGAATCTTACTAAAATTTTCCATAAAATTATTGTTGTAAGAAAAGAAGTTGTTAAAAACATAAATAACAAAATCATTTCCTTGAAACTCAAACTTATGTAAAATACAGGTTTTATGGAAGTATTGTCTTTAGTTTGAGAGAATAAAATTTGGCGTTGATCTTTTCGCAATATTGAAACTAATTTTTAAAAATTAGATTTTATTTTTATATTTTGAAATATTGAAACCTTCGTGTACTTGTTTAAAATTCACCGGTTTCAATTTATACATTGTTTGCAATGTTTTTGCTTCGAATAGCGAATCAGCTTTAATTACATCATTATTATAAATAAGGGCCTTACACATCTTTAAATATATTTTTAAAATTAGATTGAAAATGTTTTATCGTTTGAAAAATTACCGAAAGAAGAATAAATATAAATAAATATGTAATTAAACAGAATAATTTTAGTATCAAAAACATTTGGGCAGAACCTGAATTAATTTTAAAAAATATATTTGTAAAGAAGGATGAGGTAATTTAGAGGGAATACTTATCCAGAAGGTTTATTAAACATAACTTAAAGGTTTTTTCTGTCGTAGTCACTTGAATAAATTGAAGTATGCGGCGCGAAATAACCAAAGCATTAAGTGTATTATGTAAGATAAAACTTAAACTTTTTAAAACAAAGCAATTAAAAAAGGAAAAAACTTTTGAGAATTAAAGAAAAGTTTAAAAACTCTTTGTCTTTGATTGAAACCTGGAACCTCTTACACTCTAGGCAAAAATCATAGACAAGAGTGCTCCCAATGGAAATAATAAATTCAGTTGTTCTTTGATAGTATGTTAAATATAGATTATTTAATCCTCTAAAACTTAGACTTTCAACTGTCCAGACGAAAATGAATTGCGCAAACTTTTATTGACAGTCGCGATTTCATAAATTAATATTGTTATTAACGCGCAATGATTACATTTACAAGGGAAAATTACCTAGCCTTTTTCCATTTCTTAAATTTTTAAAAAATAAAAAATTTTATTTACTCTTTTAAAGTTTAATAATCTATAGAAATCAAGTCTAAAAATGACTAAATATATTTTTTTGCTTGTTTTGCTCAACTTATTTAATTTAATTTTAAATACTGGAAATTTTTATGAAACTTTAAATCTTGCGAATGATGCAACAACTGACGATATGCAAATGCCAAAAGTACCTTTCTTAATAAACTTTTATTTTTACTCAATTTTAGCAAATAATAATTACCAAAATACGACGTACCAATCTTCTGAACCCATTCGGATTATCTGCAACTTCTCCGAATTTTTATTAAATATTTACCATGACAGAATTGAAATTTATAGAGACGGAATATTATACACTAACAAGGTTAAAAATGTTACAATTAATGGAGGATCAAATAACCTAGAAATTAATGGAAATAATTTAAAAATAAATTCAATTATTTTTGGTTTAAGTATTCTAGGAAGATCAGTTAGAATTAATATTTTAGGTGGAAATAATAAAATACGTAGAAATGATTTCAATACTTTTCAATTTTCTTCAGAACATTTGACAAATAATTATTACCCTAATGATGTTATAATAGATGGTCATTCCAATACATTTAAGGTAATTTTAACAATAAGTTTAATTTATTCACAAAAATTAATTTTAGATAAATATTGAATACAATAAAAGGTTTACTGGCTCGAATCTTGTTCAAATAAATGAAGGTTATAATAATATTCAACTTTCCGGCAGAAACATAAAATTGAACGATAAAAATTTTAAAATTACAAAAGAATTTGTTAACTTCAGTGGAGTGAATGAGAATAATGAAAATGTTTCAAGGGGAACTCATTTTAATTTTAATTTTTCTCGTGAAAGTAAAAGTTTCAACTTTGCTGGAGGAAAAACCAGTTTTAATTTTTCTGGAAAAAATAACAGTAATTTCAACTTTGAAGGAGGAAGTAGCAATAATTTCCACTTCGGAGGGGATGAAGAATTCAAAAATATTAATTTTGGAATGCCATCGCAAACTAAAAATTGGCCCTTTGGAGAAACATCAAGCGACAATTCCCCTAAAACATTTAATTTTTTCCCTGAAGAACCAAGCAACTTTGGGGATAAGAAAGATAAAAACAAAACAGAGGATCATAAACTTTAATCTATTTTTAGGAAATGATGATAATATTAAAAATTAACAAAATTACAATTTTTTCTATTATTTTTTACCGTAGTAACTTAAATGAAAGTAACTGTTAACATTTTATTTAGAAATCTTTTTCACTACAAAATTATTAAAAAATAAATTCTAAAGTTAAATAATTAAAGTTAAGGTTGTATAAAATTAGTAAATCTTTAAATGCAACACCATCCCGGTTTCCCACTGGCCAACAAAGCTTCAAGTTTAATAAGTTCCAGAACATGATTATCCTCTCGTTGTTGAAGTCTCCTATCATTTTACAAAATTTAAATTTTAAAATTGAAAAAAAAACATTGCAATTGTTTCCATACAATCCTTTATGCCTTGACCAGTAAATGCACTGGTTTCAAAAAACATTATTCCAAATTCCTAAAAAGGTAATATATTTTTTAGTAATTTATTGATCATAAACATCTGCCAAATCTTTTCCATGTCGAAAAGTAATTGTTCTAGATTGTTCATTTGGGTATAAGTCTACTTTGTTTCCTACCAGACATAGAATGCAACCATCATCAACTCCATTGCGTACAGACTCAATCCAATTCCGTACATTAACAAAAGATGACTCCTAAATTATTAAATGTTGAAATTCCCCGAAAAATTAAATATGTTGTTAAGCAAAAACACATACTGAAGTGACATCATACATCAAAACAACACCATCTGCTTTACGAAAATATTGTTTAGTGATTGAGCGAAATCTGTGGTAGAAAATTATTTTAACACACCGAACCAAACTTCCCCTATAATTAAGTTTTGAAACCTTTCTTGTCCGGCAGTATCCCAAAGTTGTAGTGCTACAATTCGATCGTCAATAGTCATTGTTTTAACAGTAAAATCCACCCCTATGAAAAACTTTATAATCGTGAATAGATTAATAACCGATGGTAGCGCTAAACAGCGGCTTGAAGCGATTATAACAAAACCTTAATAAACTAGTTTAATCAAAGAAGTTAAGGATACCTATGTAAAACACAGGTTTTTCCAACAGCTGAATCGCCAACTAAAACAATTTTAAAAATTCTTTCAGGACAATATGGATCCTATATAATTGATTTAAGCTTTAAAATTTGGTAAAACATAAATTATATGTATAATAGTTCCATTTAAAATAATTTAGCTTACCAATTGACCCCGAGAATTTTGTCGATTAAGAAGCTAAAATTTTCTATTTATTAATTTATTTATGAAATCCTACTAAATTCCCACAAAATGAACGTCTATTAAAATTTGCCCGATCATTTTCATAAACTGGTACTGGTTCAGAACAGGATGAATCTATTGTCGTAGTGTTATTTGTTTCCTCACTGATAAGTACTTGTGCGCGTAACTTTAAATGTGACTAAATTGTTCAATTACTAAGAGATTACTCCATTTATGCTTTCAGAGGTTTGTGTGGTTTGGGTGCTCTGAACAGCTAAAGGAGTACAAGAAAGAAAATCATCAAAATTTGATATCGTTGTGCTTGTGTTGATATTGTATGAAGGTGAATAACCTTAAAACCTTTGAATATTATTCAGCGGTATAAAAAAAAAGTCAAACTCTTTAACTACTTGTATTTATGAAACTAAAAGGTGCGGGTGGTTCAAAGGGTGAAGCTAATCCACCACGTCCGCATTCATCATTAGGATCATTTTCTATTGCAATTGTTAATCGGCTTTTACTCGTTGGTGAAACCAACTTTGGGCTCTAAAAATAATTTGAAAATTTAGATTAAAAAATTAAATAATTTAGTAATATTTCGCTTACATTTTCCCCATCATAGCTCAAAGGTATAGTTCTGAATTCACAAATGTCATTCTGTATTGATTCAGTCATATACGAAGAGAGCTTTAAGTAGTTTAAATCGTGCGTTGTTTAAATTAATTTAAAAATTTATTTTAAAATGGAATATTAATTTTTGACTAGCTATGTGCTAGGTATAGACTGCATTCAATTCCTTTTTCACACGATCACTCTCGTCAACAAACACTAAATAAAATTTTTTATAATAGAAAGCCGAATGCTTTTGCTTCATTTTTTACTTTTTTCTCTTCAAAATGTTTGAGTAAACCTTACATTAATTTTTAAAATGTTGATTGGAAAATATTGCTTTAAAAAATTTATCTGGTGAAAAGATAGGTTAGGACATAAAAAAAGGTCTTCATTGATAATAAAGGCAGAAGAGTTTACGATAATCAAATGGACAGATCTAGCCATATGTAAATGATACTTTTTTACACTTATTTTATTGAAGTTTAAAGAAACCTTTACATTAAAAAATTTTTTTTAATAAATACCTAATGTTAAGGTATAAAAAACGTCATTGTATTTTATTATTGCTGTATACAGCTAAGAAAATATTGAAAATAATGTTGTAATAGAATTATTGCACTTTTGATATACATAATATTTTTTTTTGCATTATTAATATAGAATTAAATTATAAAAAATAGATTACATATACTAATTTGATGATAAAACTTGAAATTTCGAAAAATTTTAACTCAATACTCCATGAATGAATTTCTCTAATTTTTTGTTTATGGTCAATAAACATCCTATTCTTCAATTTTAAGAAGAAATTTCAAAATTCCAAACGCTAATTTTTAAATTATTCAAGGTTCAATTCCTTGAAATTTCTGGAATTTCAAAGAATTTTAACTCAATAATCCATCATTGAATTTCTCTGATTTTTTGTTTACAGACAATAAACATCCGGTTCTTCAATTTTAAGAAGGAATTTCAAAATTCCAAACGCTAATTTTTAATTTATTAATGTCCAATTCCTTGAAATTTCTGGAATTTCAAAAAATTTTAACTCAATACTCCATGAATGAATTTCTCTAATTTTTTGTTTATGATTCATAAACATCCCATTCTTCAATTTTAAGAAGAAATTTCAAAATTCCAAACGCTAATTTTTGAATTATTCAAAGTTCAATTCCTTGAAATTTCTGGAATTTCAAAGAATTTTAACTCAATAATCCATCATTGAATTTCTCTAATTTTTTGTTTATGATTCATAAACATCCCATTCTTCAATTTTAAGAAGAAATTTCAAAATTCCAAACGCTAATTTTTATAATATTCAAAGTTCAATTCCTTGAAATTTCTGGAATTTCAAAAAATTTTAACTCAATAATCCATCATTGAATTTCTCTAATTTTTTGTTTATGGTCAATAAACATCCTATTATTCAATTTTAAGAACAAATTTCAAAATTCCAAACGCTAATTTTTATAATATTCAAAGTTCAATTCCTTGAAATTTCTGGAATTTCAAGAAATTTTAACTCAATACTCCATGAATGAATTTCTCTAATTTTTTGTTTATGATTCATAAACATCCCATTCTTCAATTTTAAGAAGAAATTTCAAAATTCCAAACGCTAATTTTTATAATATTCAAAGTTCAATTCCTTGAAATTTCTGGAATTTCAAAAAATTTTAACTCAATAATCCATCATTGAATTTCTCTAATTTTTTGTTTATGGTCAATAAACATCCTATTCTTCAATTTTAAGAACAAATTTCAAAATTCCAAACGCTAATTTTTATAATATTCAAAGTTCAATTCCTTGAAATTTCTATAATTTCAAAAAATTTTAACTCAATACTCCATGAATGAATTTCTCTAATTTTTTGTTTATGGTCAATAAACATCCTATTATTCAATTTTAAGAACAAATTTCAAAATTCCAAACGCTAATTTTTAATTTATTAATGTCCAATTCCTTGAAATTTCTGGAATTTCAAAAAATTTTAACTCAATACTCCATGAATGAATTTCTCTAATTTTTTGTTTATGATTCATAAACATCCCATTCTTCAATTTTAAGAAGAAATTTCAAAATTCCAAACGCTAATTTTTGAATTATTCAAAGTTCAATTCCTTGAAATTTCTGGAATTTCAAAGAATTTTAACTCAATAATCCATCATTGAATTTCTCTAATTTTTTGTTTATGATTCATAAACATCCCATTCTTCAATTTTAAGAAGAAATTTCAAAATTCCAAACGCTAATTTTTATAATATTCAAAGTTCAATTCCTTGAAATTTCTGGAATTTCAAAAAATTTTAACTCAATAATCCATCATTGAATTTCTCTAATTTTTTGTTTATGGTCAATAAACATCCTATTATTCAATTTTAAGAACAAATTTCAAAATTCCAAACGCTAATTTTTATAATATTCAAAGTTCAATTCCTTGAAATTTCTGGAATTTCAAGAAATTTTAACTCAATACTCCATGAATGAATTTCTCTAATTTTTTGTTTATGATTCATAAACATCCCATTCTTCAATTTTAAGAAGAAATTTCAAAATTCCAAACGCTAATTTTTATAATATTCAAAGTTCAATTCCTTGAAATTTCTGGAATTTTAAAAAATTTTAACTCAATAATCCATCATTGAATTTCTCTAATTTTTTGTTTATGGTCAATAAACATCCTATTATTCAATTTTAAGAACAAATTTCAAAATTCCAAACGCTAATTTTTAAATTATTCAAGGTTCAATTCCTTGAAATTTCTGGAATTTCAAAGAATTTTAACTCAATAATCCATCATTGAATTTCTCTGATTTTTTGTTTACAGACAATAAACATCCGGTTCTTCAATTTTAAGAAGGAATTTCAAAATTCCAAACGCTAATTTTTAATTTATTAATGTCCAATTCCTTGAAATTTCTGGAATTTCAAAGAATTTTAACTTAATAATTCATCATTGAATTTCTCTGATTTTTTGTTTACAGACAATAAACATCCGGTTTTTCAATTTTATGGTTTTATAAATTTAAATAACTTTCCATAGAAGGGGTTGGAGTCGCGAATTTGGACATCGCGCTCGTTTATAATCTAATATAGAAGTTCTTTCTTTTAAATTATATAACTCATTTATAATGCTTATTAGCGACGGAAAATTAAAATATTAAATTAATTTATGGGTATAAAAAATTGAAAAATGCTTCTTTGTCACAGTGCATTATTCGAGAGTGAAATCCACAACCGTACTAAAAGTACTATTAAATCAATCTTTACCTTACAGACTAGACATTCATGCTTATTTTTCAAAATGACTTAAAAAAATTTTTGTATTAAAGCGCACACATTAAAAAGAAAGTTCATAATTAATCATGTCTGGTCATTCGTGATTTAGAAAATTTAAAGTACGCAGCATTAAAAGTTGTATATAATCAAGGTCATCATACTTATTTTTAAATTATTAAATTTTTCCCCTATAATAAAGACTTCATTATAATAAATAAAATTTATAAATGATTTATAATTTTTACATTCTCCTTATTTTAACTATTTTTATTACAAAAATTGAAGCAACTAATAAAAAATTCATGTTAAGTATAAAGCCAACAATAAATAGCACCATTCATAACGGTGTAATCCCATATAGAGAACAATCTTCTGCAATATTTGGTGTTCATATGATGTGCAAAAAAAAAGACAATATTTATTTACATTTTGGTAGTGAAAATAAAATTTATGATCTTGAAGCAAATAAAGAAAAAGAATTTAAAATGCCCGGGGGCTGCAAGTTTTATGGTGGAATGATTAGGATATATATTTCACATATTCTTCTGGATAGATTATTCACAGATGGATCTGCTTACAATGACTGGGTAATTTCTTACAAAAATAGAAAAATGTTACTATTTTTAGCCCAACATAGATGTTGAGATTAATGAAACATTATCGCTTCAAGGGGCTCAGCCCAAACTTAAGCTGACTTATGAATTTACGGAAAATCTTGATCCTTTTCTTGGAATAGAAGAATAATGAATAAATTAGTTGAAGAGAGATTTAATAAAAATTATTTAAATATTCTTATATAATTTTGTCTATTTAATTTTCTGTTATAGACATCAATTGTTGTTGTTGTAGTAACCAAGATATTCTTTAATTATTATTTAAATTACAAAATATATTTGTCTAAATTTATTTGAAAAAGTTAGGCTACAAAATTAAACCTTTCTTTATAATTTTTATTCTTTTTTCAGTACTACAACTTTATTCAATGATTCAATTAATTAATGTTGCTATTTTTAAAATATTTTAAGCATATATTATTATTCTATGCGTTCACGTGTTAGGCCCAAAAGCACTATATTTTATTCTTTATTCTTTTTTTAAAAACAATAGCATCTAAATTTGTCTTTTCTAATTGTATCACATTCCAAGCTTTAGTTAATTAAATAACATCTAAAGTAAAAAGTGAAATTGAAAGAAAGCTTTATTTTAATTTATTTTTTATTAAACAATTTTCTTTTGAGGATTGCTTTTATTTTTCCACCCATATCAATCATTCCGCTCTATTCATTCATTGACAAATACACAAACAAGACCCCCAAGGGGAATTTATTTAGTGAAGGAAATGTCCACATTTAAAGCTCAACCTGATACTATTTTTAGAGGCTGAAAATACCATTACCTTTTTTTATTTTTAAAACAAAGGAAAATGCTTTAAGGGATAGGTGGCAACATATGTACACACATATAACACACGCTATAACTAATTTTAGTTTATTATAGATTTTAATAAAATGTTTAATTAATTACGGATATTATTTGCGAATAATTAAAAAATAGAGTTTAATAATTAATTTAATATTTTTAAACAATTTTCCCATTTTTAGATAAAATAAAATTTGTAAACTTTATCACTTCCTGATTTATATTAAAAAAAGATTTTTATTGACAAACAATTTCCGCAAATTTTGTCCGCAAAAATATCCATTCTTTCGATAATTAAACATAAAAAGGAACTAGGTTTTTGTGTTAATTGTTAATTTGGGAAATAAAAGGAAAAGGGATGAATAAAAAAAATTGTATGTGTTTTTGTTAGCTTAATCGGACAAATGCCAATTTTCCCAAATTTACGCTTCTCAAATTAAAAAAAAAACATTAAAAAAGGAAATTTTATTATCAAAAAAGTGATTCTAAAATAACAATTTTATTTTATCATAAAATCTCAGCTGTTCCAAATAATTGGACGTAAAATTTTTTTATTAGAATAAAAATAAAGTTTTTAACTATTTTTTAATTATCCTTCTAAAAAAATTATTTTTAGCTAAACTAAAAATTTAATATTTTAAGATTTATTTATAGTGAATTATAAAAAAGTTCTTTTTTTAATGTTGTTTACGAGAAAAAATAATTCATCATCATTAAAATTATTTGGATAACTTTAATATTTAATCATTTATTTATTATTTATGTTATGCCCTTTTCAAATATTCAACAGTTTTTCTTATAAGTTTTCTTCACCACAATCCATTTGTCCGCATAATTTCCTGACTTTTTCCTTCTATTCATAACTTCCTTTTATATTTTTTTTCAACTCCAAAAAAAAATTTTTTTTCCTTTCAGGTTTCCTTCCTTTTTTCATTTCCCTCCAGCCTTCCCTATTTTTTTCCTTCCATACTAGCATCGCTAATTTAACCTCAAAGGCTTTACTTATTTCAGTGTTGAGCTTTATTACCTCACCCAATTCTAATGTAGTTAAAATTTTTTCAAACTCCCCAATGCCTCACATTGCCGCCAACTTTTTGTCAAAATTATTTTGGGAAACGGAAATGGAAGATTGAATTTTTAAATAAATCCGATAAAGTACAAAAACATTTTTATTTGGCAAATGACAAATTTTATTTCTATTCAACTTTAGTTAATTTAATTTGTAGCATAATGCTAAGATATAAATTTAATAATTTTTACTTGACATTTTAGGATAATTTACCTTAATCAATTTAAAATTTTTTTCTTGTTTTTATGATTTATTATTTAATTAATGACGTAAATAATAAATTATAGACTAGCCATACTAATTTATTTAAAGCCATTAAAATATTACACAAACTCTCTTATTATTAACTTGCAATTTAACAAAATTTTTCATTTATTTGTCAATTAAGTTTTAGCTAAAATTTTAATTATACGCAATTTTTAAATGGAAATAAATCCTCCTTCACTTAAAAACTTCACTCAAAAATCACAAGAAACAAGCATTGACTTTTTTGACATACACCATATTTCATTTGTCACTAATTTGATGAATGATGAAGCAATGAATTATTTGGAAGAAAATTTTATTAATAGCAATGGCGCAATTAGTGAGAATAATGGAAAATTCGTTCAGGAAACTCCAATTATAAATGTAAATATTTTAATTGAGTTTTCGAATTTTTGCTTATTTATTAAGGATTGTGTTTTCTTTCCTACAACAGAAAATTTTTTAATGATATTCACATTTTCAATGATTTTCTGTCTCTCAGTTGTTGGAAATTCTATTGTTATTGTTGTAATTTTGCAGGTAAATTATAAAAAATATTACATAAACCAAGTTTATCTTTAAAGCAAAAATCTATGCATTCAGTTACTAATTTATATTTGCTAAATTTGGCTTTAAGTGACTTACTTTTGAGCGTAGTTTGTAGGTTTATTTTATAGTATTTAGCTAATTATTAATCCAGGTATGCCACCAACCTTGGTCAGTTCACTAGTATATTGTTGGGTATTTGGCGATCTCCTTTGTAAACTTTTGGCTTATTTACAACGTATAATAAATAATTATTTTTAAAAATATTATCATTTTTTTAAGCTGTCGTTGTTACTGCTTCAGCATATACTTTAGCAGCAATTGCTCTAGAACGATATTATGCTATTTGCCGTCCGTTACAATCAAGAATATGGCATACTCGCACTCATGCAAAGTTTATGATAAGCCTTGTTTGGTTAGTAAATAATACATATCTAGTTTAATTTAATTATAAAAACACAACAATTTAAAGGTTAGCTTCTATTATCGTTAATTTATTTATGCTGTTTATGTATGAAGAAAGAAAATTTAACACAAATGGTCTTAATTGCTCTCCCAAATTTACACCTTTAATTCATTTTAGTTATCAGGTTTTATCAGATTTTAACTTTGTTAAAAAATAAAATTAAATAGATTTACATGACCGTTATGCTTTTGGTGATTCCATTGGTTACTATGACAGTTCTGTGAGTTATTTAAAATTGTTGATTTTTTTGTAATTTTCTTTAAGTTTAAAATATTTCTTTGCTTAGAAATAATTCAATTTTTTAGATATGGAAACGTTATACGTACACTTAGCTCAGGGATCACTGTTGATCTTACCTCAAAAGAGATTGTTGACAGTAAGTTTTTTTATAATTTATAAGTTGGAAAAATTATCATTTAAAAATATTATTGAAAATTTAGAATGTGAAAACATTGAAAATCGGCAACAAAATTTATCCAACAGTAACTGGTATAAGCGACCTAGTTTTGAAGGAGGTTGTTCCAAAGAGGGAAGAATATCATTAGTGGCAATGTTAAAGAATGAATTAAAGCTAGGCTTCAGGGAACCAAAAATAGCTACTTCCTGTTTGAGGCAATGTAGAACGAGTAATGGGCAGGTTTTTGAAATGAGTCTGCGCTCTACACAAGCAGAGAAATGTGCTATTGCTAAACAAAGGTTGGTAGGGGACTGAATGAATTTTTATAAATTACAACAGATCAAAACATAACTTTATTTAAGGCTTATTCGTATGCTAATAGTCATTGTTGTACTTTTCTTTTTTTGTTGGACACCTTCATATATTTGGTGGATATTTTTATGTGCGCAAGATACCTTCGGGGTAAATATAAGGGTAAACTCATTATTTTATTTTTAGACTTCCAATTTTTGGAATTCTGAAGTTAATACAATAATCACCGTTTTAACTTATCTTTCATCCTGTACAAATCCAATTACATACTGTTTTTTGAATAATAAATTTCGTAATGCTCTTATCCTAACATTTGGGTGTAAACGTAAGTTTTATTTTTTAATTAAGTCTTAGAAGAGTTGAAGATGTTGTTATTTGCCCTTTTAAAAAATATGTATAAGCATCTTTAGGTGCTAGTTCAAGAAAAACCAAGACAGAGTACCACTACAATTATACACAAAATACTTCACCAATGGAATATAGACGATCTTCGTATGATCCGAATGATTATAGTGAAAAATAACCTGGAAATATTATTTATTACTGTACTAATTAAAGGACTTGATAAGAATTGAAACTAAGCCTATTTTATTGTATAAATTCTAATTTAATTCAAATTTTTAAAATTAATAAATTTTTAATTACTTTCTTCGTTGCTACATTTTTCCTTTATAAATTTCTTTTTTAAGTTGAAATTATTAATAATAAGGGGTAACCGTTGCGACGAGTTCGTAGACAAGGAAGTAAATCTATTGACAAAATTATGAAATAAAAAATTAACTTCGTTATTAAATTTGCACTTAAATATTCATACATATTGCACATGCATATTAACCAATTAATAAACAAGCTGATCAGTCTAAATAAATCCAATTGATAATATAAATAATTTATTTTCTAATTAAAATATGAAACATTTATCAACTCTTTTGTTTTTACTACTTCTAAGCTTTATTCAGAAAATTAAATTAACAGGAAATAATAATGATGAAGCATCAAGTTCAAGTCAACTAAATAAAGTGAATTTTGCTTCTCCTAGAGAAAAGAATAAATGGCAAAATCCAGCTCGTAAGTATATGAAATTAAAAACAATTTTTTTTTAAATATTTTAAGTAAAAAATAGTTCAAAGAACCCTGATGATTATGTACAAAATATTAAACTTAGTAATATTGAAATTATTGTTTATCATAATCGAATAGTTATACAAGACGAAAATGGTTCAGTTTTTTCAAATAATAGCAAGGACGTTAAAATCACTGGAGAATATAGCAAATTAAAAATTTTTGGCAATAATATTGAAATTAAGAATTATTTGATAGGACCTAAAATTAAAGCAAAATCTGTTAAAATTCAATTGAATTCCATTTTTACTAACATAATGGAAAGAAATCAAGACTATCAATTTAACCTGAGTTCAAATACTGGAAAATATACAAGTTATAATTATTGCCCACAGTTTAATATTATTGGCAATTATAATATTAGGGTAGATAAAAGCTTTATTTTTATTTTATTAAAGATGAAAAATAAATTTAATTAAGATGCATATTGAAGATTCAAATGCCTCAACCCCTAAAATAATTGAGGTTAACTCAACCTATGTCGATGCAGAAATTTTTGGTCAACATAACAAAAGTGTTAAGAAATTAAGCAGTTCTGATTATTTCGAAAATAAACAATTAGAAAAGAAAGATATTTATAACCCAAAAAAATGTAGTTTAATGTGAATAATGGAATTGGTAATTAATAATAAAAATATTTTTTAGTAAAATTGGAAGAAAATTTAATTAAATATATTTTCCATGTAACTTAGCTTAAATCGAATAAATGTTTATCATTAGTTTTTGCATATTTTTTGAAAGTTTCTCAATTACTATGACTCTTACAAATAATTAAGTTGGGATGCGATCTTTAGTTGATATTAACTGAAATTGATATTTAAAATTATTTCTCAATTCTTCAATTAATTAATTAAAATAAAAAACCTACACCATAGCATTTATCACAGGATGTAAGATCTTTAGGATCACAACAGCTATATCCAGTAGGACAGCACCCTCCTCCATCTGAACATAGTGTTACTTCCTTTGCAGGACAGCATCTTAAAGTATTTATTAAAATATTGAAATTAATCAACTTATTTTACTTGTTTATGGAGTTACGTGTACATGATATTTTATCTTTAGAGTTATCTAGACATTTGTTGTTATCACATTGGATTTTGTTATTAAAAAGATGGAAAAAGCAGTCGCTAAAACTTAATAAATTCAACGCTGTCAATAATAATATAGAAAAAATTAATTTATTTCTAAATGCATTCATCATTTAAAATATGTATAATAGGTAATCAAAAATTTTATAATTAAATGTGAGCCTCGAAACCAACGTTTAGCTTCGTTTTTATTTATCTACACATCATCTGCAGATAAAGGATTTGTATAAGCAGCTACCATCTAATGCGTGGAATATTAGTAAATTTATTAAATTTCTTAAATCTTTTTTTAATTCTGAATAGTTTTTTTTATATAACTTGGAAACTTTAGATTTGGAAAAAATCTTTGCTTCATTAACGTCATTTGAATTAAAAAAAAGGGATTTAAATAAAAAATTCAAAACATTTATTTAAACAAATGGTTACAAAAATTTATAAAATATCAATGTTCAATTCCTTGAAATTTCTGGAATTACAAAAAATTTTAACTCAATACTCCATGAATGAATTTCTCTAATTTTTTGTTTATGGTTCATAAACATCCTATTCTTCAATTTTAAGAAGAAATTTCAAAATTCCAAACGCTAATTTTTAAATTATTCAAAGTTCAATTCCTTGAAATTTCTGGAATTTCAAAAAATTTTAACTCAATAATCCATCATTGAATTTCTCTGATTTTTTGTTTACAGACAATAAACATCCTATTCTTCAATTTTAAGAAGAAATTTCAAAATTCCAAACGCTAATTTTTAAATTATTCAAGGTTCAATTCCTTGAAATTTCTGGAATTTCAAAAAATTTTAACTCAATACTCCATGAATTAATTTCTCTAATTTTTTGTTTATGGTCTATCGACATATTAACTTCAATTTTAAGAAGAAATTTCAAAATTCCAAACGCTAATTTTTAAATTATTCAAGGTTCAATTCCTTGAAATTTCTGGAATTTCAAAAAATTTTAACTCAATACTCCATGAATTAATTTCTCTAATTTTTTGTTTATGGTCTATCGACATATTAACTTCAATTTTAAGAAGAAATTTCAAAATTCCAAACGCTAATTTTTAAATTATTCAAGGTTCAATTCCTTGAAATTTCTGGAATTTCAAAAATTTTAACTCAATACTCCATGAATTAATTTCTCTAATTTTTTGTTTATGGTCTATCGACATATTAACTTCAATTTTAAGAAGAAATTTCAAAATTCCAAACGCTAATTTTTAAATTATTCAAGGTTCAATTCCTTGAAATTTCTGGAATTTCAAAAAATTTTAACTCAATACTCCATGAATGAATTACTCTAATTTTTTGTTTATGGTCAATAAACATCCTATTCTTCAATTTTAAGAAGAAATTTCAAAATTCCAAACGCTAATTTTTAAATTATTCAAGGTTCAATTCCTTGAAATTTCTGGAATTTCAAAAAATTTTAACTCAATAATCCATCATTGAATTTCTCTGATTTTTTGTTTACAGACAATAAACATCCTATTCTTCAATTTTAAGAAGAAATTTCAAAATTCCAAACGCTAATTTTTAAATTATTCAAGGTTCAATTCCTTGAAATTTCTGGAATTTCAAAAAATTTTAACTCAATAATCCATCATTGAATTTCTCTAATTTTTTGTTTATGGTCAATAAACATCCTATTCTTCAATTTTAAGAAGAAATTTCAAAATTCCAAACGCTAATTTTTATAATATTCAAAGTTCAATTCCTTGAAATTTCTGGAATTTCAAAAAATTTTAACTCAATACTCCATGAATGAATTACTCTAATTTTTTGTTTATGGTCAATAAACATCCTATTCTTCAATTTTAAGAAGAAATTTCAAAATTCCAAACGCTAATTTTTAAATTATTCAAGGTTCAATTCCTTGAAATTTCTGGAATTTCAAAAAATTTTAACTCAATACTCCATGAATGAATTACTCTAATTTTTTGTTTATGGTCAATAAACATCCTATTCTTCAATTTTAAGAAGAAATTTCAAAATTCCAAACGCTAATTTTTAAATTATTCAAGGTTCAATTCCTTGAAATTTCTGGAATTTCAAGAAATTTTAACTCAATACTCCATGAATGAATTACTCTAATTTTTTGTTTATGGTCAATAAACATCCTATTCTTCAATTTTAAGAAGAAATTTCAAAATTCCAAACGCTAATTTTTAAATTATTCAAAGTTCAATTCCTTGAAATTTCTGGAATTTCAAAAAATTTTAACTCAATACTCCATGAATTAATTTCTCTAATTTTTTGTTTATGGTCTATCGACATATTAACTTCAATTTTAAGAAGAAATTTCAAAATTCCAAACGCTAATTTTTAAATTATTCAAGGTTCAATTCCTTGAAATTTCTGGAATTTCAAAAAATTTTAACTCAATACTCCATGAATTAATTTCTCTAATTTTTTGTTTATGGTCTATCGACATATTAACTTCAATTTTAAGAAGAAATTTCAAAATTCCAAACGCTAATTTTTAAATTATTCAAGGTTCAATTCCTTGAAATTTCTGGAATTTCAAAAAATTTTAACTCAATACTCCATGAATTAATTTCTCTAATTTTTTGTTTATGGTCTATCGACATATTAACTTCAATTTTAAGAAGAAATTTCAAAATTCCAAACGCTAATTTTTAAATTATTCAAGGTTCAATTCCTTGAAATTTCTGGAATTTCAAAAAATTTTAACTCAATACTCCATGAATGAATTACTCTAATTTTTTGTTTATGGTCAATAAACATCCTATTCTTCAATTTTAAGAAGAAATTTCAAAATTCCAAACGCTAATTTTAAATTATTCAAGGTTCAATTCCTTGAAATTTCTGGAATTTCAAAAAATTTTAACTCAATAATCCATCATTGAATTTCTCTGATTTTTTGTTTACAGACAATAAACATCCTATTCTTCAATTTTAAGAAGAAATTTCAAAATTCCAAACGCTAATTTTTATAATATTCAAAGTTCAATTCCTTGAAATTTCTGGAATTTCAAAAAATTTTAACTCAATACTCCATGAATGAATTACTCTAATTTTTTGTTTATGGTCTATCGACATATTAACTTCAATTTTAAGAAGAAATTTCAAAATTCCAAACGCTAATTTTTAAATTATTCAAGGTTCAATTCCTTGAAATTTCTGGAATTTCAAAAAATTTTAACTCAATACTCCATGAATGAATTACTCTAATTTTTTGTTTATGGTCAATAAACATCCTATTCTTCAATTTTAAGAAGAAATTTCAAAATTCCAAACGCTAATTTTTAAATTATTCAAGGTTCAATTCCTTGAAATTTCTGGAATTTCAAAAAATTTTAACTCAATACTCCATGAATGAATTACTCTAATTTTTTGTTTATGGTCAATAAACATCCTATTCTTCAATTTTAAGAAGAAATTTCAAAATTCCAAACGCTAATTTTTAAATTATTCAAGGTTCAATTCCTTGAAATTTCTGGAATTTCAAGAAATTTTAACTCAATACTCCATGAATGAATTACTCTAATTTTTTGTTTATGGTCAATAAACATCCTATTCTTCAATTTTAAGAAGAAATTTCAAAATTCCAAACGCTAATTTTTAAATTATTCAAGGTTCAATTCCTTGAAATTTCTGGAATTTCAAAAAATTTTAACTCAATACTCCATGAATGAATTACTCTAATTTTTTGTTTATGGTCAATAAACATCCTATTCTTCAATTTTAAGAAGAAATTTCAAAATTCCAAACGCTAATTTTTAAATTATTCAAGGTTCAATTCCTTGAAATTTCTGGAATTTCAAAAAATTTTAACTCAATACTCCATGAATGAATTACTCTAATTTTTTGTTTATGGTCAATAAACATCCTATTCTTCAATTTTAAGAAGAAATTTCAAAATTCCAAACGCTAATTTTTAAATTATTCAAGGTTCAATTCCTTGAAATTTCTGGAATTTCAAAAAATTTTAACTCAATACTCCATGAATGAATTACTCTAATTTTTTGTTTATGGTCAATAAACATCCTATTCTTCAATTTTAAGAAGAAATTTCAAAATTCCAAACGCTAATTTTTAAATTATTCAAGGTTCAATTCCTTGAAATTTCTGGAATTTCAAGAAATTTTAACTCAATACTCCATGAATGAATTACTCTAATTTTTTGTTTATGGTCAATAAACATCCTATTCTTCAATTTTAAGAAGAAATTTCAAAATTCCAAACGCTAATTTTTAAATTATTCAAGGTTCAATTCCTTGAAATTTCTGGAATTTCAAAAATTTTAACTCAATACTCCATGAATGAATTACTCTAATTTTTTGTTTATGGTCAATAAACATCCTATTCTTCAATTTTAAGAAGAAATTTCAAAATTCCAAACGCTAATTTTTAAATTATTCAAGGTTCAATTCCTTGAAATTTCTGGAATTTCAAAAAATTTTAACTCAATACTCCATGAATTAATTTCTCTAATTTTTTGTTTATGGTCTATCGACATATTAACTTCAATTTTAAGAAGAAATTTCAAAATTCCAAACGCTAATTTTTAAATTATTCAAGGTTCAATTCCTTGAAATTTCTGGAATTTCAAAAAATTTTAACTCAATACTCCATGAATGAATTACTCTAATTTTTTGTTTATGGTCAATAAACATCCTATTCTTCAATTTTAAGAAGAAATTTCAAAATTCCAAACGCTAATTTTTAAATTATTCAAGGTTCAATTCCTTGAAATTTCTGGAATTTCAAAAAATTTTAACTCAATAATCCATCATTGAATTTCTCTGATTTTTTGTTTACAGACAATAAACATCCTATTCTTCAATTTTAAGAAGAAATTTCAAAATTCCAAACGCTAATTTTTATAATATTCAAGGTTCAATTCCTTGAAATTTCTGGAATTTCAAAAAATTTTAACTCAATACTCCATGAATGAATTACTCTAATTTTTTGTTTATGGTCAATAAACATCCTATTCTTCAATTTTAAGAAGAAATTTCAAAATTCCAAACGCTAATTTTTAAATTATTCAAGGTTCAATTCCTTGAAATTTCTGGAATTTCAAAAAATTTTAACTCAATACTCCATGAATTAATTTCTCTAATTTTTTGTTTATGGTCTATCGACATATTAACTTCAATTTTAAGAAGAAATTTCAAAATTCCAAACGCTAATTTTTAAATTATTCAAGGTTCAATTCCTTGAAATTTCTGGAATTTCAAAAAATTTTAACTCAATACTCCATGAATGAATTACTCTAATTTTTTGTTTATGGTCAATAAACATCCTATTCTTCAATTTTAAGAAGAAATTTCAAAATTCCAAACGCTAATTTTTAAATTATTCAAGGTTCAATTCCTTGAAATTTCTGGAATTTCAAAAAATTTTAACTCAATAATCCATCATTGAATTTCTCTGATTTTTTGTTTACAGACAATAAACATCCTATTCTTCAATTTTAAGAAGAAATTTCAAAATTCCAAACGCTAATTTTTATAATATTCAAAGTTCAATTCCTTGAAATTTCTGGAATTTCAAAAAATTTTAACTCAATACTCCATGAATGAATTACTCTAATTTTTTGTTTATGGTCTATCGACATATTAACTTCAATTTTAAGAAGAAATTTCAAAATTCCAAACGCTAATTTTTAAATTATTCAAGGTTCAATTCCTTGAAATTTCTGGAATTTCAAAAAATTTTAACTCAATACTCCATGAATGAATTACTCTAATTTTTTGTTTATGGTCAATAAACATCCTATTCTTCAATTTTAAGAAGAAATTTCAAAATTCCAAACGCTAATTTTTTAAATTATTCAAGGTTCAATTCCTTGAAATTTCTGGAATTTCAAGAAATTTTAACTCAATACTCCATGAATGAATTACTCTAATTTTTTGTTTATGGTCAATAAACATCCTATTCTTCAATTTTAAGAAGAAATTTCAAAATTCCAAACGCTAATTTTTAAATTATTCAAGGTTCAATTCCTTGAAATTTCTGGAATTTCAAAAAATTTTAACTCAATACTCCATGAATGAATTACTCTAATTTTTTGTTTATGGTCAATAAACATCCTATTCTTCAATTTTAAGAAGAAATTTCAAAATTCCAAACGCTAATTTTTAAATTATTCAAGGTTCAATTCCTTGAAATTTCTGGAATTTCAAAAAATTTTAACTCAATACTCCATGAATTAATTTCTCTAATTTTTTGTTTATGGTCTATCGACATATTAACTTCAATTTTAAGAAGAAATTTCAAAATTCCAAACGCTAATTTTTAAATTATTCAAGGTTCAATTCCTTGAAATTTCTGGAATTTCAAAAAATTTTAACTCAATACTCCATGAATGAATTACTCTAATTTTTTGTTTATGGTCAATAAACATCCTATTCTTCAATTTTAAGAAGAAATTTCAAAATTCCAAACGCTAATTTTTAAATTATTCAAGGTTCAATTCCTTGAAATTTCTGGAATTTCAAGAAATTTTAACTCAATACTCCATGAATGAATTACTCTAATTTTTTGTTTATGGTCAATAAACATCCTATTCTTCAATTTTAAGAAGAAATTTCAAAATTCCAAACGCTAATTTTTAAATTATTCAAGGTTCAATTCCTTGAAATTTCTGGAATTTCAAGAAATTTTAACTCAATACTCCATGAATGAATTACTCTAATTTTTTGTTTATGGTCAATAAACATCCTATTCTTCAATTTTAAGAAGAAATTTCAAAATTCCAAACGCTAATTTTTATAATATTCAAAGTTCAATTCCTTGAAATTTCTGGAATTTCAAAAAATTTTAACTCAATACTCCATGAATGAATTACTCTAATTTTTTGTTTATGGTCAATAAACATCCTATTCTTCAATTTTAAGAAGAAATTTCAAAATTCCAAACGCTAATTTTTAAATTATTCAAGGTTCAATTCCTTGAAATTTCTGGAATTTCAAAAAATTTTAACTCAATACTCCATGAATGAATTACTCTAATTTTTTGTTTATGGTCAATAAACATCCTATTCTTCAATTTTAAGAAGAAATTTCAAAATTCCAAACGCTAATTTTTAAATTATTCAAGGTTCAATTCCTTGAAATTTCTGGAATTTCAAAAAATTTTAACTCAATACTCCATGAATTAATTTCTCTAATTTTTTGTTTATGGTCTATCGACATATTAACTTCAATTTTAAGAAGAAATTTCAAAATTCCAAACGCTAATTTTTAAATTATTCAAGGTTCAATTCCTTGAAATTTCTGGAATTTCAAAAAATTTTAACTCAATACTCCATGAATGAATTACTCTAATTTTTTGTTTATGGTCAATAAACATCCTATTCTTCAATTTTAAGAAGAAATTTCAAAATTCCAAACGCTAATTTTTAAATTATTCAAGGTTCAATTCCTTGAAATTTCTGGAATTTCAAAAAATTTTAACTCAATACTCCATGAATGAATTACTCTAATTTTTTGTTTATGGTCTATCGACATATTAACTTCAATTTTAAGAAGAAATTTCAAAATTCCAAACGCTAATTTTTATAATATTCAAAGTTCAATTCCTTGAAATTTCTGGAATTTCAAAAAATTTTAACTCAATACTCCATGAATGAATTACTCTAATTTTTTGTTTATGGTCAATAAACATCCTATTCTTCAATTTTAAGAAGAAATTTCAAAATTCCAAACGCTAATTTTTAAATTATTCAAGGTTCAATTCCTTGAAATTTCTGGAATTTCAAAAAATTTTAACTCAATACTCCATGAATGAATTACTCTAATTTTTTGTTTATGGTCAATAAACATCCTATTCTTCAATTTTAAGAAGAAATTTCAAAATTCCAAACGCTAATTTTTAAATTATTCAAGGTTCAATTCCTTGAAATTTCTGGAATTTCAAAAAATTTTAACTCAATACTCCATGAATTAATTTCTCTAATTTTTTGTTTATGGTCTATCGACATATTAACTTCAATTTTAAGAAGAAATTTCAAAATTCCAAACGCTAATTTTTAAATTATTCAAGGTTCAATTCCTTGAAATTTCTGGAATTTCAAGAAATTTTAACTCAATACTCCATGAATGAATTACTCTAATTTTTTGTTTATGGTCAATAAACATCCTATTCTTCAATTTTAAGAAGAAATTTCAAAATTCCAAACGCTAATTTTTAAATTATTCAAGGTTCAATTCCTTGAAATTTCTGGAATTTCAAAAAATTTTAACTCAATACTCCATGAATGAATTACTCTAATTTTTTGTTTATGGTCAATAAACATCCTATTCTTCAATTTTAAGAAGAAATTTCAAAATTCCAAACGCTAATTTTTAAATTATTCAAGGTTCAATTCCTTGAAATTTCTGGAATTTCAAAAAATTTTAACTCAATACTCCATGAATGAATTACTCTAATTTTTTGTTTATGGTCAATAAACATCCTATTCTTCAATTTTAAGAAGAAATTTCAAAATTCCAAACGCTAATTTTTAAATTATTCAAGGTTCAATTCCTTGAAATTTCTGGAATTTCAAAAAATTTTAACTCAATACTCCATGAATTAATTTCTCTAATTTTTTGTTTATGGTCTATCGACATATTAACTTCAATTTTAAGAAGAAATTTCAAAATTCCAAACGCTAATTTTTAAATTATTCAAGGTTCAATTCCTTGAAATTTCTGGAATTTCAAAAAATTTTAACTCAATACTCCATGAATGAATTACTCTAATTTTTTGTTTATGGTCAATAAACATCCTATTCTTCAATTTTAAGAAGAAATTTCAAAATTCCAAACGCTAATTTTTAAATTATTCAAGGTTCAATTCCTTGAAATTTCTGGAATTTCAAGAAATTTTAACTCAATACTCCATGAATGAATTACTCTAATTTTTTGTTTATGGTCAATAAACATCCTATTCTTCAATTTTAAGAAGAAATTTCAAAATTCCAAACGCTAATTTTTATAATATTCAAAGTTCAATTCCTTGAAATTTCTGGAATTTCAAAAAATTTTAACTCAATACTCCATGAATGAATTACTCTAATTTTTTGTTTATGGTCAATAAACATCCTATTCTTCAATTTTAAGAAGAAATTTCAAAATTCCAAACGCTAATTTTTATAATATTCAAAGTTCAATTCCTTGAAATTTCTGGAATTTCAAAAAAATTTTAACTCAATACTCCATGAATGAATTACTCTAATTTTTTGTTTATGGTCAATAAACATCCTATTCTTCAATTTTAAGAAGAAATTTCAAAATTCCAAACGCTAATTTTTATAATATTCAAAGTTCAATTCCTTGAAATTTCTGGAATTTCAAAAAATTTTAACTCAATACTCCATGAATGAATTACTCTAATTTTTTGTTTATGGTCAATAAACATCCTATTCTTCAATTTTAAGAAGAAATTTCAAAATTCCAAACGCTAATTTTTAAATTATTCAAGGTTCAATTCCTTGAAATTTCTGGAATTTCAAGAAATTTTAACTCAATACTCCATGAATGAATTACTCTAATTTTTTTGTTTATGGTCAATAAACATCCTATTCTTCAATTTTAAGAAGAAATTTCAAAATTCCAAACGCTAATTTTTATAATATTCAAAGTTCAATTCCTTGAAATTTCTGGAATTTCAAAAAAATTTTAACTCAATACTCCATGAATGAATTACTCTAATTTTTTGTTTATGGTCAATAAACATCCTATTCTTCAATTTTAAGAAGAAATTTCAAAATTCCAAACGCTAATTTTTATAATATTCAAAGTTCAATTCCTTGAAATTTCTGGAATTTCAAAAAATTTTAACTCAATACTCCATGAATGAATTACTCTAATTTTTTGTTTATGGTCAATAAACATCCTATTCTTCAATTTTAAGAAGAAATTTCAAAATTCCAAACGCTAATTTTTAAATTATTCAAGGTTCAATTCCTTGAAATTTCTGGAATTTCAAAAAATTTTAACTCAATACTCCATGAATGAATTACTCTAATTTTTTGTTTATGGTCAATAAACATCCTATTCTTCAATTTTAAGAAGAAATTTCAAAATTCCAAACGCTAATTTTTAAATTATTCAAGGTTCAATTCCTTGAAATTTCTGGAATTTCAAAAAATTTTAACTCAATACTCCATGAATTAATTTCTCTAATTTTTTGTTTATGGTCTATCGACATATTAACTTCAATTTTAAGAAGAAATTTCAAAATTCCAAACGCTAATTTTTAAATTATTCAAGGTTCAATTCCTTGAAATTTCTGGAATTTCAAAAAATTTTAACTCAATACTCCATGAATGAATTACTCTAATTTTTTGTTTATGGTCAATAAACATCCTATTCTTCAATTTTAAGAAGAAATTTCAAAATTCCAAACGCTAATTTTTAAATTATTCAAGGTTCAATTCCTTGAAATTTCTGGAATTTCAAGAAATTTTAACTCAATACTCCATGAATGAATTACTCTAATTTTTTGTTTATGGTCAATAAACATCCTATTCTTCAATTTTAAGAAGAAATTTCAAAATTCCAAACGCTAATTTTTATAATATTCAAAGTTCAATTCCTTGAAATTTCTGGAATTTCAAAAAATTTTAACTCAATACTCCATGAATGAATTACTCTAATTTTTTGTTTATGGTCAATAAACATCCTATTCTTCAATTTTAAGAAGAAATTTCAAAATTCCAAACGCTAATTTTTATAATATTCAAAGTTCAATTCCTTGAAATTTCTGGAATTTCAAAAAATTTTAACTCAATACTCCATGAATGAATTACTCTAATTTTTTGTTTATGGTCAATAAACATCCTATTCTTCAATTTTAAGAAGAAATTTCAAAATTCCAAACGCTAATTTTTAAATTATTCAAGGTTCAATTCCTTGAAATTTCTGGAATTTCAAAAAATTTTAACTCAATACTCCATGAATGAATTACTCTAATTTTTTGTTTATGGTCAATAAACATCCTATTCTTCAATTTTAAGAAGAAATTTCAAAATTCCAAACGCTAATTTTTAAATTATTCAAGGTTCAATTCCTTGAAATTTCTGGAATTTCAAAAAATTTTAACTCAATACTCCATGAATTAATTTCTCTAATTTTTTGTTTATGGTCTATCGACATATTAACTTCAATTTTAAGAAGAAATTTCAAAATTCCAAACGCTAATTTTTAAATTATTCAAGGTTCAATTCCTTGAAATTTCTGGAATTTCAAGAAATTTTAACTCAATACTCCATGAATGAATTACTCTAATTTTTTGTTTATGGTCAATAAACATCCTATTCTTCAATTTTAAGAAGAAATTTCAAAATTCCAAACGCTAATTTTTAAATTATTCAAGGTTCAATTCCTTGAAATTTCTGGAATTTCAAAAAATTTTAACTCAATACTCCATGAATGAATTACTCTAATTTTTTGTTTATGGTCAATAAACATCCTATTCTTCAATTTTAAGAAGAAATTTCAAAATTCCAAACGCTAATTTTTAAATTATTCAAGGTTCAATTCCTTGAAATTTCTGGAATTTCAAAAAATTTTAACTCAATACTCCATGAATGAATTACTCTAATTTTTTGTTTATGGTCAATAAACATCCTATTCTTCAATTTTAAGAAGAAATTTCAAAATTCCAAACGCTAATTTTTAAATTATTCAAGGTTCAATTCCTTGAAATTTCTGGAATTTCAAAAAATTTTAACTCAATACTCCATGAATGAATTACTCTAATTTTTTGTTTATGGTCAATAAACATCCTATTCTTCAATTTTAAGAAGAAATTTCAAAATTCCAAACGCTAATTTTTAAATTATTCAAGGTTCAATTCCTTGAAATTTCTGGAATTTCAAGAAATTTTAACTCAATACTCCATGAATGAATTACTCTAATTTTTTGTTTATGGTCAATAAACATCCTATTCTTCAATTTTAAGAAGAAATTTCAAAATTCCAAACGCTAATTTTTATAATATTCAAAGTTCAATTCCTTGAAATTTCTGGAATTTCAAAAAATTTTAACTCAATACTCCATGAATGAATTACTCTAATTTTTTGTTTATGGTCAATAAACATCCTATTCTTCAATTTTAAGAAGAAATTTCAAAATTCCAAACGCTAATTTTTATAATATTCAAAGTTCAATTCCTTGAAATTTCTGGAATTTCAAAAAATTTTAACTCAATACTCCATGAATGAATTACTCTAATTTTTTGTTTATGGTCAATAAACATCCTATTCTTCAATTTTAAGAAGAAATTTCAAAATTCCAAACGCTAATTTTTAAATTATTCAAGGTTCAATTCCTTGAAATTTCTGGAATTTCAAAAATTTTAACTCAATACTCCATGAATTAATTTTCTAATTTTTTGTTTATGGTCTATCGACATATTAACTTCAATTTTAAGAAGAAATTTCAAAATTCCAAACGCTAATTTTTAAATTATTCAAGGTTCAATTCCTTGAAATTTCTGGAATTTCAAAAAATTTTAACTCAATACTCCATGAATGAATTACTCTAATTTTTTGTTTATGGTCAATAAACATCCTATTCTTCAATTTTAAGAAGAAATTTCAAAATTCCAAACGCTAATTTTTAAATTATTCAAGGTTCAATTCCTTGAAATTTCTGGAATTTCAAAAAATTTTAACTCAATACTCCATGAATGAATTACTCTAATTTTTTGTTTATGGTCAATAAACATCCTATTCTTCAATTTTAAGAAGAAATTTCAAAATTCCAAACGCTAATTTTTATAATATTCAAAGTTCAATTCCTTGAAATTTCTGGAATTTCAAAAAATTTTAACTCAATACTCCATGAATGAATTACTCTAATTTTTTGTTTATGGTCAATAAACATCCTATTCTTCAATTTTAAGAAGAAATTTCAAAATTCCAAACGCTAATTTTTAAATTATTCAAGGTTCAATTCCTTGAAATTTCTGGAATTTCAAAAAATTTTAACTCAATACTCCATGAATTAATTTCTCTAATTTTTTGTTTATGGTCTATCGACATATTAACTTCAATTTTAAGAAGAAATTTCAAAATTCCAAACGCTAATTTTTAAATTATTCAAGGTTCAATTCCTTGAAATTTCTGGAATTTCAAAAAATTTTAACTCAATACTCCATGAATGAATTACTCTAATTTTTTGTTTATGGTCAATAAACATCCTATTCTTCAATTTTAAGAAGAAATTTCAAAATTCCAAACGCTAATTTTTAAATTATTCAAGGTTCAATTCCTTGAAATTTCTGGAATTTCAAGAAATTTTAACTCAATACTCCATGAATGAATTACTCTAATTTTTTGTTTATGGTCAATAAACATCCTATTCTTCAATTTTAAGAAGAAATTTCAAAATTCCAAACGCTAATTTTTAAATTATTCAAGGTTCAATTCCTTGAAATTTCTGGAATTTCAAAAAATTTTAACTCAATACTCCATGAATGAATTACTCTAATTTTTTGTTTATGGTCAATAAACATCCTATTCTTCAATTTTAAGAAGAAATTTCAAAATTCCAAACGCTAATTTTTAAATTATTCAAGGTTCAATTCCTTGAAATTTCTGGAATTTCAAAAAATTTTAACTCAATACTCCATGAATGAATTACTCTAATTTTTTGTTTATGGTCAATAAACATCCTATTCTTCAATTTTAAGAAGAAATTTCAAAATTCCAAACGCTAATTTTTAAATTATTCAAGGTTCAATTCCTTGAAATTTCTGGAATTTCAAAAAATTTTAACTCAATACTCCATGAATTAATTTCTCTAATTTTTTGTTTATGGTCTATCGACATATTAACTTCAATTTTAAGAAGAAATTTCAAAATTCCAAACGCTAATTTTTAAATTATTCAAGGTTCAATTCCTTGAAATTTCTGGAATTTCAAAAAATTTTAACTCAATACTCCATGAATGAATTTCTCTAATTTTTTGTTTATGGTCAATAAACATCCTATTCTTCAATTTTAAGAAGAAATTTCAAAATTCCAAACGCTAATTTTTAAATTATTCAAGGTTCAATTCCTTGAAATTTCTGGAATTTCAAAAAATTTTAACTCAATACTCCATGAATTAATTTCTCTAATTTTTTGTTTATGGTCTATCGACATATTAACTTCAATTTTAAGAAGAAATTTCAAAATTCCAAACGCTAATTTTTAAATTATTCAAGGTTCAATTCCTTGAAATTTCTGGAATTTCAAAAAATTTTAACTCAATACTCCATGAATGAATTACTCTAATTTTTTGTTTATGGTCAATAAACATCCTATTCTTCAATTTTAAGAAGAAATTTCAAAATTCCAAACGCTAATTTTTAAATTATTCAAGGTTCAATTCCTTGAAATTTCTGGAATTTCAAAAATTTTAACTCAATAATCCATCATTGAATTTCTCTAATTTTTTGTTTATGGTCAATAAACATCCTATTCTTCAATTTTAAGAAGAAATTTCAAAATTCCAAACGCTAATTTTTATAATATTCAAAGTTCAATTCCTTGAAATTTCTGGAATTTCAAAAAATTTTAACTCAATACTCCATGAATGAATTACTCTAATTTTTTGTTTATGGTCAATAAACATCCTATTCTTCAATTTTAAGAAGAAATTTCAAAATTCCAAACGCTAATTTTTAAATTATTCAAGGTTCAATTCCTTGAAATTTCTGGAATTTCAAGAAATTTTAACTCAATACTCCATGAATGAATTACTCTAATTTTTTGTTTATGGTCAATAAACATCCTATTCTTCAATTTTAAGAAGAAATTTCAAAATTCCAAACGCTAATTTTTAAATTATTCAAGGTTCAATTCCTTGAAATTTCTGGAATTTCAAAAAATTTTAACTCAATACTCCATGAATGAATTACTCTAATTTTTTGTTTATGGTCAATAAACATCCTATTCTTCAATTTTAAGAAGAAATTTCAAAATTCCAAACGCTAATTTTTAAATTATTCAAGGTTCAATTCCTTGAAATTTCTGGAATTTCAAAAAATTTTAACTCAATACTCCATGAATGAATTACTCTAATTTTTTGTTTATGGTCAATAAACATCCTATTCTTCAATTTTAAGAAGAAATTTCAAAATTCCAAACGCTAATTTTTAAATTATTCAAGGTTCAATTCCTTGAAATTTCTGGAATTTCAAAAAATTTTAACTCAATACTCCATGAATGAATTACTCTAATTTTTTGTTTATGGTCAATAAACATCCTATTCTTCAATTTTAAGAAGAAATTTCAAAATTCCAAACGCTAATTTTTAAATTATTCAAGGTTCAATTCCTTGAAATTTCTGGAATTTCAAAAAATTTTAACTCAATACTCCATGAATTAATTTCTCTAATTTTTTGTTTATGGTCTATCGACATATTAACTTCAATTTTAAGAAGAAATTTCAAAATTCCAAACGCTAATTTTTAAATTATTCAAGGTTCAATTCCTTGAAATTTCTGGAATTTCAAAAAATTTTAACTCAATACTCCATGAATTAATTTCTCTAATTTTTTGTTTATGGTCAATAAACATCCTATTCTTCAATTTTAAGAACAAATTTCAAAATTCCAAACGCTAATTTTTATAATATTCAAAGTTCAATTCCTTGAAATTTCTGGAATTTCAAAAAATTTTAACTCAATACTCCATGAATGAATTACTCTAATTTTTTGTTTATGGTCAATAAACATCCTATTCTTCAATTTTAAGAAGAAATTTCAAAATTCCAAACGCTAATTTTTAAATTATTCAAGGTTCAATTCCTTGAAATTTCTGGAATTTCAAAAAATTTTAACTCAATAATCCATGAATGAATTACTCTAATTTTTTGTTTATGGTCAATAAACATCCTATTCTTCAATTTTAAGAACAAATTTCAAAAAATTTTAACTCAATACTCCATGAATGAATTACTCTAATTTTTTGTTTATGGTCAATAAACATCCTATTCTTCAATTTTAAGAACAAATTTCAAAATTCCAAACGCTAATTTTTAAATTATTCAAGGTTCAATTCCTTGAAATTTCTGGAATTTCAAAAAATTTTAACTCAATACTCCATGAATGAATTTCTCTAATTTTTTGTTTATGGTCAATAAACATCCTATTATTCAATTTTAAGAACAAATTTCAAAATTCCAAACGCTAATTTTTATAATATTCAAAGTTCAATTCCTTGAAATTTCTGGAATTTCAAAAAATTTTAACTCAATACTCCATGAATGAATTTCTCTAATTTTTTGTTTATGATTCATAAACATCCTATTCTTCAATTTTAAGAACAAATTTCAAAATTCCAAACGCTAATTTTTGAATTATTCAAAGTTCAATTCCTTGAAATTTCTGGAATTTCAAAAAATTTTAACTCAATAATCCATCATTGAATTTCTCTAATTTTTTGTTTATGATTCATAAACATCCCATTCTTCAATTTTAAGAAGAAATTTCAAAATTCCAAACGCTAATTTTTAAATTATTCAAGGTTCAATTCCTTGAAATTTCTGGAATTTCAAAAAATTTTAACTCAATAATCCATCATTGAATTTCTCTAATTTTTTGTTTATGGGCAATAAACATCCTATTCTTCAATTTTAAGAAGAAATTTCAAAATTCCAAACGCTAATTTTTATAATATTCAAAGTTCAATTCCTTGAAATTTCTGGAATTTCAAAAAATTTTAACTCAATAATCCATCATTGAATTTCTCTAATTTTTTGTTTATGGTCAATAAACATCCTATTATTCAATTTTAAGAACAAATTTCAAAATTCCAAACGCTAATTTTTATAATATTCAAAGTTCAATTCCTTGAAATTTCTGGAATTTCAAAAAATTTTAACTCAATAATCCATCATTGAATTTCTCTAATTTTTTGTTTATGGTTCATAAACATCCTATTCTTCAATTTTAAGAAGAAATTTCAAAATTCCAAACGCTAATTTTTAAATTATTCAAGGTTCAATTCCTTGAAATTTCTGGAATTTCAAAAAATTTTAACTCAATACTCCATGAATGAATTACTCTAATTTTTTGTTTATGGTCAATAAACATCCTATTCTTCAATTTTAAGAAGAAATTTCAAAATTCCAAACGCTAATTTTTATAATATTCAAAGTTCAATTCCTTGAAATTTCTGGAATTTCAAAAAATTTTAACTCAATACTCCATGAATGAATTACTCTAATTTTTTGTTTATGGTCAATAAACATCCTATTCTTCAATTTTAAGAAGAAATTTCAAAATTCCAAACGCTAATTTTTAAATTATTCAAGGTTCAATTCCTTGAAATTTCTGGAATTTCAAAAATTTTTTAACTCAATAATCCATCATTGAATTTCTCTAATTTTTTGTTTATGGTCAATAAACATCCTATTATTCAATTTTAAGAACAAATTTCAAAATTCCAAACGCTAATTTTTATAATATTCAAAGTTCAATTCCTTGAAATTTCTGGAATTTCAAAAAATTTTAACTCAATAATCCATCATTGAATTTCTCTAATTTTTTGTTTATGGTTCATAAACATCCCATTCTTCAATTTTAAGAAGAAATTTCAAAATTCCAAACGCTAATTTTTAAATTATTCAAGGTTCAATTCCTTGAAATTTCTGGAATTTCAAAAAATTTTAACTCAATAATCCATCATTGAATTTCTCTAATTTTTTGTTTATGGGCAATAAACATCCTATTCTTCAATTTTAAGAAGAAATTTCAAAATTCCAAACGCTAATTTTTATAATATTCAAAGTTCAATTCCTTGAAATTTCTGGAATTTCAAAAAATTTTAACTCAATAATCCATCATTGAATTTCTCTAATTTTTTGTTTATGGTCAATAAACATCCTATTATTCAATTTTAAGAACAAATTTCAAAATTCCAAACGCTAATTTTTATAATATTCAAAGTTCAATTCCTTGAAATTTCTGGAATTTCAAAAAATTTTAACTCAATAATCCATCATTGAATTTCTCTAATTTTTTGTTTATGGTTCATAAACATCCTATTCTTCAATTTTAAGAAGAAATTTCAAAATTCCAAACGCTAATTTTTAAATTATTCAAGGTTCAATTCCTTGAAATTTCTGGAATTTCAAAAAATTTTAACTCAATACTCCATGAATGAATTACTCTAATTTTTTGTTTATGGTCAATAAACATCCTATTCTTCAATTTTAAGAAGAAATTTCAAAATTCCAAACGCTAATTTTTATAATATTCAAAGTTCAATTCCTTGAAATTTCTGGAATTTCAAAAAATTTTAACTCAATACTCCATGAATGAATTACTCTAATTTTTTGTTTATGGTCAATAAACATCCTATTCTTCAATTTTAAGAAGAAATTTCAAAATTCCAAACGCTAATTTTTAAATTATTCAAGGTTCAATTCCTTGAAATTTCTGGAATTTCAAAAAATTTTAACTCAATAATCCATCATTGAATTTCTCTAATTTTTTGTTTATGGTCAATAAACATTCTATTATTCAATTTTAAGAAGAAATTTCAAAATTCCAAACGCTAATTTTTATAATATTCAAAGTTCAATTCCTTGAAATTTCTGGAATTTCAAAAAATTTTAACTCAATAATCCATCATTGAATTTCTCTAATTTTTTGTTTATGGTCAATAAACATCCTATTATTCAATTTTAAGAACAAATTTCAAAATTCCAAACGCTAATTTTTATAATATTCAAAGTTCAATTCCTTGAAATTTCTGGAATTTCAAAAAATTTTAACTCAATACTCCATGAATGAATTACTCTAATTTTTTGTTTATGGTCAATAAACATCCTATTCTTCAATTTTAAGAACAAATTTCAAAATTCCAAACGCTAATTTTTATAATATTCAAAGTTCAATTCCTTGAAATTTCTGGAATTTCAAAAAATTTTAACTCAATACTCCATGAATGAATTTCTCTAATTTTTTGTTTATGGTCAATAAACATCCTATTATTCAATTTTAAGAACAAATTTCAAAATTCCAAACGCTAATTTTTATAATATTCAAAGTTCAATTCCTTGAAATTTCTGGAATTTCAAAAAATTTTAACTCAATACTCCATGAATGAATTTCTCTAATTTTTTGTTTATGATTCATAAACATCCTATTCTTCAATTTTAAGAACAAATTTCAAAATTCCAAACGCTAATTTTTGAATTATTCAAAGTTCAATTCCTTGAAATTTCTGGAATTTCAAAAAATTTTAACTCAATAATCCATCATTGAATTTCTCTAATTTTTTGTTTATGATTCATAAACATCCCATTCTTCAATTTTAAGAAGAAATTTCAAAATTCCAAACGCTAATTTTTAAATTATTCAAGGTTCAATTCCTTGAAATTTCTGGAATTTCAAAAAATTTTAACTCAATAATCCATCATTGAATTTCTCTAATTTTTTGTTTATGGGCAATAAACATCCTATTCTTCAATTTTAAGAACAAATTTCAAAATTCCAAACGCTAATTTTTATAATATTCAAAGTTCAATTCCTTGAAATTTCTGGAATTTCAAAAAATTTTAACTCAATAATCCATCATTGAATTTCTCTAATTTTTTGTTTATGGTCAATAAACATCCTATTATTCAATTTTAAGAACAAATTTCAAAATTCCAAACGCTAATTTTTATAATATTCAAAGTTCAATTCCTTGAAATTTCTGGAATTTCAAAAAATTTTAACTCAATAATCCATCATTGAATTTCTCTAATTTTTTGTTTATGGTTCATAAACATCCTATTCTTCAATTTTAAGAAGAAATTTCAAAATTCCAAACGCTAATTTTTAAATTATTCAAGGTTCATTCCTTGAAATTTCTGGAATTTCAAAAAATTTTAACTCAATACTCCATGAATGAATTACTCTAATTTTTTGTTTATGGTCAATAAACATCCTATTCTTCAATTTTAAGAAGAAATTTCAAAATTCCAAACGCTAATTTTTATAATATTCAAAGTTCAATTCCTTGAAATTTCTGGAATTTCAAAAAATTTTAACTCAATACTCCATGAATGAATTACTCTAATTTTTTGTTTATGGTCAATAAACATCCTATTCTTCAATTTTAAGAAGAAATTTCAAAATTCCAAACGCTAATTTTTAAATTATTCAAGGTTCAATTCCTTGAAATTTCTGGAATTTCAAAAAATTTTAACTCAATAATCCATCATTGAATTTCTCTAATTTTTTGTTTATGGTCAATAAACATTCTATTATTCAATTTTAAGAAGAAATTTCAAAATTCCAAACGCTAATTTTTATAATATTCAAAGTTCAATTCCTTGAAATTTCTGGAATTTCAAAAAATTTTAACTCAATAATCCATCATTGAATTTCTCTAATTTTTTGTTTATGGTCAATAAACATCCTATTATTCAATTTTAAGAACAAATTTCAAAATTCCAAACGCTAATTTTTATAATATTCAAAGTTCAATTCCTTGAAATTTCTGGAATTTCAAAAATTTTAACTCAATACTCCATGAATGAATTACTCTAATTTTTTGTTTATGGTCAATAAACATCCTATTCTTCAATTTTAAGAACAAATTTCAAAATTCCAAACGCTAATTTTTATAATATTCAAAGTTCAATTCCTTGAAATTTCTGGAATTTCAAAAAATTTTAACTCAATACTCCATGAATGAATTTCTCTAATTTTTTGTTTATGGTCAATAAACATCCTATTATTCAATTTTAAGAACAAATTTCAAAATTCCAAACGCTAATTTTTATAATATTCAAAGTTCAATTCCTTGAAATTTCTGGAATTTCAAAAAATTTTAACTCAATACTCCATGAATGAATTTCTCTAATTTTTTGTTTATGATTCATAAACATCCTATTCTTCAATTTTAAGAACAAATTTCAAAATTCCAAACGCTAATTTTTGAATTATTCAAAGTTCAATTCCTTGAAATTTCTGGAATTTCAAAAAATTTTAACTCAATAATCCATCATTGAATTTCTCTAATTTTTTGTTTATGATTCATAAACATCCCATTCTTCAATTTTAAGAAGAAATTTCAAAATTCCAAACGCTAATTTTTAAATTATTCAAGGTTCAATTCCTTGAAATTTCTGGAATTTCAAAAATTTTAACTCAATAATCCATCATTGAATTTCTCTAATTTTTTGTTTATGGGCAATAAACATCCTATTCTTCAATTTTAAGAAGAAATTTCAAAATTCCAAACGCTAATTTTTATAATATTCAAAGTTCAATTCCTTGAAATTTCTGGAATTTCAAAAAATTTTAACTCAATAATCCATCATTGAATTTCTCTAATTTTTTGTTTATGGGCAATAAACATCCTATTATTCAATTTTAAGAACAAATTTCAAAATTCCAAACGCTAATTTTTATAATATTCAAAGTTCAATTCCTTGAAATTTCTGGAATTTCAAAAAATTTTAACTCAATACTCCATGAATGAATTTCTCTAATTTTTTGTTTATGGTCAATAAACATCCTATTATTCAATTTTAAGAACAAATTTCAAAATTCCAAACGCTAATTTTTATAATATTCAAAGTTCAATTCCTTGAAATTTCTGGAATTTCAAAAAATTTTAACTCAATACTCCATGAATGAATTTCTCTAATTTTTTGTTTATGATTCATAAACATCCTATTCTTCAATTTTAAGAAGAAATTTTAAAATTCCAAACGCTAATTTTTAAATTATTCAAGGTTCAATTCCTTGAAATTTCTGGAATTTCAAAGAATTTTAACTCAATACTCCATGAATGAATTTCTCTAATTTTTTGTTTATGATTCATAAACATCCCATTCTTCAATTTTAAGAACAAATTTCAAAATTCCAAACGCTAATTTTTATAATATTCAAAGTTCAATTCCTTGAAATTTCTGGAATTTCAAAAAATTTTAACTCAATACTCCATGAATGAATTTCTCTAATTTTTTGTTTATGATTCATAAACATCCCATTCTTCAATTTTAAGAACAAATTTCAAAATTCCAAACGCTAATTTTTATAATATTCAAAGTTCAATTCCTTGAAATTTCTGGAATTTCAAAAAATTTTAACTCAATACTCCATGAATGAATTTCTCTAATTTTTTGTTTATGGTCAATAAACATCCTATTATTCAATTTTAAGAACAAATTTCAAAATTCCAAACGCTAATTTTTATAATATTCAAAGTTCAATTCCTTGAAATTTCTGGAATTTCAAAAAATTTTAACTCAATACTCCATGAATGAATTTCTCTAATTTTTTGTTTATGATTCATAAACATCCTATTCTTCAATTTTAAGAAGAAATTTTAAAATTCCAAACGCTAATTTTTATAATATTCAAAGTTCAATTCCTTGAAATTTCTGGAATTTCAAAAAATTTTAACTCAATAATCCATCATTGAATTTCTCTAATTTTTTGTTTATGGTCAATAAACATCCTATTCTTCAATTTTAAGAACAAATTTCAAAATTCCAAACGCTAATTTTTATAATATTCAAAGTTCAATTCCTTGAAATTTCTGGAATTTCAAAAAATTTTAACTCAATACTCCATGAATGAATTTCTCTAATTTTTTGTTTATGGTCAATAAACATCCTATTATTCAATTTTAAGAACAAATTTCAAAATTCCAAACGCTAATTTTTATAATATTCAAAGTTCAATTCCTTGAAATTTCTGGAATTTCAAAAAATTTTAACTCAATACTCCATGAATGAATTTCTCTAATTTTTTGTTTATGATTCATAAACATCCTATTCTTCAATTTTAAGAACAAATTTCAAAATTCCAAACGCTAATTTTTGAATTATTCAAAGTTCAATTCCTTGAAATTTCTGGAATTTCAAAAAATTTTAACTCAATAATCCATCATTGAATTTCTCTAATTTTTTGTTTATGATTCATAAACATCCCATTCTTCAATTTTAAGAAGAAATTTCAAAATTCCAAACGCTAATTTTTAAATTATTCAAGGTTCAATTCCTTGAAATTTCTGGAATTTCAAAAAATTTTAACTCAATAATCCATCATTGAATTTCTCTAATTTTTTGTTTATGGGCAATAAACATCCTATTCTTCAATTTTAAGAAGAAATTTCAAAATTCCAAACGCTAATTTTTATAATATTCAAAGTTCAATTCCTTGAAATTTCTGGAATTTCAAAAAATTTTAACTCAATAATCCATCATTGAATTTCTCTAATTTTTTGTTTATGGGCAATAAACATCCTATTATTCAATTTTAAGAACAAATTTCAAAATTCCAAACGCTAATTTTTATAATATTCAAAGTTCAATTCCTTGAAATTTCTGGAATTTCAAAAAATTTTAACTCAATACTCCATGAATGAATTTCTCTAATTTTTTGTTTATGGTCAATAAACATCCTATTATTCAATTTTAAGAACAAATTTCAAAATTCCAAACGCTAATTTTTATAATATTCAAAGTTCAATTCCTTGAAATTTCTGGAATTTCAAAAAATTTTAACTCAATACTCCATGAATGAATTTCTCTAATTTTTTGTTTATGATTCATAAACATCCTATTCTTCAATTTTAAGAAGAAATTTTAAAATTCCAAACGCTAATTTTTAAATTATTCAAGGTTCAATTCCTTGAAATTTCTGGAATTTCAAAGAATTTTAACTCAATACTCCATGAATGAATTTCTCTAATTTTTTGTTTATGATTCATAAACATCCCATTCTTCAATTTTAAGAACAAATTTCAAAATTCCAAACGCTAATTTTTATAATATTCAAAGTTCAATTCCTTGAAATTTCTGGAATTTCAAAAAATTTTAACTCAATACTCCATGAATGAATTTCTCTAATTTTTTGTTTATGATTCATAAACATCCCATTCTTCAATTTTAAGAACAAATTTCAAAATTCCAAACGCTAATTTTTATAATATTCAAAGTTCAATTCCTTGAAATTTCTGGAATTTCAAAAAATTTTAACTCAATACTCCATGAATGAATTTCTCTAATTTTTTGTTTATGGTCAATAAACATCCTATTATTCAATTTTAAGAACAAATTTCAAAATTCCAAACGCTAATTTTTATAATATTCAAAGTTCAATTCCTTGAAATTTCTGGAATTTCAAAAAATTTTAACTCAATACTCCATGAATGAATTTCTCTAATTTTTTGTTTATGATTCATAAACATCCCATTCTTCAATTTTAAGAAGAAATTTCAAAATTCCAAACGCTAATTTTTATAATATTCAAAGTTCAATTCCTTGAAATTTCTGGAATTTCAAAAAATTTTAACTCAATAATCCATCATTGAATTTCTCTAATTTTTTGTTTATGGTCAATAAACATCCTATTCTTCAATTTTAAGAACAAATTTCAAAATTCCAAACGCTAATTTTTATAATATTCAAAGTTCAATTCCTTGAAATTTCTGGAATTTCAAAAAATTTTAACTCAATACTCCATGAATGAATTTCTCTAATTTTTTGTTTATGGTCAATAAACATCCTATTATTCAATTTTAAGAACAAATTTCAAAATTCCAAACGCTAATTTTTATAATATTCAAAGTTCAATTCCTTGAAATTTCTGGAATTTCAAAAATTTTAACTCAATACTCCATGAATGAATTTCTCTAATTTTTTGTTTATGGTCAATAAACATCCTATTATTCAATTTTAAGAACAAATTTCAAAATTCCAAACGCTAATTTTTATAATATTCAAAGTTCAATTCCTTGAAATTTCTGGAATTTCAAAAAATTTTAACTCAATACTCCATGAATGAATTTCTCTAATTTTTTGTTTATGATTCATAAACATCCTATTCTTCAATTTTAAGAACAAATTTCAAAATTCCAAACGCTAATTTTTGAATTATTCAAAGTTCAATTCCTTGAAATTTCTGGAATTTCAAAAAATTTTAACTCAATAATCCATCATTGAATTTCTCTAATTTTTTGTTTATGATTCATAAACATCCCATTCTTCAATTTTAAGAAGAAATTTCAAAATTCCAAACGCTAATTTTTAAATTATTCAAGGTTCAATTCCTTGAAATTTCTGGAATTTCAAAAAATTTTAACTCAATAATCCATCATTGAATTTCTCTAATTTTTTGTTTATGGGCAATAAACATCCTATTCTTCAATTTTAAGAAGAAATTTCAAAATTCCAAACGCTAATTTTTATAATATTCAAAGTTCAATTCCTTGAAATTTCTGGAATTTCAAAAAATTTTAACTCAATAATCCATCATTGAATTTCTCTAATTTTTTGTTTATGGGCAATAAACATCCTATTATTCAATTTTAAGAACAAATTTCAAAATTCCAAACGCTAATTTTTATAATATTCAAAGTTCAATTCCTTGAAATTTCTGGAATTTCAAAAAATTTTAACTCAATACTCCATGAATGAATTTCTCTAATTTTTTGTTTATGGTCAATAAACATCCTATTATTCAATTTTAAGAACAAATTTCAAAATTCCAAACGCTAATTTTTATAATATTCAAAGTTCAATTCCTTGAAATTTCTGGAATTTCAAAAAATTTTAACTCAATACTCCATGAATGAATTTCTCTAATTTTTTGTTTATGATTCATAAACATCCTATTCTTCAATTTTAAGAAGAAATTTTAAAATTCCAAACGCTAATTTTTAAATTATTCAAGGTTCAATTCCTTGAAATTTCTGGAATTTCAAAGAATTTTAACTCAATACTCCATGAATGAATTTCTCTAATTTTTTGTTTATGATTCATAAACATCCCATTCTTCAATTTTAAGAACAAATTTCAAAATTCCAAACGCTAATTTTTATAATATTCAAAGTTCAATTCCTTGAAATTTCTGGAATTTCAAAAAATTTTAACTCAATACTCCATGAATGAATTTCTCTAATTTTTTGTTTATGATTCATAAACATCCCATTCTTCAATTTTAAGAACAAATTTCAAAATTCCAAACGCTAATTTTTATAATATTCAAAGTTCAATTCCTTGAAATTTCTGGAATTTCAAAAAATTTTAACTCAATACTCCATGAATGAATTTCTCTAATTTTTTGTTTATGGTCAATAAACATCCTATTATTCAATTTTAAGAACAAATTTCAAAATTCCAAACGCTAATTTTTATAATATTCAAAGTTCAATTCCTTGAAATTTCTGGAATTTCAAAAAATTTTAACTCAATACTCCATGAATGAATTTCTCTAATTTTTTGTTTATGATTCATAAACATCCCATTCTTCAATTTTAAGAAGAAATTTCAAAATTCCAAACGCTAATTTTTATAATATTCAAAGTTCAATTCCTTGAAATTTCTGGAATTTCAAAAAATTTTAACTCAATAATCCATCATTGAATTTCTCTAATTTTTTGTTTATGGTCAATAAACATCCTATTCTTCAATTTTAAGAACAAATTTCAAAATTCCAAACGCTAATTTTTATAATATTCAAAGTTCAATTCCTTGAAATTTCTGGAATTTCAAAAAATTTTAACTCAATACTCCATGAATGAATTTCTCTAATTTTTTGTTTATGGTCAATAAACATCCTATTATTCAATTTTAAGAACAAATTTCAAAATTCCAAACGCTAATTTTTATAATATTCAAAGTTCAATTCCTTGAAATTTCTGGAATTTCAAAAAATTTTAACTCAATAATCCATCATTGAATTTCTCTAATTTTTTGTTTATGGTCAATAAACATCCTATTCTTCAATTTTAAGAACAAATTTCAAAATTCCAAACGCTAATTTTTATAATATTCAAAGTTCAATTCCTTGAAATTTCTGGAATTTCAAAAAATTTTAACTCAATACTCCATGAATGAATTTCTCTAATTTTTTGTTTATGGTCAATAAACATCCTATTATTCAATTTTAAGAACAAATTTCAAAATTCCAAACGCTAATTTTTATAATATTCAAAGTTCAATTCCTTGAAATTTCTGGAATTTCAAAAAATTTTAACTCAATAATCCATCATTGAATTTCTCTAATTTTTTGTTTATGATTCATAAACATCCCATTCTTCAATTTTAAGAAGAAATTTCAAAATTCCAAACGCTAATTTTTATAATATTCAAAGTTCAATTCCTTGAAATTTCTGGAATTTCAAAAAATTTTAACTCAATAATCCATCATTGAATTTCTCTAATTTTTTGTTTATGGTCAATAAACATCCTATTCTTCAATTTTAAGAACAAATTTCAAAATTCCAAACGCTAATTTTTATAATATTCAAAGTTCAATTCCTTGAAATTTCTGGAATTTCAAAAAATTTTAACTCAATACTCCATGAATGAATTTCTCTAATTTTTTGTTTATGGTCAATAAACATCCTATTATTCAATTTTAAGAACAAATTTCAAAATTCCAAACGCTAATTTTTATAATATTCAAAGTTCAATTCCTTGAAATTTCTGGAATTTCAAAAAATTTTAACTCAATACTCCATGAATGAATTTCTCTAATTTTTTGTTTATGGTCAATAAACATCCTATTCTTCAATTTTAAGAAGAAATTTCAAAATTCCAAACGCTAATTTTTGAATTATTCAAAGTTCAATTCCTTGAAATTTCTGGAATTTCAAAGAATTTTAACTCAATAATCCATCATTGAATTTCTCTAATTTTTTGTTTATGATTCATAAACATCCCATTCTTCAATTTTAAGAAGAAATTTCAAAATTCCAAACGCTAATTTTTATAATATTCAAAGTTCAATTCCTTGAAATTTCTGGAATTTCAAAGAATTTTAACTCAATACTCCATGAATGAATTTCTCTAATTTTTTGTTTATGATTCATAAACATCCCATTCTTCAATTTTAAGAACAAATTTCAAAATTCCAAACGCTAATTTTTATAATATTCAAAGTTCAATTCCTTGAAATTTCTGGAATTTCAAAAAATTTTAACTCAATACTCCATGAATGAATTTCTCTAATTTTTTGTTTATGATTCATAAACATCCTATTCTTCAATTTTAAGAACAAATTTCAAAATTCCAAACGCTAATTTTTGAATTATTCAAAGTTCAATTCCTTGAAATTTCTGGAATTTCAAAAAATTTTAACTCAATAATCCATCATTGAATTTCTCTAATTTTTTGTTTATGATTCATAAACATCCCATTCTTCAATTTTAAGAAGAAATTTCAAAATTCCAAACGCTAATTTTTAAATTATTCAAGGTTCAATTCCTTGAAATTTCTGGAATTTCAAAAAATTTTAACTCAATAATCCATCATTGAATTTCTCTAATTTTTTGTTTATGGGCAATAAACATTTTATTCTTCAATTTTAAGAAGAAATTTCAAAATTTCAAACGCTAATTTTTAAATTATTCAAGGTTCAATTCCTTGAAATTTCTGGAATTTCAAAAAATTTTAACTCAATACTCCATGAATGAATTTCTCTAATTTTTTGTTTATGATTCATAAACATCCCATTCTTCAATTTTAAGAAAAATTTCAAAATTCCAAACGCTAATTTTTGAATTATTCAAAGTTCAATTCCTTGAAATTTCTGGAATTTCAAAAAATTTTAACTCAATAATCCATCATTGAATTTCTCTAATTTTTTGTTTATGATTCATAAACATCACATTCTTCAATTTTAAGAAGAAATTTCAAAATTCCAAACGCTAATTTTTAAATTATTCAAGGTTCAATTCCTTGAAATTTCTGGAATTTCAAAAAATTTTAACTCAATACTCCATGAATGAATTACTCTAATTTTTTGTTTATGGTCAATAAACATCCTATTCTTCAATTTTAAGAACAAATTTCAAAATTCCAAACGCTAATTTTTATAATATTCAAAGTTCAATTCCTTGAAATTTCTGGAATTTCAAAAAATTTTAACTCAATACTCCATGAATGAATTTCTCTAATTTTTTGTTTATGGTCAATAAACATCCTATTCTTCAATTTTAAGAAGAAATTTCAAAATTCCAAACGCTAATTTTTGAATTATTCAAAGTTCAATTCCTTGAAATTTCTGGAATTTCAAAGAATTTTAACTCAATAATCCATCATTGAATTTCTCTAATTTTTTGTTTATGATTCATAAACATCCTATTCTTCAATTTTAAGAAGAAATTTCAAAATTCCAAACGCTAATTTTTATAATATTCAAAGTTCAATTCCTTGAAATTTTAAAGCCCATTGTTATTATGTAATAAGTTCAATCGTAATGGTATAATAAAATTATGTAAAATAATATTAATTAAAAATCCCAGAAGTTAAGATAAATTATTTAAAATAAATTTTATTTTAGTATTCCGTCTGTTTACATAAATTTATTAGAAATACAGAATATGATCATAATACCTAATATTTTAAGATATTTTAAATTTTGCTTTTACTATTTATTCAATTTTGAATTTAATTAGTTGTTCAATTAAAAATTTTATTTATTTACATTTTTATATTATTTTGATCCCCCATCACTAAGCGGAATTAACAGTCGACCAGTTATACGAAGTTTTCCTTTATTTTTATCATCACCTTTAGGTGGAATTATAAAAGGTTTGTTATTCGATGGGACTTTTTGTTTTTTCCTTATTTTCTTTGTTGTTTTCACCAGTTTTATTGTTGTTGGCAATTTAGCTGTGGAGGTTTGTTCAACGGTGACTAGTGGAGGTTGAGGTGGAAGTGGTGGTGCTCTAGTTTCCATCGATGAATAAGCAGAAATTGTTGAACTAGATTCATCATAATCGTTTGAAGGTAGATTGTATTCAGGTGTAATTGTAGACTCTGTGTTGGTCGAAAGAGTATCACTTAATGAATCTCGCTTTTGTCTTTTCTTTAAAAAAAAATTTGATACTTAATAATAGTTTAAAAAATTATTACTTTAAATAATTCTCCAACGTTCTCAGAAATTTGAATCAGCAAAATAAAATATAAAAGATATTTCACCATCATTTTTTAAATAATTATTTTCGAATAATACTTGGATAAAATTTTTATGAATAAATTTATTAATGGAATGAGTGAGGTTATTCTTTTGATTTTAAACTTATGATATTCCCTCCTCTTTTTGTCAATTATATTTATTTATTCAGTTATATTTAAAAAAATCTGGCATATGCTTTAATATTTCAGTTGTATAAAATTTAAAATTTTTTAATAAATTTCAAATGATTTTTTAAACACGTTAACAACGTAAAATAATTATGCTGAATAAATTATTAGTATCATACAAAAACGAAAAATATCGTCATTATCCAAAGCATTCATTCTGCCAGGGAGATATGTAATTCACTTTAAACGTGGCATTTATTCACACAACTGAATAATAATATTTGATAAAATATCCAAATTGGCAATAACAAAACTATTCATTTTTATATTTCGAATTTCCAATAATGTTTTAAAAAATTAAATCTATTTGGGGAATAATTTTTTTGGAAGTAATTAAAAACATTTGGAAAATAATATAAAATTTTCATAAGAGAATTTTTAATTTTAACTTATGTAATTTATTGTATTCATGGCAACAATTAAAAAAACAAATGTCGAAATATTGTAAATTTTATTACTACATATTTTATTTATTTATTTCACCGACAAAATCACAATTGTTGCATAATTAAATTAATATATTTATGAAGCAACAAAAGGAGTTAGAAAGTCAGTATGTGGTAATTTTATTGAATACGGCTACGCGTTTATTTTAATTAATACTCGCTTTGTAGTGCTTTTTGCCGTTCAAATGATTTTAGGATACATTTTGTATATTGGGCGCAATTCCACGTTAAATATGGCAAAATTGTGTAATAATTTGGAAGAGATTTATAATTATAAAAAGTTTTATTTTTAGAGAAACAGGACTTTATGATTCAAAATTAAATATTCAAGATTTAATGTTCTATCCTGAAAATCTAAAATTGATAAAAGCCCTGATTGTTAAAATATAATAAAAATGATGATTTATCAACTGAATTCGGTTCTGGGCCAATAAACAATTGTTCCTTTGCAGTAATTCCCCATACGTGGAAATGTTTGTGGTGTGGTAAAATATAAATGAAAAAAAACAATATTAGAAGCAAAATTTGAAAATAAAAGGTTTTTTGATACAAATTAAGATTTAGTTTTATAATTACTTTAAATTTTGCTTCAAAGAAATAAAAACAAAAATAGGTAAAATAATACATAAATTGACCAGATTAATAAATCCTAAGAGCACTTCAATAGCATTTCTAATAAAGCGGAAACTTAAAATGCACAATAATTACATATTAAAGCTAAATAAGAAGTTTTTAGAAAGAAGACACTTATTTGATTTTTTCGCGGATCAGTAACAAAATAGAAAAAAATTAATAAAAGAAAAATGTTACCAATACTATAGATTTTTAATTATTTTTTTCCATTTTTGCTACTAATTTATGTGGTAAAATTTGAAAGGCATTCAAAAAGAAATGCTTTACTGGTCGGTCTCTAAATTTTGAGCTTTTTGTCATAAGTTGCAACTCATACTTTTTATTGTCCTTCCGACTTACTGCTCATCCTCAAGAACATAAACTTTTGGAGAATTGCTTTTATTAGTTACGACGCTGCTACGGTGTTTGGCACGGATCAGATGAAGGCTTTAAATGTTTGTAAAAAGACTTTTTTTGACAAAGTTTACCTGCTTTCAGCTTGATCAGCACGACCTTCAGCATCCTCCAATTCACGCTGATACCGCCGCACACGTTGCAGATTTTGCATTGTTACAGCTTCCTAATAAGGAAAATAAACTGAACACAAAGGTATTAATTTAATACCGCTTCTCCCAATTGACGTTTTTGTATATTCAACTTTTCGCAAAGACGATCAGCTGTATCCTGAGCCATAATGAAATTCTTATGTTCTTCATCTATTTGCATTTGCATTTCCCTAAAATATTCATAAATTATTAGGTTTAGACATTTTTAATGTTAGGGTAAACTTTATAATTTACTTAATACGGCGATCTTTTTTCCTCAAAGCATTTTGAGTTTCTTTGTGTCGGCGCGTCTCTTCATCTAAGGCAGTTTCAAGGTCACGAATACGAGTTTCTAACTTGGCAATTACCCTCTTGCCCCCCTAAATTAAAAATATAAAATTTTATAAAAATTTATATTATAATACCAAAAGCGCAGCAGCCTCGGCTTCTTGAATTTGGACTTGTAACTGCTTAACCTGTTCTTCAAGTGATTTACGAAGTGCATCAATTTTCATTGAATGCTCCTGTTCTTCATGCAATTGCTCTACTGCGCGAGCAGCGTCCGCCAATGCGCGATTGGCTCTGAATAAAATTTAGGTTTAATAACGTAAAAATTATTCTATAAATTTTGCGATTATTTTAAAATTCCTTCGACCTCTCGTCCGCAGCATGTAACTAAAATTTAAGGGTATTAAATAAAGTTAATCCTGTCTTGTTCACCTCTTTAGTAGCTTCATCCAGGTCGGCCTGAGCGGTTGAAAGCTCAGTTTCAAGCTTATTCTTAATTGCAGTTAAATTATTGTTAATGGACTGAAGGTCGTTTATACTGTAAAAATAATATTTAAAAATTATAAATTTAAAAAATTTTTACCGTCCATGAGCTTCCTCAAGATCCATTTCAGCTTGTTTACGTGCGCGTACCGCATTATCCAATGCTGTCTTACACTCTTCCAATTCAGCAGCTAGCGCAGAAACTTTACGTTGAGCAAGAGCGTACTAAAAAATTGATATAAAGAATAAATAAGAAAAATGCCTGATCAAGTGTCTGTTGTAACTGACGTTGAGTGTCTTCAAGGCTGGCTTGTAGTACTTTAAGCTGTTCACTCTGTTTTTTAATTGTCTTTTGTGCTTCGATATTGGCACGGTTAAGGTTATCTATAATTATTTTTAATTAAGAGGAAAGGAATGTGGATAAAAACAATTATCACTTTAAGCAGTACGTACCAATTGTCATTTCCAGTTCGGCAATCTCTGCCTGGTATTTCTTCTTGAGTCGTGAAATTTCTGCCCTCATTCGTGCCTCGGCATCAGCCAAAGCAGCAGTCAACCGATCAATCTCAAACTGCATATTCTTTCGGAGGTTTTCGAGTTCTTCCTCCTTTTCTTGTAGACGTCTTTCCATTTCAATTCGCAATGCCTGGAGTTCAGCCAATGCACGGTGAGCACGATTTTCAGCATCACGTCTGGCAGCGTCTGCTTCCTTAAGAGCGGTTTGGAGTTCACGGATTTCACCAGCAAGACGAGCATTTTCAAGATCAAGTTCATGCAGCTTGCGGTTTGCATCAGCCAGAGCCTCCTTTGCCTCGTGGAGGTCATCTAATTTTTTACTATGGCTTAAATCATAAGTAACCGGTAAACCTTGCAATTTTTTGTTCTCTCTTGCAAGAGCTTCTTTTTGTTCAACAGCTTTTTCATAAAGATGTTTCATCTTTTGGAGTTCTGCAAGAGCACCACGCAACTCACGTTGACTATAAATATGTATATTTAATAATTAAAATAATATATTAATTTTAATATAAATATTACGTATTCTCAAGTTCAACGGTCAGCTCATCAATACGTTGTTTCAATTCAGCAACGGTACGTTCTAATTGTTCCTAAAAATTAAATTGGCGTAAATATTAATCAAGTTTTTTAGCGTTATTTAAGTATTTAAATTAAACTACAGTAAATACTAGAAAATAATTACTTTAGCACGTTCCAAGATTGCAATAGTATTTTGTGCCTTTTCCAAATCGACAATAAGAACCTCAACCTCAGATTGCAAACGAGATTTAGCTTTCTCCAATTGAGAAATTTTTTGTAGTGAAATCTCGATTTGTTCCTCATATTCGGCTTGTTTTTGCATCATTTTCTTGCGAAGATCCTCGACCTGTTTGTGAAAATTTTATTTTTAGAAAAAATGCTTTGTCAATAATCATTTTAATAGTTAAATCAAGAAAACCTCTTCATGGTGCAATGCTACTTCTGCATCGAATTTACTTTTCCATTGTGATATCTCAGTGTTTGCCAATGATAATTTATGTTCAGCTTCCTAAGATAATTTCTATCCAACCAAAATTATTTATTGAAAACAGACCGAACGAGCCGCTGATTCTTCATCTAATGCTGTACGAACTGCATCAAGTTCAAGTTGAACTTGGTGAAGTTGGGCTTGCATTTGGGAACGTTCCTAAATTTGATAAATAATAGAGGAGTTGAAAATTATAACAATACTCGCTCAGCATCCTCTAAACGACGTCGGGCCTCCTCGAGCTGTTGAGCTAGCTGGTACTTGACATGTTGGAGGTTGTCTAGTTGTACTTTCTGGTCATGAACTTCCTTGAGTAAGTCTAGATTCGATAGTTAATCGTATTTTTTAGAGTACGGTCAGTATACCATTATTTTCGGCCTGAAGTCGCTGACGTTGTTGGGCCAAATCGTTGACATGCTTGTTTAGATCCTCGACTTTGTTTGCCAAATCAATTGCCTGAGCCTCGAATCGTTCTGCAGCCTTCTCAGCAGCATGCTACAGAAAATCACTAGTATAATTTCAAATCCGTAAAATTATTACTTTTTCCTTTTGAACTTGGTCAATTGTTGCAGTCAACTCAATCACTTCGTGCTGCAAGCGTTGACGCTCACGGTCAATTCTTTATTAAAAATTTACATTAATAAAAACTTAAAAGCCAACTTTGCATTTTTCTTCTGTAAGCCTTCAATCTGTTCGTTATAGTCGAGGCAAGCATCCTAAAAAATAGAATTCTTCAATTAAATTTAAAAAATCTCAAGTTTTATGCCCAAAAAATTTGTTTACGTTATGTTTTTTGCGAAGAACATTCAATGCATCCTCTGCCTCCAATTGAGACTCCTCGAGCAATTTTCGAAGTTTTTGAAGTTCAGCTTCACGCTTGCGATTTGCCTCTATCTGCGCATCAGTTGTCCCTTCAGCATCTTCTAAAATTAAAAAAATACATGAAAACTGCATATTTATTGAAAAACCAAGTCGGTCAGTTAATGCGATAAGTTGAACACTGAGGTCCGCTCGTTCTCGTTCAATCTATTTAAATTAATTAAGCTAAAACTCATTGACTTACGCGGTTGCGCAGTTCACGTTCAGATTCAAGGTCCTCTTGAAGGAGTCTAATCTTATCCTTAAGAATAAATAATTGAATTATCAAAACTAAATAATTTAACCTCTAGGCGTGTAAGGCTTCCCAGATCAGCAACAGACCTTAATTTTAATTTAAATTTTAAAAATGAGGTACTAATACATTGCACCGAAAGGTGCACCACCAGCAAATGCGCTCATCGAAGGTGACCTGAACTTTTATTACAAATTAAGTTGTAAATTTTTATTTATTATATTTAAGAGTATATAAGCTTTATAAATATTCTAACTTGTATAAGGCGCCTCCTTGTGCCATGCTTGGACTACGATACAAAGAATTAGACATTATTCTCTAAGGTTATTGTTGTTTATGTTTTTTGTATTTTTTTAATTAATTAAGCTATTTAATATTAAGCAACCGCCAGCTAAACTTTAAAGTCAGAAATTAAGTAAAAACGAGTTAAACATTCTGATAATAAATTGTACGGACTTAAAGTACTTATACAAATTCATTAATTTTTTTTAACGATAATAAGTTCGCAACTTATAAATAAAAACGCATAAAAATAAACAAAAAAGTATTGTTGATAGGTTTATATAAAATTCAGATCAGTAAATGTTTAGTCATTGGACAAGAAAAATTTAAACTCGTAATTGGTTTTACTAACGTTTGCTTACTTAATGAAATAATCTAAGGAACAACAACAATTGTTGTTGGGTATCCTCTTATTTAAAAAATTCTCCGGAAACTAAATAAAATACTAAAAATATAAAATAGTAGGCACTAACTAGGAGTAAAAATAGTAAAATGCAGCTGTCAGAAAATAATAGAATTAAATAGAAAAAAGAATGTAGAATTCACAATATGCTGGTATAGTTTTTACTTAAGTTTTTATTATTTACTGATCAAGTTTGACTAGGGAATTTATTTTATCCGATATTTCCAGTAACACATGTTTTGTAATACTTGCCGCCTGATCAACATTAATAGGGAAATGCTCTGGGAATTAGATCTGTAGAACTATAAGACACAATCGACTTTCTATTTACCAAATGGCCAAGAAAATATTCAGAAAGAGAATAGCATATGCGGAGGCGTTGCATTTCTTAGCAAATGTATAAGCAAACATTAATGTCTGCTTATGTTTGTAAATGTGTTTTTATAAATATCAAGACTTGATTTTATCTCTTTTTTCATTATTTTATTAGCTTTACGAGAATTGTCGATGATTGGAAATATACGAAAAGTAAAAAATTTTCTGCAATTACGCATTAACTTTAATGTGTTTAAAATTGAATCACCAAAATAATATGTATGTAATTATTAAACTAAATGACTTTAGTAAGAATAACTTAAATATTTCAACATATTTTTAGTAATAAAATTTAAATATTACTTCAATGATGTACATATAATTTTTAAATTTAAAGTTATACTCCGGAGAAAATTGTTTAGTAAAGAATAATATAATTTAAAAATTTTTTGGGTCGAGAATAATTATCTACAAACAAGAATTAACATTTATTTTAGTTCAAATTTACCACTTGATTTTCTTCAATTTTAAGCATCTGCTCTCCCAACTAAAAAATTTTGACTCTGCTAAATGCTATCCTTTCAGCTCTACCTTTTTTCTAAAATTCTTTTTCCTGGTCCCGGCTTGTTCATCTCTTTCAACTTAACAAATATCAACCTAAGTTTTATTGTTTCTCATGTCAGTAGTTATTAAAAAGCTGATAAATAAAAAAGGCTTTTGTGCTGTGAAGGAAATAAGAAGTACTTTTTTTTATAATCAAATGAATGATTAGTTAAAATAAATAAGAACGAATTTATTTTTGGATTTTTGTAAAAAAAACCATGTCCTAGGAAATATAGGTGTTTCAAACGTATATAAATTATTTAAAAAGACATTAAAATAGTTAAAAGATAGATAGATCAATACTAAATATTCTAAAATTTTTTATTCCAGTAAATTGTTGTTATTAAGAAATTGCACTTTTACTAAAAAATAAATTAAAAAATATAAAGCATGTGCACGAAGCATGTTAATTTAAAATAATAAAGGTTATTATGCACTCTAACGTATCAAAGACAACTTTAACTCATATGATTGCACTTTTAAAACAATTTTCGAAAAGCCTATATGTTTTTTCATGCGATGCTCACCCAGCCTGTCTTTGATTTATTGGCAAATTTTGTTTGAAAAAGGTAGCAAAAGCGTTGACAGATTTTTATAGCGTAATTTTAACTATAATAAATGATATATTAATTTACAAGAAAACCCCACAAACCGATATTTTAATAATTAACTTATTGTGAATTAAAACACTAAATTTAGATGTTCAACCCTTTTAATGCATTATTCGTTTTATGTACAATAATTTTTATTGCGTCTTTAGAGCTGACAGTTGTGAAAACAATGGAAAATATTGAAGAGAAGAAAAAAGGGAAGGAGGAGCATTCATCATTTATCCAACAAATAAGTATCCCATTCAAAACATTAAGGTATTTTGTCCAAACCTATTATTGTTTAAAGGGATAAATTTAAATAATAGCCGAAAAGTTTCCTTTGGACGTTCATCAACCTCCTCATCAGCTTCTTCATCACCATCTTCCTCGATCTTTAAAAGCAAGTGTGGAGATCTTGATGTTTTACTGCCATTAACACCTAAAAATGCGAAGTGCTGTTGTAGTCGATATATTATGAGGGAGATGGTCAAAATTAGTTTTTATTCTTCCATAGGAAATAGAAACAATAGTGTAAAAGTATCCCTGCATAATCCAATTAATGCTGGTATGCAGGCAAAGGTAAACGTAAAAATAACAATAAATTTAATTAAATTTTAGGTTTATCATGGTTGCTATCAAGATGCAAGCTCAAAAGAAAATAAATGTGTAGCTGTAAAATTGCTTGGTACTGGAACGAAACGATCTAAGTACGTTTCCAAAAATACAGATGAAAAACAGAAAAAGCTTTATAAGTTAGTTATTTAAATTCTTAATTTCGCTGTTAAAACTTCGCTACTACAGCTTATAAATCTTAAATTAAGAATTGTATTTCAGGTCCCTAAGCAGTAAAGATCATAGTCAATTATCACGACAAGAAGTATTACTCAAAGAAATAATGGAAGAAGAATTTAAGAAAGAGGAGAAATTAAAGTCAAAAATGTTAGAGGGTATTGTTGAGGATTCTCTGAATGAAATTAATTTATTGAAAAAGTTTAAAGAAAGATTTGAAAATAATAAATTGCCTAATCATATAATTGATATATACGATGGGTAAGGTATTTAACGGATATTTGATAATTTTTTCTTGATAATTAGAGGGTCTATTACAAAAATACACGGAGATGGAGATAAGGAACAAATTTATTCATACATTATTATCTTGGAGTTAGGAACTGAAACTTTTCAAGAAAAAATGCTATCTGTCGCTAAAAATTATATTAAAAAAGATGAAGAAGAGCTGTTGAAAGTGTTGAGTGAACCCGCAAAAGTGCTAGTACAGATCCATGAGGGTTAGTCTTAAGAGCAATTCAAAATTGTAAAGTTTAAATTAGTTGCTATTCATATGGACTTTAAGCCAAAAAATATGGTTTATGTACCATCCAAAAATGGGGATATTTTAAAAGCCATAGATTTTGGTGGAAGTTTATTACTCAATGGTCAGCGGAGCTCGATGTGGAACGATAGAATTTGTATTAAATCAAAAGTATTTAATCCTAAGGTATGTAAACGAACACTATCACTTCCTGCCACTGTTGAAGGAAGTATTAGTCTTAAGAAAAAACTAAACACTAATCAAAAAAAAATTATTATTGAAAAATTGACGTGTACGCGTCAATATGTGCCACCAGAGCTGGATAATAGTTTCATGATTGAACAGTCCAGATTGAACAACACTACTATTGAAAACGTAAGAAAATTAAATCTGCCATATAAAAGGGAGCTAATATAGTTCACAATTAAACTAATCAATTAAGCTAGTTGCTTCAACAAAATCAGACGTTTGGATGTTTGGTATTATGTGTTACGAATTATTGCTTTATATAAAATATATATCATTTGAGAATGATATCCAAGCTTTAAAGGAAAAGGTAGATTGATAACTATTTTAGTAAAATTCAATTGAAATTGAGATAAATAAGAAATTGCTTCGTATTAATGATCTTTATAAATGGAAGAAAGAATTGATGAAAGAAGATCAATTATATAAATTAGAAAATAAACATAAAATGTCAAATGGTTCGGGTAAAAATAAAGAAGATAATAATATAGAACATAGAGAATCAACCAGTCAATCTGATCCAAGTATTAAGCCTTCAATATCTGAATTACAAGACGAATTAAGTGATATACTGGAAATTAAGGAAGATTATCCACGACTGTTTCTCCTGATCAGTGTATTTAAATTTTTATTAAAAGTTGCTAATATGCATACCGGAAGTGCTCTAATGTGCCCTGGGCTTATATTCTTCAAAGGGTCCTTTTGGCAATTTTTTCAAAACAAATAAGTTGTTTTAGTAAAAATATTAATAATAAACAAAAATATAAAGAAATGTTTATTCAAGATATAAAATTAAATATTTAAAAAAAAAGTAGCGAAAACAACAGTTAGATAAATTTCAAAAACACCTGGAAAACGTCCATGTCCAACAACTGCAATGAAATTCAAGGAGAACCAAGCGCCACCAAGACCTAAATCAAGTTTTCTTTAGTGTGGGGCCACGTAAACGGTCAAGACTTCCTCCACCCCTCATTCGTCTCAGTTTTTCAAGGGCTAGCACTTAATAACACCATATTTATCCTTTTAAAATCTTAAACAAAATACCTATTATACGACAGGATATTCATTTTTGCTTGAGACTCACTTTCAGCCTGATTTGAGCAATTATTATTTAAAATTATGATTCTATTCCTTTAGGAGCTACTACAATCTTCGCCAGAGGAAAGACTCACATCAAAAGTAATTTTGGATTATTTATCGGGCAGATGTCGAATAAATCACTTGCGCAGAGAGATTTCGCAACAACGTTTTGAGAGATATCTAGAAGAAAATGTTATCCAGAAATCTATATTAGAACGTGTATTCTCAATCGAAGATGAATTTAATAATCTACCTCGTCTTGATACAAATAATCTTGAAATTTGTGATTATGAAGAAGAGGATAATAGGAGTTTCAACAAACTAAACTCCTTTAATTTTCCTAAAAATATAGAAGTTAAAACTGAAAAAGAAGTCGTTGAGAAAAATAAGCATTCCATGAAAAGGATAATTAATTTCTGATAGGCGATTATATTTAGATGTGTCCTGATACTTGATGTTTTATTATTATGCTAGCAAATTCAGAAATCAGTTGGAAAATAACCGTTTTTTTTATTTCTGTTCTAATATTCTAGGATCAATATTTACAAATTATTTTACTTGCTATGAAAATAGAATTGTTAGAGTATTACATTTACTTTTTATTAATAAATGATTTGTATAATATACTAGGTAGCTTATATCATATTGTTGGAAGCATACACTTTGAATACAAGCATACAATAGCCAAATTTAGCTTACCTCTCATGTAGTAATGTAGCAAACGGTTACTCATTGCTACTTGTAACTAATATGAAATCCAAAACTAACACATTTAATACTTTGATTCCTTTTACTTTTTCTTAGATAAAATCGCCAAATTACTATAACTATTTTATAAAAATTTTTTTATTTTAATGATTCATGCTTGTTAGTAATTTTTATCAATAATACTTAATATAAATAAGTTTAAAAATATTTAAAGATTAAAGGAAGGAAAAAACCGAAGAAAAAGGTATACTATTATAAATAAGCTTAAGTTGTTTTCTACAGTTTGCAAGAATGCCTTGCTAATTAAATCCGTCTGGTTTTATTTTTTAACTAATCTAATATGTATAACAAAATTATAAAATAATAAAATATTGAGATAATGAAGAAATACTAGCAGAAAATCTAATTAAAATTTCACACTATTTTACTAATATCAAAAATTAGAATTAATGGCAAAGTGATCTGAATTATAACCTAACATTCATTCTTAGCCTGAACCTTTAGCTATAAAGTTAATCCCCTATTTATTATTCTAATACATATACCATCTGAGCATTAAAGTTTTGTTCTGATAATTTTCCTTGTTCTTATTTTATGCTTAACTCCAGCTTGGTGTTGTTTAAACTTTTCATTATTAATATTGCTTAGAAGCAACCTCTGTCTTAATATTGATGTACTTGTTAAGGATGTGTGGACCAATCTACAATTTACCAAACTGAAGAAGCAATCATTTCTTTTACGTTTTTCTATTTCCTCTTTCTGAACTTGTTGATTAAGTATTGGATCCTCTATAATTAATTCAATCTTTTCTCCAGAATTTGAAAGTGAGGAGAGAAGATGAGTAATTGAATGTGAGTTATCATTACCAGAAGATGAGTGAACGATTTGCCTGAATTAGAAATAATTTAAATACTTAAGTATTTACATTATTAATTTAGCACAATATTAGTACCTACCGTTTAATAACTACAAGTTCCTCAGCACCATCCAGCCTTGATTTTTTTATTTCTTGATCTCTAATACTCCTCAATCTTGGATGTAATACCGCTGAATGAACAAAATCAGGAAGTAAAATTAAAAGAAGAACTTGAATAGAAACTTGATGATTTGTCTTACAGATTTTGCCCATTTTTTATTTAGGGAACTCTAAAGTAATGTTTTTTAAATTTTTTATACAAATATTATTAAATAAATAAATATCCTTAACTTTGTTTATTTGAATTAAATAAGCAAATAAATGTAATTTCAATTATTTGCGGTTATAAGAAAAAGCTTAAAAAGGCGTAGCACTTTGCCCTAATCCTTAGTAAAAGGATATTGTACTATGTCAACAGGTTCAAATTAATTTTAAACTTATTTATATTTAGAACTTTATCAAATGTTTTAATAATTATAAATAACTTTTATGTCAGTACAACAATATCAGTGTTAAATACCAATAATGATAAGAATGACCGTTAGCGAAATGAGGAAGTAAAAAAATATCCGGAAAATTTAAGTGTTAAAAATAAAAATCACCTTGTACTTAAGTTATGCACTTTAAATATTAAAATTTGTTTAATATTAATTTTAAAAATGATGTGAGAGATCCAAGTTTAAGCATATTTTATTTAAAAACATATCTACTTTATTTAATTTTATGACTTATTATTTATGTCTTTAAACATTTTTAATTAAAGTATATTAAATTGTTTTCATAAATAAAGCTTTAAAGATCTTTATTTAATATAATTAATTATGTTTATAAAACTTGTTTACAAAATGTTCCCAATTCTAAAGAAACTTAATTAAAAAAATTTTACGTTTTAAATATAATTATTTACGTTTATTAATTTTGTTGTTTTCATTAAGATGTCAGATGATGAATGTCTATATTAAATTGAATAACTTTATTTTAATTAAATTTTGATTATTTCTTAAGACTTCATATTTTGACGCAAAAACAAGATTTTTTTTATTTACATCTAAAAGCTTAATTATTTAAGTTAATATCCTAATAAACAAAAAATCCAGTTCATTGACATTAAAAAACTTAAATGTCATAAATTGTGAGGCTAATATTATTACTTTTAGATTAATTTTTAGAATAAGATTATTAGAATCGAAATGAATAGGTTTATGAATGGACTGCGAGAAAATAAAACAAAATTTATTTTTTTACCTGCTAAATCCTTTCAAAAATGGAATTGAACTTGGATTAAAGTAAAAAATAATCTTAATTGATGCAAATCCTTAAATGTTGAAATGTCAGCACATTATGCTATATTACTATATTTAGCTAATCCTTTTGAGCCTAAAAAATTTCATTTATTAACATGACATTTAATTTAAAATATGGGATAAAATTTTAAAATATAAAATCATTTGATAATCTTTATTAGAGTTATGGAAAATTATTTTTTTAATACAATGTGCGAATAAAAATTATATAGAAATTTAAAATTTTTAGCTTTAAATTTTATTATTTTCTTTTTGATCTTTATTAAACATAAAACAACTTTATTTTTTCTTTTTTAATTCATTTAATTGTTTTTTATGTTATTTTATTGATAATTACGAAAAATATTTTTAATGTTCTTATATTTGTTATTTTTGTCGTGATAAAATTGAAATAAACTCGTCTTTCTTCTCTTTAAAGACTTCTGTTGAAGTAATTTAATTTTTTTATTAAACTTTAATTAGATACGCGTGACAAACATTAAAATTTTGTTTTATTTTATTTTAAAATTCCTTTTTAGTTTATTCAATAGATACCTAAATTGTCATTTTATGTACCTATTTTAAATGAATTATTTTGGCATCGGTGATCAAGTTATTATTATTTTACTGGTAGTAACGATATTTTATAAATTTACTTCATTATTTACATTTTTAATATTATCAACATTACTACTATGTGTCTGGATATGGTATTTTAAATAACTAATTATAATTTTTAATTAAATTTAATAAAACTTCCCAAGGTATATGTACGAGAAGAAGCAATATTGGCAGAAGCAGGGAGTTCCATGTTCTTCTGCTAATCTTGTTTTGGGGCACTTAGCTCAGCTAAAGTTGAAAGGTGGCATAATCAACTTTGATAAAGAAAATTTTGGCAAATTTGGAAAGACATATGGGTAAGTATTAATTTCAAATTAAGTTTTTCTAAAAATTAATCTCCTATACCTATATTTAGTATGTATTTTCTCGAACATAACCAGCTTGTTACAATGGACATTGAAATGATAAAACAAATTTGTATCAAGGATTTTACTAATTTTCCAGCTCGATTAGTAATTTAATTTTCTTTTTTATAATATCAATAATCTTTATAAAGGGGCTTCCAACCACTGAAAATAAAAAGATTTTGCAAAAAAGTTTGTTAAGAAGTATGGTTTCTGTAATTACAGGTGATGATTGGCGTCGTATTCGTAATATTTTATTTTTTTATTTTATATCAATTAAAATCTTCGAAGGTAATCGAATAACCCCTGCATTCACAACAGGAAAATTGAAAAGAGTAACAAAATTTTAAATAGATTAAAGCATTAATTCTAGATAATTCCAACCGTTTCCGAAAGTGCAAATCAGTTGATTGATTACATATCCCGCAAATATGTTTCAAGAAACGAGGAAATACCATTAAAGGAGTTGGTTTAAGGAATTAAAAATGCTGTTAATTTTTAAATTCTTTAGGGTTTTTGGTCGCTTTACTCTTGATGTTATAGGTCGTGCAGGATTTTCCTCTGATTTTAAAACATTTTCCGACGATAATAATGAAATATTGAAACATACACTTGTTTTTTCAAATCCATCTAAGAATATTGTCTATTTCACCTTTATGGGTAATATTTTAATATTTTACTAACAAAATTTAATTGTAAAATTTTAGCATTCTTTCCAGCCTTAAATAAAATGTTAGAACACATATTTTCATTTGATTTATGGAATATGCCGGCTCAACGATTTTTTCATAATGTAATGATAAAGTTGTATGATGAACGTAAAGATGATTCTGATGCAAAGGATGTAACTTACAATTTAAAACCTAGTCATTTTTTAAGAAATATAACGACATTTTTCAATTACTGATGAATGCAGTAAACGAAGAATCGGAACTTGACGATATAAAACAAGAAAACGCGACCAATGAAATAAATAATTTAGTGAAAAAACATGATAAATATCTAAGCAAAATTGAATTGTTTGCCCAAGGATTTATTCTTCTAATTGCAGGGTAATTATCCTATAATTTAAAGCAGATGTTTAAAATGTCAGATATGAAACAACTGGTTCCGTTTTGCAATTTGCAATCTATATGCTTGCAATGCATCCAGAAGTACAAACAAAATTACGTGAAGAAATTAATGAAGTACTTGGGACAGAGGTGAAGTTGCTTAAAGAGTTTTTTAACATAAGGAAAGCAATGAAACATGACCTTAAAAACGTTTACATTAATATTATAGGAGCAAATTTCATATGAACATTTAAAAAGGATGGAATATTTACAAGCATTTATACAAGAAACACTGCGTATGTTTCCACCATCCCCAGTGTAATAAATAATTTGTGTTATTTTAAATAATTATATTCAGCACGAATCGTGTCTGTAACTCTAATGTAAATATCAAAGGAATTAATTTGCAGGAGGGAGACTTAGTTTGTATTCCAATTTATTCAATTCAACATAGCGAAGAGTTTTATTCAGAACCTGAAAATTTTAAACCAGAAAGGTAAATGAACCTTAATGATGCTTTTATATTTAAGTTATTGATTTTAAGGTTTTTCAAGGATGAAAAAACTTTTATAGATCCAATAACATTTTTAACGTTTGGATTGGGTCCAAGAAATTGCATTGGAATGCGTTTTGCAGAATTCCAAATGCAAATAGTCATTGCCTTTATTGTACGCCGTTTCAATTTCAAACCGTGCCCAAACACTCCGGTTATAAAATTATTTTTATTTTTAACGGATTTAGAGCTTGCCCCTGGAGCTTGATTCTATGATGTTTTTACGTCCAAAAAAGAAACTTGTAGTTTTTGCGGAGAATTTATTAGAATAATTTTAAATAATTTTTACCTTAATAACAATTTAGAATTTATATAGTATAATAATTTGCTTCCTAAGTCCCGGATTTTGCACCATAAATATATTTTTTATGATTGAATAATTTATCTAGTAATGAAAAATTGATGAATGATAATAAAATTTGTGTAAGGTAATCAAAAATAAGATTGATATTCGAGAGAATGAAGAATTCTGTGTGTTGAATATTATTTTTAGCTAATATCTAATTTTTAATATTGAATTTATTATCATTTTTATTTAACGTTTCTCGTATAATATACATTTGATAGAAAAGTGCACCATCAGACCTTGGAACATAATAAGCCTGAGAGTTGAGAAGAAATTTAATTATAATCTATTTACTAATACAAATAAATCTAATTAACTCGAAAACAATACCTGTGGAAGTTCCATTACCTTTGATTGAACATCTTCATGCGTGAAACTCCCTTTTAGTGATATAATTCGTTGATCAATTTTATAACGTTTGTCTAATTCCCAAAATACATGTAATGTTTGTGATAACAATTGATCAACATCATCTTGCATTGTGTTATCTCCATATGTTCTTCTAGTTAATTTTATGCGTTCCATATAAGGAACTATTACCTCACTCCTTAAAATACATAGATACAACATTTCGATTGAGTCTGGGAGGCTGCCAAAATCGAGTATTTGTGCTGATACAAGTTTATTAATAACATAATAAAACTTTGAAATAACTCGCGTAAATAATAAATATAAATATGTTTGTTCAAATTGTTTCACACTGTTTGCAAGGTGCTAAAAATTTAAATTTTAATCAAATAATTTAAATAACAAGTAAGTTATTTATATTCGTAAACTGACGTTGTCATCTATTGCACGTATCAATACTCTATTTGATTGCTGATGCTGAAAAGATTCACATTGAAAAAATTTTTTGTAAAAATTTTAAAGCTATGAACATACCCCTTAAAAATTCAATAATAGACATTTGATTTAGCCCTACCACGATTTTACACAAATTAGGTTTTGATAAAATACAAACCTTCATTCCAGTTTCAATTCCAGATTCAATTATAGAAATAACAAAATTTACTTCTTCAAAAAATTCTAATAATGTATTAATTTTATGCGCATATTTCCCTTCCCCTCCTTTAGCTCTTAAATTCCATTCAAACATTTCTAGTTCGTTTTGATTCATTAAAGGAAGATCCTCAAGACTCTTGCTTTTTAATATTTGGGACAGATACCCATGCTTAAATTTAAATATTCTTTATTTTATAATCTTTATACCCTGAAAGAAAGGGGCAAGTCTTCCATATTTTTTGATTTGAGTTCCTTGTACTTTTTCACCAAACTTTGCCTTGCTTCAACAATTTTTCTTTCGATTAAATTAAGAATACCATTAATGTGTTTTTCTTTAATTATTTCTTTGATTTTTAAATCAAGAATTGAAATTGTATTTTTGAGTTTTTCATTAATTAGGACAAATTCTTTTATAGTTAATGACTGCCCAATAATAAATTGCATTTTTATGTCTCTTATTAATGGATTTATTATTTCGCGGAATTTGTCTAATCTCTTAGATTTAATTTCGCCATTTTTCTCAAATTTGTTCAAGCCGATTACTTCAAGTTGATTGAGCTCAACACAAACGTTTTCAAAGCTCAAAGGATTGTTTTTCAACTTCTCTTTTAATTTGCGCAAATCTATTATCATTGCGTCAAAAATTTTTTTAAGATTAGTTCCACCAAAAAACTCACGCAGATAATTAGTAAAAATAAACCAAAAACCAGTTTTGCGCTTAGTATGAAATATAAGTTCGGAACAATTCTGATCTATATTTAAAAACCTTAATATCTAGAAGGATAGTATCAATGCGATTCAGGATTCCTCCAGTAATAAATGGATTTAGTTCAATTTTATCATTATGTGTATTAGTTGAATTTGTCTCTAAACTATTAGCTAGGGCTAATAATTGCTTCAACGTTTGATGTGCATAAACTAACCCGAATATCGAGAATATTAAAAAAGAAAATCGCATAAATTTCTATAAAATAATATACATATAAAAACAAATTATCTAGATTTCATAATAAATAAAAATAATATAACAATGTTGAGGAAGGTTATAACATTCACACCTTTAATTGCCAACTAAATCAAATCGGTAAAAGATAAAAGAAGTGCATATTATTGCGCAAATCAATTTCCATGTGTTCATGACTATACTACTCATTCCTTCTTTTTCTTATACGTGTACAAACGCAACCAGACTACATATACTTTGAGGCTTTAAAAGTGCATCCTTTTTACTTCAATTTGATTTAATGTGTCTGTAAATATTTATTTATCTTTGTTAGAAAATACATATGAAAACATGTTGTAATTAACAGTTATTAAATGAATTTGAAAGCTATTCTTAGTTTCATTCCGTAAAATATACTTTCGTTAATAATCTCCAAATGAATTCTCTCATCCTCATTCTGAATTTTAATTTCACCTTCTTCAGATAAGATAGTAGTGTTCATGTAAAAATATGGTAGTAAATAATCACCATTTTCTAAATTAAAGTTTTTTTATAATTCTGAAAATCTAACTATTTGTAAGTCTAATTCTGAAAGCTCGATTTGCAAAGAATTCATAAATCAACACACGTTCACTATGTTCTGCAAATAACTCGCGCTTAAATGATCGCCTAGAGTGCACAAAAATATTCTCATATTGAACATTATTGATATTATATTTTTCCCAAATGCTGCCATTTTTCTATTGTCTCGATTAATTAAAAAAATAAAAGTTAACAACCAAAAAGCTTTTATTTTCAATTATTTTGGATACGATACAGCCATTTGACCAACAAGAACCATCAAAAACTTTTTTACCGTAAAGCCCAATAGGAATAGCATCAAGCGAAATGTATTTAGATGCTTCTTCTATACTATTTACAAAATGGAACCTTCCAATTATTTTTTTAGGAAGCAACAAAGAAATTATCTGCAATTCAATATAATTTAGATTTGTTTTTGAATTTCATTTAAGATACGCTAAACAAAAGCCCTATCATTCGTGGCGCATTCATAATCACCACGTTTGAGAGTAATTCTTCATAATAGGCAATGGCAAGTTTTACTCGAGACTCAAATAGCCTATTAATTGGCCCGTTAGGATTAGCAAATTGCCAGATTCCTGCATCATTCATATCAAAGATACAAACAGCGTATGATCGCTGACCAGTCTCACACTCACGTTGGAGAATCATTCTGAGCATATACTCAGACCACGCAAAAAATGCAAAGAGAAATTGACCAGTACGAATTAATTTTGCTGTATTTGATGCGGACTTAGGGCACATCTCCACGAAAACTATTCCATTATCCAGTGAGTTAACCCAACCATATTCCAATCTGTTTGGATTAGAATAATCTATAAGTTAGAATGTTTTCATATCACCTTGACTGTTTAAAGACATTGCAGTAGTTTTTGATTTCTGGTTGATCATAAAAATTTTCATAGAATTTATCATCTATTTACAAAATAATTTACACTTTTTACTAGATTAGTTTTTAAATACCATTTAGACCTAAGCACCTCCGATTTTTTACATATTCATCTATAGCGCATACACATAATCCAATATCCTAAAAAAGAATAAAAAATATTTTGAAGACCGAATTTTAAAACAACATACAAAGTTATAGCTTTTTAACCATCTAAACAGATTAATTTCAGTAAGTTCTTCAGGCCTTAACAGATGCGTCACTTTTTGTCGTAAAACCTCCGTTGGCTTGGAATTTAGCATTTAAAAAATAATTGTCAACTAAACTAATTTTAACATTGATATTTATACATAATGAAGTAATAAAGCATATATGGATTTTTATTATTGAGAAATTACAATTTTTCAATTTCTCTACTTATCTATTAATTAAGTGATCATATTCTACTCGGCGATTTTATCATTTATTGATTATACATTTATTCTAAAAATTATTCCATTAAAAATTATGAAGGTTCAAAATTCCAAACGCTAATTTTTAAATTATTCAATGTCCAATTCCTTGAAATTTCTGGAATTTCAAAAAATTTTAACTCAATAATCCATCATTGAATTTCTCTAATTTTTTGTTTATGATTCATAAACATCCCATTCTTCAATTTTAAGAAAAATTTCAAAATTCCAAACGCTAATTTTTGAATTATTCAAAGTTCAATTCCTTGAAATTTCTGGAATTTCAAAAAATTTTAACTCAATACTCCATGAATGAATTTCTCTAATTTTTTGTTTATGATTCATAAACATCCCATTCTTCAATTTTAAGAAAAATTTCAAAATTCCAAACGCTAATTTTTGAATTATTCAAAGTTCAATTCCTTGAAATTTCTGGAATTTCAAAAAATTTTAACTCAATACTCCATGAATGAATTTCTCTAATTTTTTGTTTATGATTCAAAAACATCCCATTCTTCAATTTTAAGAAGGAATTTCGGTACTTTTGAAGAAGGGGGGGCAGATCTTGCAGACTTTTTTTGCGGACAATTTTTGCTGTTTATTATATTTATTTTTTTTAAACACCTAGAAATTTTACTTGAGAACAGGTTTTTTATAACAAATTCTTTTTCAATTTATTCAGACACTAAATAGAATCGAACCATTATCAAAACAAACGTAAGCCAAAACACTACTAACTTAACCACCAGACAACTTAATCTAGAATATCGATTATTTACTTATAAATCGAAGGTAAAATAAATTTTATAAGTAAAAAATCATGGAAAACCAATTTCCTGAACATCCACACCCAGAATATTGAATCACTTTGGCAGAAACTGAAACGACGACATAAATCTGAATTTGGAACTGCAGAAACAACAATTGAAAGCTACATTCATGAATTTGTTTGGAGACAGCGTTTTAAAGGGCCTGATTGTTTTTTCATTTAATTTCACAAATTGTCAATCATGATGCATATTTGTGTGAATAAAGTCAATTCATACTTTTTCTTATTGCCTTAGGTAAAAATCAATCATAAAATATATATAACATATTAATAAACTTTGTCCGCAAAAAAAGTCTGCAAAATCTGCCCCCCCTTCTTCAAAAGTACCGGAATTTCAAAATTCCAAACGCTAATTTTTAATTTTTTCAATGTTCAATTCCTTGAAATTTCTGGAATTTCAAAGAATTTTAACTCAATACTCCATGAATGAATTTCTCTAATTTTTTGTTTATGATTCATAAACATCCCATTCTTCAATTTTAAGAAAAATTTCAAAATTCCAAACGCTAATTCTTATAATATTCAAAGTTCAATTCCTTGAAATTTCTGGAATTTCAAAAAATTTTAACTCAATAATCCATCATTGAATTTCTCTAATTTTTTGTTTATGGTCAATAAACATCCTATTCTTCAATTTTAAGAACAAATTTCAAAATTCCAAACGCTAATTTTTATAATATTCAAAGTTCAATTCCTTGAAATTTCTGGAATTTCAAAAAATTTTAACTCAATACTCCATGAATGAATTTCTCTAATTTTTTGTTTATGGTCAATAAACATCCTATTATTCAATTTTAAGAACAAATTTCAAAATTCCAAACGCTAATTTTTGAATTATTCAAAGTTCAATTCCTTGAAATTTCTGGAATTTCAAAAAATTTTAACTCAATAATCCATCATTGAATTTCTCTAATTTTTTGTTTATGATTCATAAACATCCCATTCTTCAATTTTAAGAAAAATTTCAAAATTCCAAACGCTAATTTTTGAATTATTCAAAGTTCAATTCCTTGAAATTTCTGGAATTTCAAAAAATTTTAACTCAATAATCCATCATTGAATTTCTCTAATTTTTTGTTTATGGTCAATAAACATCCTATTATTCAATTTTAAGAACAAATTTCAAAATTCCAAACGCTAATTTTTGAATTATTCAAAGTTCAATTCCTTGAAATTTCTGGAATTTCAAAAAATTTTAACTCAATACTCCATGAATGAATTACTCTAATTTTTTGTTTATGGTCAATAAACATCCTATTCTTCAATTTTAAGAAGAAATTTCAAAATTCCAAACGCTAATTTTTATAATATTCAAAGTTCAATTCCTTGAAATTTCTGGAATTTCAAAAAATTTTAACTCAATACTCCATGAATGAATTTCTCTAATTTTTTGTTTATGATTCATAAACATCCCATTCTTCAATTTTAAGAAAAATTTCAAAATTCCAAACGCTAATTTTTGAATTATTCAAAGTTCAATTCCTTGAAATTTCTGGAATTTCAAAAAATTTTAACTCAATAATCCATCATTGAATTTCTCTAATTTTTTGTTTATGATTCATAAACATCCCATTCTTCAATTTTAAGAAAAATTTCAAAATTCCAAACGCTAATTTTTGAATTATTCAAAGTTCAATTCCTTGAAATTTCTGGAATTTCAAAAAATTTTAACTCAATACTCCATGAATGAATTTCTCTAATTTTTTGTTTATGATTCATAAACATCCCATTCTTCAATTTTAAGAAAAATTTCAAAATTCCAAACGCTAATTTTTGAATTATTCAAAGTTCAATTCCTTGAAATTTCTGGAATTTCAAAAAATTTTAACTCAATAATCCATCATTGAATTTCTCTAATTTTTTGTTTATGGTCAATAAACATCCTATTCTTCAATTTTAAGAAGAAATTTCAAAACGCTAATTTTTATAATATTCAAAGTTCAATTCCTTGAAATTTCTGGAATTTCAAAAAATTTTAACTCAATACTCCATGAATGAATTTCTCTAATTTTTTGTTTATGATTCATAAACATCCTATTCTTCAATTTTAAGAAGAAATTTCAAAATTCCAAACGCTAATTTTTATAATATTCAAAGTTCAATTCCTTGAAATTTCTGGAATTTCAAAAAATTTTAACTCAATACTCCATGAATGAATTTCTCTAATTTTTTGTTTATGATTCATAAACATCCTATTCTTCAATTTTAAGAAGAAATTTCAAAATTCCAAACGCTAATTTTTGAATTATTCAAAGTTCAATTCCTTGAAATTTCTGGAATTTCAAAAAATTTTAACTCAATAATCCATCATTGAATTTCTCTAATTTTTTGTTTATGGTCAATAAACATCCTATTCTTCAATTTTAAGAAGAAATTTCAAAATTCCAAACGCTAATTTTTGAATTATTCAAAGTTCAATTCCTTGAAATTTCTGGAATTTCAAAAAATTTTAACTCAATAATCCATCATTGAATTTCTCTAATTTTTTGTTTATGGTCAATAAACATCCTATTCTTCAATTTTAAGAAGAAATTTCAAAATTCCAAACGCTAATTTTTGAATTATTCAAAGTTCAATTCCTTGAAATTTCTGGAATTTCAAAAAATTTTAACTCAATAATCCATCATTGAATTTCTCTAATTTTTTGTTTATGATTCATAAACATCCCATTCTTCAATTTTAAGAAAAATTTCAAAATTCCAAACGCTAATTTTTGAATTATTCAAAGTTCAATTCCTTGAAATTTCTGGAATTTCAAAAAATTTTAACTCAATACTCCATGAATGAATTTCTCTAATTTTTTGTTTATGATTCATAAACATCCCATTCTTCAATTTTAAGAAAAATTTCAAAATTCCAAACGCTAATTTTTGAATTATTCAAAGTTCAATTCCTTGAAATTTCTGAAATTTCAAAAAATTTTAACTCAATAATCCATCATTGAATTTCTCTAATTTTTTGTTTATGGTCAATAAACATCCTATTCTTCAATTTTAAGAAGAAATTTCAAAATTCCAAACGCTAATTTTTATAATATTCAAAGTTCAATTCCTTGAAATTTCTGGAATTTCAAAAAATTTTAACTCAATACTCCATGAATGAATTTCTCTAATTTTTTGTTTATGATTCATAAACATCCTATTCTTCAATTTTAAGAAGAAATTTCAAAATTCCAAACGCTAATTTTTATAATATTCAAAGTTCAATTCCTTGAAATTTCTGGAATTTCAAAAAATTTTAACTCAATACTCCATGAATGAATTTCTCTAATTTTTTGTTTATGATTCATAAACATCCTATTCTTCAATTTTAAGAAGAAATTTCAAAATTCCAAACGCTAATTTTTGAATTATTCAAAGTTCAATTCCTTGAAATTTCTGGAATTTCAAAAATTTTAACTCAATAATCCATCATTGAATTTCTCTAATTTTTTGTTTATGGTCAATAAACATCCTATTCTTCAATTTTAAGAAGAAATTTCAAAATTCCAAACGCTAATTTTTGAATTATTCAAAGTTCAATTCCTTGAAATTTCTGGAATTTCAAAAAATTTTAACTCAATAATCCATCATTGAATTTCTCTAATTTTTTGTTTATGATCAATAAACATCCTATTCTTCAATTTTAAGAAGAAATTTCAAAATTCCAAACGCTAATTTTTGAATTATTCAAAGTTCAATTCCTTGAAATTTCTGGAATTTCAAAAAATTTTAACTCAATAATCCATCATTGAATTTCTCTAATTTTTTGTTTATGATCAATAAACATCCCATTCTTCAATTTTAAGAAGAAATTTCAAAATTCCAAACGCTAATTTTTATAATATTCAAAGTTCAATTCCTTGAAATTTCTGGAATTTCAAAAAATTTTAACTCAATAATCCATCATTGAATTTCTCTAATTTTTTGTTTATGGTCAATAAACATCCTATTATTCAATTTTAAGAAGAAATTTCAAAATTCCAAACGCTAATTTTTAAATTATTCAAGGTTCAATTCCTTGAAATTTCTGGAATTTCAAAAAATTTTAACTCAATACTCCATGAATGAATTTCTCTAATTTTTTGTTTATGATTCATAAACATCCCATTCTTCAATTTTAAGAAGAAATTTCAAAATTCCAAACGCTAATTTTTGAATTATTCAAAGTTCAATTCCTTGAAATTTCTGGAATTTCAAAAAATTTTAACTCAATAATCCATCATTGAATTTCTCTAATTTTTTGTTTATGGTCAATAAACATCCTATTCTTCAATTTTAAGAAAAATTTCAAAATTCCAAACGCTAATTTTTGAATTATTCAAAGTTCAATTCCTTGAAATTTCTGGAATTTCAAAAAATTTTAACTCAATAATCCATCATTGAATTTCTCTAATTTTTTGTTTATGGTCAATAAACATCCTATTCTTCAATTTTAAGAAGAAATTTCAAAATTCCAAACGCTAATTTTTAAATTATTCAAAGTTCAATTCCTTGAAATTTCTGGAATTTCAAAAAATTTTAACTCAATACTCCATGAATGAATTTCTCTAATTTTTTGTTTATGATTCATAAACATCCCATTCTTCAATTTTAAGAAGAAATTTCAAAATTCCAAACGCTAATTTTTGAATTATTCAAAGTTCAATTCCTTGAAATTTCTGGAATTTCAAAAAATTTTAACTCAATAATCCATCATTGAATTTCTCTAATTTTTTGTTTATGGTCAATAAACATCCTATTCTTCAATTTTAAGAAAAAATTTCAAAATTCCAAACGCTAATTTTTGAATTATTCAAAGTTCAATTCCTTGAAATTTCTGGAATTTCAAAAAATTTTAACTCAATAATCCATCATTGAATTTCTCTAATTTTTTGTTTATGGTCAATAAACATCCTATTCTTCAATTTTAAGAAGAAATTTCAAAATTCCAAACGCTAATTTTTAAATTATTCAAAGTTCAATTCCTTGAAATTTCTGGAATTTCAAAAAATTTTAACTCAATACTCCATGAATGAATTTCTCTAATTTTTTGTTTATGATTCATAAACATCCCATTCTTCAATTTTAAGAAGAAATTTCAAAATTCCAAACGCTAATTTTTGAATTATTCAAAGTTCAATTCCTTGAAATTTCTGGAATTTCAAAAAATTTTAACTCAATAATCCATCATTGAATTTCTCTAATTTTTTGTTTATGGTCAATAAACATCCTATTCTTCAATTTTAAGAAGAAATTTCAAAATTCCAAACGCTAATTTTTATAATATTCAAAGTTCAATTCCTTGAAATTTCTGGAATTTCAAAAAATTTTAACTCAATACTCCATGAATGAATTTCTCTAATTTTTTGTTTATGATTCATAAACATCCCATTCTTCAATTTTAAGAAAAATTTCAAAATTCCAAACGCTAATTTTTGAATTATTCAAAGTTCAATTCCTTGAAATTTCTGGAATTTCAAAAAATTTTAACTCAATAATCCATCATTGAATTTCTCTAATTTTTTGTTTATGGTCAATAAACATCCTATTATTCAATTTTAAGAAGAAATTTCAAAATTCCAAACGCTAATTTTTAAATTATTCAAGGTTCAATTCCTTGAAATTTCTGGAATTTCAAAAAATTTTAACTCAATACTCCATGAATGAATTTCTCTAATTTTTTGTTTATGATTCATAAACATCCTATTCTTCAATTTTAAGAAGAAATTTCAAAATTCCAAACGCTAATTTTTGAATTATTCAAAGTTCAATTCCTTGAAATTTCTGGAATTTCAAAAATTTTAACTCAATAATCCATCATTGAATTTCTCTAATTTTTTGTTTATGGTCAATAAACATCCTATTCTTCAATTTTAAGAAGAAATTTCAAAATTCCAAACGCTAATTTTTAAATTATTCAAAGTTCAATTCCTTGAAATTTCTGGAATTTCAAAAAATTTTAACTCAATACTCCATGAATGAATTTCTCTAATTTTTTGTTTATGATTCATAAACATCCCATTCTTCAATTTTAAGAAGAAATTTCAAAATTCCAAACGCTAATTTTTGAATTATTCAAAGTTTAATTCCTTGAAATTTCTGGAATTTCAAAAAATTTTAACTCAATAATCCATCATTGAATTTCTCTAATTTTTTGTTTATGGTCAATAAACATCCTATTCTTCAATTTTAAGAAGAAATTTCAAAATTCCAAACGCTAATTTTTAAATTATTCAAAGTTCAATTCCTTGAAATTTCTGGAATTTCAAAAAATTTTAACTCAATACTCCATGAATGAATTTCTCTAATTTTTTGTTTATGATTCATAAACATCCCATTCTTCAATTTTAAGAAGAAATTTCAAAATTCCAAACGCTAATTTTTGAATTATTCAAAGTTCAATTCCTTGAAATTTCTGGAATTTCAAAAAATTTTAACTCAATAATCCATCATTGAATTTCTCTAATTTTTTGTTTATGGTCAATAAACATCCTATTCTTCAATTTTAAGAAGAAATTTCAAAATTCCAAACGCTAATTTTTGAATTATTCAAAGTTCAATTCCTTGAAATTTCTGGAATTTCAAAAATTTTAACTCAATAATCCATCATTGAATTTCTCTAATTTTTTGTTTATGATTCAATAAACATCCTATTCTTCAATTTTAAGAAGAAATTTCAAAATTCCAAACGCTAATTTTTGAATTATTCAAAGTTCAATTCCTTGAAATTTCTGGAATTTCAAAAAATTTTAACTCAATAATCCATCATTGAATTTCTCTAATTTTTTGTTTATGGTCAATAAACATCCCATTCTTCAATTTTAAGAAGAAATTTCAAAATTCCAAACGCTAATTTTTATAATATTCAAAGTTCAATTCCTTGAAATTTCTGGAATTTCAAAAAATTTTAACTCAATAATCCATCATTGAATTTCTCTAATTTTTTGTTTATGGTCAATAAACATCCTATTATTCAATTTTAAGAAGAAATTTTAAAATTCCAAACGCTAATTTTTAAATTATTCAAGGTTCAATTCCTTGAAATTTCTGGAATTTCAAAGAATTTTAACTCAATACTCCATGAATGAATTTCTCTAATTTTTTGTTTATGATTCATAAACATCCTATTCTTCAATTTTAAGAAGAAATTTCAAAATTCCAAACGCTAATTTTTGAATTATTCAAAGTTCAATTCCTTGAAATTTCTGGAATTTCAAAAAATTTTAACTCAATAATCCATCATTGAATTTCTCTAATTTTTTGTTTATGGTCAATAAACATCCTATTCTTCAATTTTAAGAAGAAATTTCAAAATTCCAAACGCTAATTTTTATAATATTCAAAGTTCAATTCCTTGAAATTTCTGGAATTTCAAAAAATTTTAACTCAATACTCCATGAATGAATTTCTCTAATTTTTTGTTTATGATTCATAAACATCCCATTTTCAATCAATTTTAAGAAAAATTTCAAAATTCCAAACGCTAATTTTTGAATTATTCAAAGTTCAATTCCTTGAAATTTCTGGAATTTCAAAAAATTTTAACTCAATAATCCATCATTGAATTTCTCTAATTTTTTGTTTATGGTCAATAAACATCCTATTATTCAATTTTAAGAAGAAATTTCAAAATTCCAAACGCTAATTTTTAAATTATTCAAGGTTCAATTCCTTGAAATTTCTGGAATTTCAAAAAATTTTAACTCAATACTCCATGAATGAATTTCTCTAATTTTTTGTTTATGATTCATAAACATCCTATTCTTCAATTTTAAGAAGAAATTTCAAAATTCCAAACGCTAATTTTTGAATTATTCAAAGTTCAATTCCTTGAAATTTCTGGAATTTCAAAAAATTTTAACTCAATAATCCATCATTGAATTTCTCTAATTTTTTGTTTATGGTCAATAAACATCCTATTCTTCAATTTTAAGAAGAAATTTCAAAATTCCAAACGCTAATTTTTGAATTATTCAAAGTTTAATTCCTTGAAATTTCTGGAATTTCAAAAAATTTTAACTCAATAATCCATCATTGAATTTCTCTAATTTTTTGTTTATGATTCAATAAACATCCCATTCTTCAATTTTAAGAAGAAATTTCAAAATTCCAAACGCTAATTTTTATAATATTCAAAGTTCAATTCCTTGAAATTTCTGGAATTTCAAAAAATTTTAACTCAATACTCCATGAATGAATTTCTCTAATTTTTTGTTTATGATTCATAAACATCCCATTCTTCAATTTTAAGAAGAAATTTCAAAATTCCAAACGCTAATTTTTAAATTATTCAAAGTTCAATTCCTTGAAATTTCTGGAATTTCAAAAAATTTTAACTCAATAATCCATCATTGAATTTCTCTAATTTTTTGTTTATGGTCAATAAACATCCTATTCTTCAATTTTAAGAAGAAATTTCAAAATTCCAAACGCTAATTTTTGAATTATTCAAAGTTCAATTCCTTGAAATTTCTGGAATTTCAAAAATTTTAACTCAATAATCCATCATTGAATTTCTCTAATTTTTTGTTTATGGTCAATAAACATCCTATTATTCAATTTTAAGAAAAATTTCAAAATTCCAAACGCTAATTTTTAAATTATTCAAAGTTCAATTCCTTGAAATTTCTGGAATTTCAAAAAATTTTAACTCAATACTCCATGAATGAATTTCTCTAATTTTTTGTTTATGATTCATAAACATCCCATTCTTCAATTTTAAGAAGAAATTTCAAAATTCCAAACGCTAATTTTTGAATTATTCAAAGTTCAATTCCTTGAAATTTCTGGAATTTCAAAAAATTTTAACTCAATAATCCATCATTGAATTTCTCTAATTTTTTGTTTATGGTCAATAAACATCCTATTCTTCAATTTTAAGAAGAAATTTCAAAATTCCAAACGCTAATTTTTGAATTATTCAAAGTTCAATTCCTTGAAATTTCTGGAATTTCAAAAAATTTTAACTCAATAATCCATCATTGAATTTCTCTAATTTTTTGTTTATGGTCAATAAACATCCCATTCTTCAATTTTAAGAAGAAATTTCAAAATTCCAAACGCTAATTTTTATAATATTCAAAGTTCAATTCCTTGAAATTTCTGGAATTTCAAAAAATTTTAACTCAATACTCCATGAATGAATTTCTCTAATTTTTTGTTTATGATTCATAAACATCCCATTCTTCAATTTTAAGAAGAAATTTCAAAATTCCAAACGCTAATTTTTGAATTATTCAAAGTTCAATTCCTTGAAATTTCTGGAATTTCAAAAAATTTTAACTCAATACTCCATGAATGAATTTCTCTAATTTTTTGTTTATGATTCATAAACATCCTATTCTTCAATTTTAAGAAGAAATTTCAAAATTCCAAACGCTAATTTTTGAATTATTCAAAGTTCAATTCCTTGAAATTTCTGGAATTTCAAAAAATTTTAACTCAATAATCCATCATTGAATTTCTCTAATTTTTTGTTTATGGTCAATAAACATCCTATTCTTCAATTTTAAGAAGAAATTTCAAAATTCCAAACGCTAATTTTTATAATATTCAAAGTTCAATTCCTTGAAATTTCTGGAATTTCAAAAAATTTTAACTCAATAATCCATCATTGAATTTCTCTAATTTTTTGTTTATGATTCATAAACATCCCATTCTTCAATTTTAAGAAAAATTTCAAAATTCCAAACGCTAATTTTTATAATATTCAAAGTTCAATTCCTTGAAATTTCTGGAATTTCAAAAAATTTTAACTCAATACTCCATGAATGAATTTCTCTAATTTTTTGTTTATGATTCATAAACATCCTATTCTTCAATTTTAAGAAGAAATTTCAAAATTCCAAACGCTAATTTTTATAATATTCAAAGTTCAATTCCTTGAAATTTCTGGAATTTCAAAAAATTTTAACTCAATAATCCATCATTGAATTTCTCTAATTTTTTGTTTATGATTCATAAACATCCCATTCTTCAATTTTAAGAAAAATTTCAAAATTCCAAACGCTAATTTTTGAATTATTCAAAGTTCAATTCCTTGAAATTTCTGGAATTTCAAAAAATTTTAACTCAATACTCCATGAATGAATTTCTCTAATTTTTTGTTTATGATTCATAAACATCCCATTCTTCAATTTTAAGAAGAAATTTCAAAATTCCAAACGCTAATTTTTATAATATTCAAAGTTCAATTCCTTGAAATTTCTGGAATTTCAAAAAATTTTAACTCAATAATCCATCATTGAATTTCTCTAATTTTTTGTTTATGATTCATAAACATCCCATTCTTCAATTTTAAGAAAAATTTCAAAATTCCAAACGCTAATTTTTATAATATTCAAAGTTCAATTCCTTGAAATTTCTGGAATTTCAAAAAATTTTAACTCAATAATCCATCATTGAATTTCTCTAATTTTTTGTTTATGATTCATAAACATCCCATTCTTCAATTTTAAGAAAAATTTCAAAATTCCAAACGCTAATTTTTATAATATTCAAAGTTCAATTCCTTGAAATTTCTGGAATTTCAAAAAATTTTAACTCAATAATCCATCATTGAATTTCTCTAATTTTTTGTTTATGGTCAATAAACATCCTATTCTTCAATTTTAAGAAGAAATTTCAAAATTCCAAACGCTAATTTTTGAATTATTCAAAGTTCAATTCCTTGAAATTTCTGGAATTTCAAAAAATTTTAACTCAATAATCCATCATTGAATTTCTCTAATTTTTTGTTTATGATTCATAAACATCCCATTCTTCAATTTTAAGAAAAATTTCAAAATTCCAAACGCTAATTTTTATAATATTCAAAGTTCAATTCCTTGAAATTTCTGGAATTTCAAAAAATTTTAACTCAATAATCCATCATTGAATTTCTCTAATTTTTTGTTTATGATTCATAAACATCCCATTCTTCAATTTTAAGAAAAATTTCAAAATTCCAAACGCTAATTTTTGAATTATTCAAAGTTCAATTCCTTGAAATTTCTGGAATTTCAAAAAATTTTAACTCAATAATCCATCATTGAATTTCTCTAATTTTTTGTTTATGGTCAATAAACATCCTATTCTTCAATTTTAAGAAGAAATTTCAAAATTCCAAACGCTAATTTTTGAATTATTCAAAGTTCAATTCCTTGAAATTTCTGGAATTTCAAAAAATTTTAACTCAATAATCCATCATTGAATTTCTCTAATTTTTTGTTTATGGTCAATAAACATCCTATTCTTCAATTTTAAGAAGAAATTTCAAAATTCCAAACGCTAATTTTTGAATTATTCAAAGTTCAATTCCTTGAAATTTCTGGAATTTCAAAAAATTTTAACTCAATAATCCATCATTGAATTTCTCTAATTTTTTGTTTATGATTCATAAACATCCCATTCTTCAATTTTAAGAAAAATTTCAAAATTCCAAACGCTAATTTTTGAATTATTCAAAGTTTAATCCTTGAAATTTCTGGAATTTCAAAAATTTTAACTCAATAATCCATCATTGAATTTCTCTAATTTTTTGTTTATGATTCATAAACATCCCATTCTTCAATTTTAAGAAAAATTTCAAAATTCCAAACGCTAATTTTTATAATATTCAAAGTTCAATTCCTTGAAATTTCTGGAATTTCAAAAAATTTTAACTCAATAATCCATCATTGAATTTTCTAATTTTTTGTTTATGATTCATAAACATCCCATTCTTCAATTTTAAGAAAAATTTCAAAATTCCAAACGCTAATTTTTATAATATTCAAAGTTCAATTCCTTGAAATTTCTGGAATTTCAAAAAATTTTAACTCAATAATCCATCATTGAATTTCTCTAATTTTTTGTTTATGGTCAATAAACATCCTATTCTTCAATTTTAAGAAGAAATTTCAAAATTCCAAACGCTAATTTTTGAATTATTCAAAGTTCAATTCCTTGAAATTTCTGGAATTTCAAAAAATTTTAACTCAATAATCCATCATTGAATTTCTCTAATTTTTTGTTTATGGTCAATAAACATCCTATTCTTCAATTTTAAGAAGAAATTTCAAAATTCCAAACGCTAATTTTTGAATTATTCAAAGTTCAATTCCTTGAAATTTCTGGAATTTCAAAAATTTTAACTCAATAATCCATCATTGAATTTCTCTAATTTTTTGTTTATGATTCATAAACATCCCATTCTTCAATTTTAAGAAAAATTTCAAAATTCCAAACGCTAATTTTTGAATTATTCAAAGTTTAATTCCTTGAAATTTCTGGAATTTCAAAAAATTTTAACTCAATAATCCATCATTGAATTTCTCTAATTTTTTGTTTATGATTCATAAACATCCCATTCTTCAATTTTAAGAAAAATTTCAAAATTCCAAACGCTAATTTTTATAATATTCAAAGTTCAATTCCTTGAAATTTCTGGAATTTCAAAAATTTTAACTCAATAATCCATCATTGAATTTCTCTAATTTTTTGTTTATGATTCATAAACATCCCATTCTTCAATTTTAAGAAAAATTTCAAAATTCCAAACGCTAATTTTTATAATATTCAAAGTTCAATTCCTTGAAATTTCTGGAATTTCAAAAAATTTTAACTCAATAATCCATCATTGAATTTCTCTAATTTTTTGTTTATGATCAATAAACATCCTATTCTTCAATTTTAAGAAGAAATTTCAAAATTCCAAACGCTAATTTTTGAATTATTCAAAGTTCAATTCCTTGAAATTTCTGGAATTTCAAAAAATTTTAACTCAATAATCCATCATTGAATTTCTCTAATTTTTTGTTTATGGTCAATAAACATCCTATTCTTCAATTTTAAGAAGAAATTTCAAAATTCCAAACGCTAATTTTTGAATTATTCAAAGTTCAATTCCTTGAAATTTCTGGAATTTCAAAAAATTTTAACTCAATAATCCATCATTGAATTTCTCTAATTTTTTGTTTATGATTCATAAACATCCCATTCTTCAATTTTAAGAAAAATTTCAAAATTCCAAACGCTAATTTTTATAATATTCAAAGTTCAATTCCTTGAAATTTCTGGAATTTCAAAAAATTTTAACTCAATACTCCATGAATGAATTTCTCTAATTTTTTGTTTATGATTCATAAACATCCCATTCTTCAATTTTAAGAAGAAATTTCAAAATTCCAAACGCTAATTTTTATAATATTCAAAGTTCAATTCCTTGAAATTTCTGGAATTTCAAAAAATTTTAACTCAATAATCCATCATTGAATTTCTCTAATTTTTTGTTTATGATTCATAAACATCCCATTCTTCAATTTTAAGAAAAATTTCAAAATTCCAAACGCTAATTTTTGAATTATTCAAAGTTCAATTCCTTGAAATTTCTGGAATTTCAAAAAATTTTAACTCAATAATCCATCATTGAATTTCTCTAATTTTTTGTTTATGATTCATAAACATCCCATTCTTCAATTTTAAGAAAAATTTCAAAATTCCAAACGCTAATTTTTGAATTATTCAAAGTTTAATTCCTTGAAATTTCTGGAATTTCAAAAAATTTTAACTCAATAATCCATCATTGAATTTCTCTAATTTTTTGTTTATGATTCATAAACATCCCATTCTTCAATTTTAAGAAAAATTTCAAAATTCCAAACGCTAATTTTTATAATATTCAAAGTTCAATTCCTTGAAATTTCTGGAATTTCAAAAAATTTTAACTCAATAATCCATCATTGAATTTCTCTAATTTTTTGTTTATGATTCATAAACATCCCATTCTTCAATTTTAAGAAAAAATTTCAAAATTCCAAACGCTAATTTTTGAATTATTCAAAGTTCAATTCCTTGAAATTTCTGGAATTTCAAAAATTTTAACTCAATAATCCATCATTGAATTTCTCTAATTTTTTGTTTATGATTCATAAACATCCCATTCTTCAATTTTAAGAAAAATTTCAAAATTCCAAACGCTAATTTTTGAATTTCAAAGTTCAATTCCTTGAAATTTCTGGAATTTCAAAAAATTTTAACTCAATAATCCATCATTGAATTTCTCTAATTTTTTGTTTATGATTCATAAACATCCCATTCTTCAATTTTAAGAAAAATTTCAAAATTCCAAACGCTAATTTTTGAATTATTCAAAGTTTAATTCCTTGAAATTTCTGGAATTTCAAAAAATTTTAACTCAATAATCCATCATTGAATTTCTCTAATTTTTTGTTTATGATTCATAAACATCCCATTCTTCAATTTTAAGAAAAAATTTCAAAATTCCAAACGCTAATTTTTATAATATTCAAAGTTCAATTCCTTGAAATTTCTGGAATTTCAAAAAATTTTAACTCAATAATCCATCATTGAATTTCTCTAATTTTTTGTTTATGATTCATAAACATCCCATTCTTCAATTTTAAGAAAAATTTCAAAATTCCAAACGCTAATTTTTATAATATTCAAAGTTCAATTCCTTGAAATTTCTGGAATTTCAAAAAATTTTAACTCAATAATCCATCATTGAATTTCTCTAATTTTTTGTTTATGATTCATAAACATCCCATTCTTCAATTTTAAGAAAAATTTCAAAATTCCAAACGCTAATTTTTGAATTATTCAAAGTTCAATTCCTTGAAATTTCTGGAATTTCAAAAAATTTTAACTCAATAATCCATCATTGAATTTCTCTAATTTTTTGTTTATGATTCATAAACATCCCATTCTTCAATTTTAAGAAAAATTTCAAAATTCCAAACGCTAATTTTTGAATTATTCAAAGTTCAATTCCTTGAAATTTCTGGAATTTCAAAAAATTTTAACTCAATAATCCATCATTGAATTTCTCTAATTTTTTGTTTATGATTCATAAACATCCCATTCTTCAATTTTAAGAAAAATTTCAAAATTCCAAACGCTAATTTTTGAATTATTCAAAGTTCAATTCCTTGAAATTTCTGGAATTTCAAAAAATTTTAACTCAATAATCCATGAATGAATTTCTCTAATTTTTTGTTTATGATTCATAAACATCCCATTCTTCAATTTTAAGAAAAAATTTCAAAATTCCAAACGCTAATTTTTATAATATTCAAAGTTCAATTCCTTGAAATTTCTGGAATTTCAAAAAATTTTAACTCAATAATCCATCATTGAATTTCTCTAATTTTTTGTTTATGATTCATAAACATCCCATTCTTCAATTTTAAGAAAAATTTCAAAATTCCAAACGCTAATTTTTATAATATTCAAAGTTCAATTCCTTGAAATTTCTGGAATTTCAAAAAATTTTAACTCAATAATCCATCATTGAATTTCTCTAATTTTTTGTTTATGATTCATAAACATCCCATTCTTCAATTTTAAGAAGAAATTTCAAAATTCCAAACGCTAATTTTTTTGAATTATTCAAAGTTCAATTCCTTGAAATTTCTGGAATTTCAAAAAATTTTAACTCAATAATCCATCATTGAATTTCTCTAATTTTTTGTTTATGATTCATAAACATCCCATTCTTCAATTTTAAGAAAAATTTCAAAATTCCAAACGCTAATTTTTGAATTATTCAAAGTTCAATTCCTTGAAATTTCTGGAATTTCAAAAAATTTTAACTCAATAATCCATCATTGAATTTCTCTAATTTTTTGTTTATGATTCATAAACATCCCATTCTTCAATTTTAAGAAAAATTTCAAAATTCCAAACGCTAATTTTTATAATATTCAAAGTTCAATTCCTTGAAATTTCTGGAATTTCAAAAAATTTTAACTCAATACTCCATGAATGAATTTCTCTAATTTTTTGTTTATGATTCATAAACATCCCATTCTTCAATTTTAAGAAAAATTTCAAAATTCCAAACGCTAATTTTTATAATATTCAAAGTTCAATTCCTTGAAATTTCTGGAATTTCAAAAAATTTTAACTCAATAATCCATCATTGAATTTCTCTAATTTTTTGTTTATGATTCATAAACATCCCATTCTTCAATTTTAAGAAAAATTTCAAAATTCCAAACGCTAATTTTTATAATATTCAAAGTTCAATTCCTTGAAATTTCTGGAATTTCAAAAAATTTTAACTCAATAATCCATCATTGAATTTCTCTAATTTTTTGTTTATGATTCATAAACATCCCATTCTTCAATTTTAAGAAAAATTTCAAAATTCCAAACGCTAATTTTTGAATTATTCAAAGTTCAATTCCTTGAAATTTCTGGAATTTCAAAAAATTTTAACTCAATAATCCATCATTGAATTTCTCTAATTTTTTGTTTATGATTCATAAACATCCCATTCTTCAATTTTAAGAAAAATTTCAAAATTCCAAACGCTAATTTTTGAATTATTCAAAGTTCAATTCCTTGAAATTTCTGGAATTTCAAAAATTTTAACTCAATAATCCATCATTGAATTTCTCTAATTTTTTGTTTATGATTCATAAACATCCCATTCTTCAATTTTAAGAAAAATTTCAAAATTCCAAACGCTAATTTTTATAATATTCAAAGTTCAATTCCTTGAAATTTCTGGAATTTCAAAAAATTTTAACTCAATACTCCATGAATGAATTTCTCTAATTTTTTGTTTATGATTCATAAACATCCCATTCTTCAATTTTAAGAAGAAATTTCAAAATTCCAAACGCTAATTTTTATAATATTCAAAGTTCAATTCCTTGAAATTTCTGGAATTTCAAAAAATTTTAACTCAATAATCCATCATTGAATTTCTCTAATTTTTTGTTTATGATTCATAAACATCCCATTCTTCAATTTTAAGAAAAATTTCAAAATTCCAAACGCTAATTTTTGAATTATTCAAAGTTCAATTCCTTGAAATTTCTGGAATTTCAAAAAATTTTAACTCAATAATCCATCATTGAATTTCTCTAATTTTTTGTTTATGATTCATAAACATCCCATTCTTCAATTTTAAGAAAAATTTCAAAATTCCAAACGCTAATTTTTGAATTATTCAAAGTTCAATTCCTTGAAATTTCTGGAATTTCAAAAAATTTTAACTCAATACTCCATGAATGAATTTCTCTAATTTTTTGTTTATGATTCATAAACATCCCATTCTTCAATTTTAAGAAAAATTTCAAAATTCCAAACGCTAATTTTTGAATTATTCAAAGTTCAATTCCTTGAAATTTCTGGAATTTCAAAAATTTTAACTCAATAATCCATCATTGAATTTCTCTAATTTTTTGTTTATGATTCATAAACATCCCATTCTTCAATTTTAAGAAAAATTTCAAAATTCCAAACGCTAATTTTTGAATTATTCAAAGTTCAATTCCTTGAAATTTCTGGAATTTCAAAAAATTTTAACTCAATACTCCATGAATGAATTTCTCTAATTTTTTGTTTATGATTCATAAACATCCCATTCTTCAATTTTAAGAAAAATTTCAAAATTCCAAACGCTAATTTTTGAATTATTCAAAGTTCAATTCCTTGAAATTTCTGGAATTTCAAAAATTTTAACTCAATAATCCATCATTGAATTTCTCTAATTTTTTGTTTATGATTCATAAACATCCCATTCTTCAATTTTAAGAAGAAATTTCAAAATTCCAAACGCTAATTTTTATAATATTCAAAGTTCAATTCCTTGAAATTTCTGGAATTTCAAAAAATTTTAACTCAATAATCCATCATTGAATTTCTCTAATTTTTTGTTTATGATTCATAAACATCCCATTCTTCAATTTTAAGAAGAAATTTCAAAATTCCAAACGCTAATTTTTATAATATTCAAAGTTCAATTCCTTGAAATTTCTGGAATTTCAAAAAATTTTAACTCAATAATCCATCATTGAATTTCTCTAATTTTTTGTTTATGATTCATAAACATCCCATTCTTCAATTTTAAGAAAAATTTCAAAATTCCAAACGCTAATTTTTGAATTATTCAAAGTTCAATTCCTTGAAATTTCTGGAATTTCAAAAAATTTTAACTCAATACTCCATGAATGAATTTCTCTAATTTTTTGTTTATGATTCATAAACATCCCATTCTTCAATTTTAAGAAAAATTTCAAAATTCCAAACGCTAATTTTTGAATTATTCAAAGTTCAATTCCTTGAAATTTCTGGAATTTCAAAAAATTTTAACTCAATAATCCATCATTGAATTTCTCTAATTTTTTGTTTATGATTCATAAACATCCCATTCTTCAATTTTAAGAAGAAATTTCAAAATTCCAAACGCTAATTTTTATAATATTCAAAGTTCAATTCCTTGAAATTTCTGGAATTTCAAAAAATTTTAACTCAATAATCCATCATTGAATTTCTCTAATTTTTTGTTTATGATTCATAAACATCCCATTCTTCAATTTTAAGAAGAAATTTCAAAATTCCAAACGCTAATTTTTATAATATTCAAAGTTCAATTCCTTGAAATTTCTGGAATTTCAAAAAATTTTAACTCAATAATCCATGAATGAATTTCTCTAATTTTTTGTTTATGATTCATAAACATCCCATTCTTCAATTTTAAGAAAAATTTCAAAATTCCAAACGCTAATTTTTGAATTATTCAAAGTTCAATTCCTTGAAATTTCTGGAATTTCAAAAAATTTTAACTCAATAATCCATCATTGAATTTCTCTAATTTTTTGTTTATGATTCATAAACATCCCATTCTTCAATTTTAAGAAGAAATTTCAAAATTCCAAACGCTAATTTTTATAATATTCAAAGTTCAATTCCTTGAAATTTCTGGAATTTCAAAAATTTTAACTCAATACTCCATGAATGAATTTCTCTAATTTTTTGTTTATGATTCATAAACATCCCATTCTTCAATTTTAAGAAAAATTTCAAAATTCCAAACGCTAATTTTTGAATTATTCAAAGTTTAATTCCTTGAAATTTCTGGAATTTCAAAAAATTTTAACTCAATAATCCATCATTGAATTTCTCTAATTTTTTGTTTATGATTCATAAACATCCCATTCTTCAATTTTAAGAAAAATTTCAAAATTCCAAACGCTAATTTTTGAATTATTCAAAGTTCAATTCCTTGAAATTTCTGGAATTTCAAAAATTTTAACTCAATAATCCATCATTGAATTTCTCTAATTTTTTGTTTATGATTCATAAACATCCCATTCTTCAATTTTAAGAAAAATTTCAAAATTCCAAACGCTAATTTTTGAATTATTCAAAGTTTAATTCCTTGAAATTTCTGGAATTTCAAAAAATTTTAACTCAATAATCCATCATTGAATTTCTCTAATTTTTTGTTTATGATTCATAAACATCCCATTCTTCAATTTTAAGAAAAATTTCAAAATTCCAAACGCTAATTTTTGAATTATTCAAAGTTCAATTCCTTGAAATTTCTGGAATTTCAAAAAATTTTAACTCAATAATCCATGAATGAATTTCTCTAATTTTTTGTTTATGATTCATAAACATCCCATTCTTCAATTTTAAGAAAAATTTCAAAATTCCAAACGCTAATTTTTGAATTATTCAAAGTTCAATTCCTTGAAATTTCTGGAATTTCAAAAAATTTTAACTCAATAATCCATCATTGAATTTCTCTAATTTTTTGTTTATGATTCATAAACATCCCATTCTTCAATTTTAAGAAAAATTTCAAAATTCCAAACGCTAATTTTTGAATTATTCAAAGTTCAATTCCTTGAAATTTCTGGAATTTCAAAAAATTTTAACTCAATAATCCATGAATGAATTTCTCTAATTTTTTGTTTATGATTCATAAACATCCCATTCTTCAATTTTAAGAAGAAATTTCAAAATTCCAAACGCTAATTTTTATAATATTCAAAGTTCAATTCCTTGAAATTTCTGGAATTTCAAAAAATTTTAACTCAATAATCCATCATTGAATTTCTCTAATTTTTTGTTTATGATTCATAAACATCCCATTCTTCAATTTTAAGAAAAATTTCAAAATTCCAAACGCTAATTTTTGAATTATTCAAAGTTCAATTCCTTGAAATTTCTGGAATTTCAAAAAATTTTAACTCAATAATCCATGAATGAATTTCTCTAATTTTTTGTTTATGATTCATAAACATCCCATTCTTCAATTTTAAGAAGAAATTTCAAAATTCCAAACGCTAATTTTTATAATATTCAAAGTTCAATTCCTTGAAATTTCTGGAATTTCAAAAAATTTTAACTCAATAATCCATCATTGAATTTCTCTAATTTTTTGTTTATGATTCATAAACATCCCATTCTTCAATTTTAAGAAGAAATTTCAAAATTCCAAACGCTAATTTTTATAATATTCAAAGTTCAATTCCTTGAAATTTCTGGAATTTCAAAAAATTTTAACTCAATAATCCATCATTGAATTTCTCTAATTTTTTGTTTATGATTCATAAACATCCCATTCTTCAATTTTAAGAAAAATTTCAAAATTCCAAACGCTAATTTTTGAATTATTCAAAGTTCAATTCCTTGAAATTTCTGGAATTTCAAAAAATTTTAACTCAATACTCCATGAATGAATTTCTCTAATTTTTTGTTTATGATTCATAAACATCCCATTCTTCAATTTTAAGAAGAAATTTCAAAATTCCAAACGCTAATTTTTATAATATTCAAAGTTCAATTCCTTGAAATTTCTGGAATTTCAAAAAAATTTTAACTCAATAATCCATCATTGAATTTCTCTAATTTTTTGTTTATGATTCATAAACATCCCATTCTTCAATTTTAAGAAAAAATTTCAAAATTCCAAACGCTAATTTTTGAATTATTCAAAGTTCAATTCCTTGAAATTTCTGGAATTTCAAAAAATTTTAACTCAATAATCCATCATTGAATTTCTCTAATTTTTTGTTTATGATTCATAAACATCCCATTCTTCAATTTTAAGAAGAAATTTCAAAATTCCAAACGCTAATTTTTATAATATTCAAAGTTCAATTCCTTGAAATTTCTGGAATTTCAAAAAATTTTAACTCAATAATCCATCATTGAATTTCTCTAATTTTTTGTTTTTATGATTCATAAACATCCCATTCTTCAATTTTAAGAAAAATTTCAAAATTCCAAACGCTAATTTTTGAATTATTCAAAGTTCAATTCCTTGAAATTTCTGGAATTTCAAAAAATTTTAACTCAATAATCCATCATTGAATTTCTCTAATTTTTTGTTTATGATTCATAAACATCCCATTCTTCAATTTTAAGAAGAAATTTCAAAATTCCAAACGCTAATTTTTATAATATTCAAAGTTCAATTCCTTGAAATTTCTGGAATTTCAAAAAATTTTAACTCAATAATCCATCATTGAATTTCTCTAATTTTTTGTTTATGATTCATAAACATCCCATTCTTCAATTTTAAGAAAAATTTCAAAATTCCAAACGCTAATTTTTGAATTATTCAAAGTTCAATTCCTTGAAATTTCTGGAATTTCAAAAAATTTTAACTCAATAATCCATCATTGAATTTCTCTAATTTTTTGTTTATGATTCATAAACATCCCATTCTTCAATTTTAAGAAGAAATTTCAAAATTCCAAACGCTAATTTTTATAATATTCAAAGTTCAATTCCTTGAAATTTCTGGAATTTCAAAAAATTTTAACTCAATAATCCATCATTGAATTTCTCTAATTTTTTGTTTATGATTCATAAACATCCCATTCTTCAATTTTAAGAAAAAATTTCAAAATTCCAAACGCTAATTTTTGAATTATTCAAAGTTCAATTCCTTGAAATTTCTGGAATTTCAAAAATTTTAACTCAATAATCCATGATTGAATTTCTCTAATTTTTTGTTTATGATTCATAAACATCCCATTCTTCAATTTTAAGAAAAATTTCAAAATTCCAAACGCTAATTTTTATAATATTCAAAGTTCAATTCCTTGAAATTTCTGGAATTTCAAAAAATTTTAACTCAATAATCCATCATTGAATTTCTCTAATTTTTTGTTTATGATTCATAAACATCCCATTCTTCAATTTTAAGAAGAAATTTCAAAATTCCAAACGCTAATTTTTATAATATTCAAAGTTCAATTCCTTGAAATTTCTGGAATTTCAAAAAATTTTAACTCAATAATCCATCATTGAATTTCTCTAATTTTTTGTTTATGATTCATAAACATCCCATTCTTCAATTTTAAGAAAAATTTCAAAATTCCAAACGCTAATTTTTGAATTATTCAAAGTTCAATTCCTTGAAATTTCTGGAATTTCAAAAATTTTAACTCAATACTCCATGAATGAATTTCTCTAATTTTTTGTTTATGATTCATAAACATCCCATTCTTCAATTTTAAGAAGAAATTTCAAAATTCCAAACGCTAATTTTTATAATATTCAAAGTTCAATTCCTTGAAATTTCTGGAATTTCAAAAATTTTAACTCAATAATCCATCATTGAATTTCTCTAATTTTTTGTTTATGATTCATAAACATCCCATTCTTCAATTTTAAGAAAAATTTCAAAATTCCAAACGCTAATTTTTGAATTATTCAAAGTCAATTCAATTCCTTGAAATTTCTGGAATTTCAAAAAATTTTAACTCAATAATCCATCATTGAATTTCTCTAATTTTTTGTTTATGATTCATAAACATCCCATTCTTCAATTTTAAGAAGAAATTTCAAAATTCCAAACGCTAATTTTTATAATATTCAAAGTTCAATTCCTTGAAATTTCTGGAATTTCAAAAATTTTAACTCAATAATCCATCATTGAATTTCTCTAATTTTTTGTTTATGATTCATAAACATCCCATTCTTCAATTTTAAGAAAAATTTCAAAATTCCAAACGCTAATTTTTGAATTATTCAAAGTTCAATTCCTTGAAATTTCTGGAATTTCAAAAAATTTTAACTCAATAATCCATCATTGAATTTCTCTAATTTTTTGTTTATGATTCATAAACATCCCATTCTTCAATTTTAAGAAGAAATTTCAAAATTCCAAACGCTAATTTTTATAATATTCAAAGTTCAATTCCTTGAAATTTCTGGAATTTCAAAAAAATTTTAACTCAATAATCCATCATTGAATTTCTCTAATTTTTTGTTTATGATTCATAAACATCCCATTCTTCAATTTTAAGAAAAATTTCAAAATTCCAAACGCTAATTTTTGAATTATTCAAAGTTCAATTCCTTGAAATTTCTGGAATTTCAAAAAATTTTAACTCAATACTCCATGAATGAATTTCTCTAATTTTTTGTTTATGATTCATAAACATCCCATTCTTCAATTTTAAGAAGAAATTTCAAAATTCCAAACGCTAATTTTTATAATATTCAAAGTTCAATTCCTTGAAATTTCTGGAATTTCAAAAAATTTTAACTCAATAATCCATCATTGAATTTCTCTAATTTTTTGTTTATGATTCATAAACATCCCATTCTTCAATTTTAAGAAAAATTTCAAAATTCCAAACGCTAATTTTTGAATTATTCAAAGTTCAATTCCTTGAAATTTCTGGAATTTCAAAAAATTTTAACTCAATAATCCATCATTGAATTTCTCTAATTTTTTGTTTATGATTCATAAACATCCCATTCTTCAATTTTAAGAAGAAATTTCAAAATTCCAAACGCTAATTTTTATAATATTCAAAGTTCAATTCCTTGAAATTTCTGGAATTTCAAAAAATTTTAACTCAATAATCCATCATTGAATTTCTCTAATTTTTTGTTTATGATTCATAAACATCCCATTCTTCAATTTTAAGAAAAATTTCAAAATTCCAAACGCTAATTTTTGAATTATTCAAAGTTCAATTCCTTGAAATTTCTGGAATTTCAAAAAATTTTAACTCAATAATCCATCATTGAATTTCTCTAATTTTTTGTTTATGATTCATAAACATCCCATTCTTCAATTTTAAGAAGAAATTTCAAAATTCCAAACGCTAATTTTTATAATATTCAAAGTTCAATTCCTTGAAATTTCTGGAATTTCAAAAAATTTTAACTCAATAATCCATCATTGAATTTCTCTAATTTTTTGTTTATGATTCATAAACATCCCATTCTTCAATTTTAAGAAAAATTTCAAAATTCCAAACGCTAATTTTTGAATTATTCAAAGTTCAATTCCTTGAAATTTCTGGAATTTCAAAAAATTTTAACTCAATAATCCATCATTGAATTTCTCTAATTTTTTGTTTATGATTCATAAACATCCCATTCTTCAATTTTAAGAAAAATTTCAAAATTCCAAACGCTAATTTTTATAATATTCAAAGTTCAATTCCTTGAAATTTCTGGAATTTCAAAAAATTTTAACTCAATAATCCATCATTGAATTTCTCTAATTTTTTGTTTATGATTCATAAACATCCCATTCTTCAATTTTAAGAAAAATTTCAAAATTCCAAACGCTAATTTTTGAATTATTCAAAGTTCAATTCCTTGAAATTTCTGGAATTTCAAAAAATTTTAACTCAATAATCCATCATTGAATTTCTCTAATTTTTTGTTTATGATTCATAAACATCCCATTCTTCAATTTTAAGAAATTTCAAAATTTCAAAATTCCAAACGCTAATTTTTGAATTATTCAAAGTTCAATTCCTTGAAATTTCTGGAATTTCAAAAAATTTTAACTCAATAATCCATCATTGAATTTCTCTAATTTTTTGTTTATGATTCATAAACATCCCATTCTTCAATTTTAAGAAAAATTTCAAAATTCCAAACGCTAATTTTTGAATTATTCAAAGTTCAATTCCTTGAAATTTCTGGAATTTCAAAAAATTTTAACTCAATAATCCATCATTGAATTTCTCTAATTTTTTGTTTATGATTCATAAACATCCCATTCTTCAATTTTAAGAAAAATTTCAAAATTCCAAACGCTAATTTTTGAATTATTCAAAGTTCAATTCCTTGAAATTTCTGGAATTTCAAAAAATTTTAACTCAATAATCCATCATTGAATTTCTCTAATTTTTTGTTTATGATTCATAAACATCCCATTCTTCAATTTTAAGAAAAATTTCAAAATTCCAAACGCTAATTTTTGAATTATTCAAAGTTCAATTCCTTGAAATTTCTGGAATTTCAAAAAATTTTAACTCAATAATCCATCATTGAATTTCTCTAATTTTTTGTTTATGATTCATAAACATCCCATTCTTCAATTTTAAGAAAAATTTCAAAATTCCAAACGCTAATTTTTGAATTATTCAAAGTTCAATTCCTTGAAATTTCTGGAATTTCAAAAAATTTTAACTCAATAATCCATCATTGAATTTTCTAATTTTTTGTTTATGATTCATAAACATCCCATTCTTCAATTTTAAGAAAAAATTTCAAAATTCCAAACGCTAATTTTTTTAATATTCAAAGTTCAATTCCTTGAAATTTCTGGAATTTCAAAAAATTTTAACTCAATAATCCATCATTGAATTTCTCTAATTTTTTGTTTATGATTCATAAACATCCCATTCTTCAATTTTAAGAAAAATTTCAAAATTCCAAACGCTAATTTTTGAATTATTCAAAGTTCAATTCCTTGAAATTTCTGGAATTTCAAAAAATTTTAACTCAATAATCCATCATTGAATTTCTCTAATTTTTTGTTTATGATTCATAAACATCCCATTCTTCAATTTTAAGAAAAATTTCAAAATTCCAAACGCTAATTTTTGAATTATTCAAAGTTCAATTCCTTGAAATTTCTGGAATTTCAAAAAATTTTAACTCAATAATCCATCATTGAATTTCTCTAATTTTTTGTTTATGATTCATAAACATCCCATTCTTCAATTTTAAGAAAAATTTCAAAATTCCAAACGCTAATTTTTGAATTATTCAAAGTTCAATTCCTTGAAATTTCTGGAATTTCAAAAAATTTTAACTCAATAATCCATCATTGAATTTCTCTAATTTTTTGTTTATGATTCATAAACATCCCATTCTTCAATTTTAAGAAAAATTTCAAAATTCCAAACGCTAATTTTTGAATTATTCAAAGTTCAATTCCTTGAAATTTCTGGAATTTCAAAAAATTTTAACTCAATAATCCATGATTGAATTTCTCTAATTTTTTGTTTATGATTCATAAACATCCCATTCTTCAATTTTAAGAAGAAATTTCAAAATTCCAAACGCTAATTTTTATAATATTCAAAGTTCAATTCCTTGAAATTTCTGGAATTTCAAAAAATTTTAACTCAATAATCCATCATTGAATTTCTCTAATTTTTTGTTTATGATTCATAAACATCCCATTCTTCAATTTTAAGAAAAATTTCAAAATTCCAAACGCTAATTTTTGAATTATTCAAAGTTCAATTCCTTGAAATTTCTGGAATTTCAAAAAATTTTAACTCAATAATCCATGAATGAATTTCTCTAATTTTTTGTTTATGATTCATAAACATCCCATTCTTCAATTTTAAGAAGAAATTTCAAAATTCCAAACGCTAATTTTTATAATATTCAAAGTTCAATTCCTTGAAATTTCTGGAATTTCAAAAAATTTTAACTCAATAATCCATCATTGAATTTCTCTAATTTTTTGTTTATGATTCATAAACATCCCATTCTTCAATTTTAAGAAAAATTTCAAAATTCCAAACGCTAATTTTTATAATATTCAAAGTTCAATTCCTTGAAATTTCTGGAATTTCAAAAAATTTTAACTCAATAATCCATCATTGAATTTCTCTAATTTTTTGTTTATGATTCATAAACATCCCATTCTTCAATTTTAAGAAGAAATTTCAAAATTCCAAACGCTAATTTTTATAATATTCAAAGTTCAATTCCTTGAAATTTCTGGAATTTCAAAAAATTTTAACTCAATAATCCATCATTGAATTTCTCTAATTTTTTGTTTATGATTCATAAACATCCCATTCTTCAATTTTAAGAAAAATTTCAAAATTCCAAACGCTAATTTTTGAATTATTCAAAGTTTAATTCCTTGAAATTTCTGGAATTTCAAAAAATTTTAACTCAATAATCCATCATTGAATTTCTCTAATTTTTTGTTTATGATTCATAAACATCCCATTCTTCAATTTTAAGAAAAATTTCAAAATTCCAAACGCTAATTTTTATAATATTCAAAGTTCAATTCCTTGAAATTTCTGGAATTTCAAAAAATTTTAACTCAATACTCCATGAATGAATTTCTCTAATTTTTTGTTTATGATTCATAAACATCCCATTCTTCAATTTTAAGAAGAAATTTCAAAATTCCAAACGCTAATTTTTATAATATTCAAAGTTCAATTCCTTGAAATTTCTGGAATTTCAAAAAATTTTAACTCAATAATCCATCATTGAATTTCTCTAATTTTTTGTTTATGATTCATAAACATCCCATTCTTCAATTTTAAGAAAAATTTCAAAATTCCAAACGCTAATTTTTGAATTATTCAAAGTTCAATTCCTTGAAATTTCTGGAATTTCAAAAAATTTTAACTCAATACTCCATGAATGAATTTCTCTAATTTTTTGTTTATGATTCATAAACATCCCATTCTTCAATTTTAAGAAAAAATTTCAAAATTCCAAACGCTAATTTTTTTAATTATTCAAAGTTCAATTCCTTGAAATTTCTGGAATTTCAAAAAATTTTAACTCAATAATCCATCATTGAATTTCTCTAATTTTTTGTTTATGATTCATAAACATCCCATTCTTCAATTTTAAGAAAAATTTCAAAATTCCAAACGCTAATTTTTGAATTATTCAAAGTTCAATTCCTTGAAATTTCTGGAATTTCAAAAAATTTTAACTCAATAATCCATCATTGAATTTCTCTAATTTTTTGTTTATGATTCATAAACATCCCATTCTTCAATTTTAAGAAGAAATTTCAAAATTCCAAACGCTAATTTTTATAATATTCAAAGTTCAATTCCTTGAAATTTCTGGAATTTCAAAAAATTTTAACTCAATAATCCATCATTGAATTTCTCTAATTTTTTGTTTATGATTCATAAACATCCCATTCTTCAATTTTAAGAAAAATTTCAAAATTCCAAACGCTAATTTTTGAATTATTCAAAGTTTAATTCCTTGAAATTTCTGGAATTTCAAAAATTTTAACTCAATAATCCATCATTGAATTTCTCTAATTTTTTGTTTATGATTCATAAACATCCCATTCTTCAATTTTAAGAAAAATTTCAAAATTCCAAACGCTAATTTTTATAATATTCAAAGTTCAATTCCTTGAAATTTCTGGAATTTCAAAAAATTTTAACTCAATAATCCATGATTGAATTTCTCTAATTTTTTGTTTATGATTCATAAACATCCCATTCTTCAATTTTAAGAAAAATTTCAAAATTCCAAACGCTAATTTTTATAATATTCAAAGTTCAATTCCTTGAAATTTCTGGAATTTCAAAAAATTTTAACTCAATAATCCATCATTGAATTTCTCTAATTTTTTGTTTATGATTCATAAACATCCCATTCTTCAATTTTAAGAAAAATTTCAAAATTCCAAACGCTAATTTTTGAATTATTCAAAGTTCAATTCCTTGAAATTTCTGGAATTTCAAAAATTTTAACTCAATAATCCATCATTGAATTTCTCTAATTTTTTGTTTATGATTCATAAACATCCCATTCTTCAATTTTAAGAAAAATTTCAAAATTCCAAACGCTAATTTTTGAATTATTCAAAGTTCAATTCCTTGAAATTTCTGGAATTTCAAAAAATTTTAACTCAATAATCCATCATTGAATTTCTCTAATTTTTTGTTTATGATTCATAAACATCCCATTCTTCAATTTTAAGAAGAAATTTCAAAATTCCAAACGCTAATTTTTATAATATTCAAAGTTCAATTCCTTGAAATTTCTGGAATTTCAAAAATTTTAACTCAATAATCCATCATTGAATTTCTCTAATTTTTTGTTTATGATTCATAAACATCCCATTCTTCAATTTTAAGAAAAATTTCAAAATTCCAAACGCTAATTTTTTTGAATTATTCAAAGTTCAATTCCTTGAAATTTCTGGAATTTCAAAAAATTTTAACTCAATAATCCATCATTGAATTTCTCTAATTTTTTGTTTATGATTCATAAACATCCCATTCTTCAATTTTAAGAAAAATTTCAAAATTCCAAACGCTAATTTTTATAATATTCAAAGTTCAATTCCTTGAAATTTCTGGAATTTCAAAAAATTTTAACTCAATAATCCATCATTGAATTTCTCTAATTTTTTGTTTATGATTCATAAACATCCCATTCTTCAATTTTAAGAAAAATTTCAAAATTCCAAACGCTAATTTTTGAATTATTCAAAGTTTAATTCCTTGAAATTTCTGGAATTTCAAAAAATTTTAACTCAATAATCCATCATTGAATTTCTCTAATTTTTTGTTTATGATTCATAAACATCCCATTCTTCAATTTTAAGAAGAAATTTCAAAATTCCAAACGCTAATTTTTATAATATTCAAAGTTCAATTCCTTGAAATTTCTGGAATTTCAAAAAATTTTAACTCAATAATCCATCATTGAATTTCTCTAATTTTTTGTTTATGATTCATAAACATCCCATTCTTCAATTTTAAGAAAAATTTCAAAATTCCAAACGCTAATTTTTGAATTATTCAAAGTTTAATTCCTTGAAATTTCTGGAATTTCAAAAATTTTAACTCAATAATCCATCATTGAATTTCTCTAATTTTTGTTTATGATTCATAAACATCCCATTCTTCAATTTTAAGAAAAAATTTCAAAATTCCAAACGCTAATTTTTGAATTATTCAAAGTTCAATTCCTTGAAATTTCTGGAATTTCAAAAAATTTTAACTCAATAATCCATCATTGAATTTCTCTAATTTTTTGTTTATGATTCATAAACATCCCATTCTTCAATTTTAAGAAAAATTTCAAAATTCCAAACGCTAATTTTTGAATTATTCAAAGTTCAATTCCTTGAAATTTCTGGAATTTCAAAAAATTTTAACTCAATAATCCATCATTGAATTTCTCTAATTTTTTGTTTATGATTCATAAACATCCCATTCTTCAATTTTAAGAAAAATTTCAAAATTCCAAACGCTAATTTTTGAATTATTCAAAGTTCAATTCCTTGAAATTTCTGGAATTTCAAAAAATTTTAACTCAATAATCCATCATTGAATTTCTCTAATTTTTTGTTTATGATTCATAAACATCCCATTCTTCAATTTTAAGAAAAATTTCAAAATTCCAAACGCTAATTTTTGAATTATTCAAAGTTCAATTCCTTGAAATTTCTGGAATTTCAAAAAATTTTAACTCAATAATCCATCATTGAATTTCTCTAATTTTTTGTTTATGATTCATAAACATCCCATTCTTCAATTTTAAGAAAAATTTCAAAATTCCAAACGCTAATTTTTGAATTATTCAAAGTTCAATTCCTTGAAATTTCTGGAATTTCAAAAAATTTTAACTCAATAATCCATCATTGAATTTCTCTAATTTTTTGTTTATGATTCATAAACATCCCATTCTTCAATTTTAAGAAAAATTTCAAAATTCCAAACGCTAATTTTGAATTATTCAAAGTTCAATTCCTTGAAATTTCTGGAATTTCAAAAAATTTTAACTCAATAATCCATCATTGAATTTCTCTAATTTTTTGTTTATGATTCATAAACATCCCATTCTTCAATTTTAAGAAAAATTTCAAAATTCCAAACGCTAATTTTTATAATATTCAAAGTTCAATTCCTTGAAATTTCTGGAATTTCAAAAATTTTAACTCAATAATCCATCATTGAATTTCTCTAATTTTTTGTTTATGATTCATAAACATCCCATTCTTCAATTTTAAGAAAAATTTCAAAATTCCAAACGCTAATTTTTGAATTATTCAAAGTTCAATTCCTTGAAATTTCTGGAATTTCAAAAAATTTTAACTCAATAATCCATGATTGAATTTCTCTAATTTTTTGTTTATGATTCATAAACATCCCATTCTTCAATTTTAAGAAAAAATTTCAAAATTCCAAACGCTAATTTTTATAATATTCAAAGTTCAATTCCTTGAAATTTCTGGAATTTCAAAAAATTTTAACTCAATACTCCATGAATGAATTTCTCTAATTTTTTGTTTATGATTCATAAACATCCCATTCTTCAATTTTAAGAAAAATTTCAAAATTCCAAACGCTAATTTTTGAATATTCAAAGTTCAATTCCTTGAAATTTCTGGAATTTCAAAAATTTTAACTCAATAATCCATGAATGAATTTCTCTAATTTTTTGTTTATGATTCATAAACATCCCATTCTTCAATTTTAAGAAAAAATTTCAAAATTCCAAACGCTAATTTTTGAATTATTCAAAGTTTAATTCCTTGAAATTTCTGGAATTTCAAAAAATTTTAACTCAATAATCCATCATTGAATTTCTCTAATTTTTTGTTTATGATTCATAAACATCCCATTCTTCAATTTTAAGAAAAATTTCAAAATTCCAAACGCTAATTTTTATAATATTCAAAGTTCAATTCCTTGAAATTTCTGGAATTTCAAAAAATTTTAACTCAATACTCCATGAATGAATTTCTCTAATTTTTTGTTTATGATTCATAAACATCCCATTCTTCAATTTTAAGAAGAAATTTCAAAATTCCAAACGCTAATTTTTATAATATTCAAAGTTCAATTCCTTGAAATTTCTGGAATTTCAAAAATTTTAACTCAATAATCCATCATTGAATTTCTCTAATTTTTTGTTTATGATTCATAAACATCCCATTCTTCAATTTTAAGAAAAATTTCAAAATTCCAAACGCTAATTTTTTTGAATTATTCAAAGTTTAATTCCTTGAAATTTCTGGAATTTCAAAAAATTTTAACTCAATAATCCATCATTGAATTTCTCTAATTTTTTGTTTATGATTCATAAACATCCCATTCTTCAATTTTAAGAAGAAATTTCAAAATTCCAAACGCTAATTTTTATAATATTCAAAGTTCAATTCCTTGAAATTTCTGGAATTTCAAAAATTTTAACTCAATAATCCATGAATGAATTTCTCTAATTTTTTGTTTATGATTCATAAACATCCCATTCTTCAATTTTAAGAAAAATTTCAAAATTCCAAACGCTAATTTTTGAATTATTCAAAGTTTAATTCCTTGAAATTTCTGGAATTTCAAAAAATTTTAACTCAATAATCCATCATTGAATTTCTCTAATTTTTTGTTTATGATTCATAAACATCCCATTCTTCAATTTTAAGAAAAATTTCAAAATTCCAAACGCTAATTTTTATATTATTCAAAGTTCAATTCCTTGAAATTTCTGGAATTTCAAAAAATTTTAACTCAATACTCCATGAATGAATTTCTCTAATTTTTTGTTTATGATTCATAAACATCCCATTCTTCAATTTTAAGAAGAAATTTCAAAATTCCAAACGCTAATTTTTATAATATTCAAAGTTCAATTCCTTGAAATTTCTGGAATTTCAAAAAATTTTAACTCAATACTCCATGAATGAATTTCTCTAATTTTTTGTTTATGATTCATAAACATCCCATTCTTCAATTTTAAGAAAAATTTCAAAATTCCAAACGCTAATTTTTATAATATTCAAAGTTCAATTCCTTGAAATTTCTGGAATTTCAAAAAATTTTAACTCAATACTCCATGAATGAATTTCTCTAATTTTTTGTTTATGATTCATAAACATCCCATTCTTCAATTTTAAGAAAAATTTCAAAATTCCAAACGCTAATTTTTATAATATTCAAAGTTCAATTCCTTGAAATTTCTGGAATTTCAAAAATTTTAACTCAATACTCCATGAATGAATTTCTCTAATTTTTTGTTTATGATTCATAAACATCCCATTCTTCAATTTTAAGAAGAAATTTCAAAATTCCAAACGCTAATTTTTATAATATTCAAAGTTCAATTCCTTGAAATTTCTGGAATTTCAAAAAATTTTAACTCAATAATCCATCATTGAATTTCTCTAATTTTTTGTTTATGATTCATAAACATCCCATTCTTCAATTTTAAGAAAAATTTCAAAATTCCAAACGCTAATTTTTGAATTATTCAAAGTTTAATTCCTTGAAATTTCTGGAATTTCAAAAAATTTTAACTCAATAATCCATCATTGAATTTCTCTAATTTTTTGTTTATGATTCATAAACATCCCATTCTTCAATTTTAAGAAGAAATTTCAAAATTCCAAACGCTAATTTTTATAATATTCAAAGTTCAATTCCTTGAAATTTCTGGAATTTCAAAAAATTTTAACTCAATAATCCATGAATGAATTTCTCTAATTTTTTGTTTATGATTCATAAACATCCCATTCTTCAATTTTAAGAAAAATTTCAAAATTCCAAACGCTAATTTTTGAATTATTCAAAGTTTAATTCCTTGAAATTTCTGGAATTTCAAAAATTTTAACTCAATAATCCATCATTGAATTTCTCTAATTTTTTGTTTATGATTCATAAACATCCCATTCTTCAATTTTAAGAAAAATTTCAAAATTCCAAACGCTAATTTTTATAATATTCAAAGTTCAATTCCTTGAAATTTCTGGAATTTCAAAAAATTTTAACTCAATACTCCATGAATGAATTTCTCTAATTTTTTGTTTATGATTCATAAACATCCCATTCTTCAATTTTAAGAAGAAATTTCAAAATTCCAAACGCTAATTTTTATAATATTCAAAGTTCAATTCCTTGAAATTTCTGGAATTTCAAAAAATTTTAACTCAATACTCCATGAATGAATTTCTCTAATTTTTTGTTTATGATTCATAAACATCCCATTCTTCAATTTTAAGAAGAAATTTCAAAATTCCAAACGCTAATTTTTATAATATTCAAAGTTCAATTCCTTGAAATTTCTGGAATTTCAAAAATTTTAACTCAATAATCCATCATTGAATTTCTCTAATTTTTTGTTTATGATTCATAAACATCCCATTCTTCAATTTTAAGAAGAAATTTCAAAATTCCAAACGCTAATTTTTATAATATTCAAAGTTCAATTCCTTGAAATTTCTGGAATTTCAAAAAAATTTTAACTCAATAATCCATCATTGAATTTCTCTAATTTTTTGTTTATGATTCATAAACATCCCATTCTTCAATTTTAAGAAAAATTTCAAAATTCCAAACGCTAATTTTTGAATTATTCAAAGTTTAATTCCTTGAAATTTCTGGAATTTCAAAAATTTTAACTCAATAATCCATCATTGAATTTCTCTAATTTTTTGTTTATGATTCATAAACATCCCATTCTTCAATTTTAAGAAAAATTTCAAAATTCCAAACGCTAATTTTTGAATTATTCAAAGTTTAATTCCTTGAAATTTCTGGAATTTCAAAAAATTTTAACTCAATAATCCATCATTGAATTTCTCTAATTTTTTGTTTATGATTCATAAACATCCCATTCTTCAATTTTAAGAAAAATTTCAAAATTCCAAACGCTAATTTTTATAATATTCAAAGTTCAATTCCTTGAAATTTCTGGAATTTCAAAAATTTTAACTCAATACTCCATGAATGAATTTCTCTAATTTTTTGTTTATGATTCATAAACATCCCATTCTTCAATTTTAAGAAGAAATTTCAAAATTCCAAACGCTAATTTTTATAATATTCAAAGTTCAATTCCTTGAAATTTCTGGAATTTCAAAAAATTTTAACTCAATACTCCATGAATGAATTTCTCTAATTTTTTGTTTATGATTCATAAACATCCCATTCTTCAATTTTAAGAAGAAATTTCAAAATTCCAAACGCTAATTTTTATAATATTCAAAGTTCAATTCCTTGAAATTTCTGGAATTTCAAAAAATTTTAACTCAATAATCCATCATTGAATTTCTCTAATTTTTTGTTTATGATTCATAAACATCCCATTCTTCAATTTTAAGAAGAAATTTCAAAATTCCAAACGCTAATTTTTATAATATTCAAAGTTCAATTCCTTGAAATTTCTGGAATTTCAAAAAATTTTAACTCAATAATCCATCATTGAATTTCTCTAATTTTTTGTTTATGATTCATAAACATCCCATTCTTCAATTTTAAGAAAAATTTCAAAATTCCAAACGCTAATTTTTGAATTATTCAAAGTTTAATTCCTTGAAATTTCTGGAATTTCAAAAAATTTTAACTCAATAATCCATCATTGAATTTCTCTAATTTTTTGTTTATGATTCATAAACATCCCATTCTTCAATTTTAAGAAAAATTTCAAAATTCCAAACGCTAATTTTTGAATTATTCAAAGTTTAATTCCTTGAAATTTCTGGAATTTCAAAAAATTTTAACTCAATAATCCATCATTGAATTTCTCTAATTTTTTGTTTATGATTCATAAACATCCCATTCTTCAATTTTAAGAAGAAATTTCAAAATTCCAAACGCTAATTTTTATAATATTCAAAGTTCAATTCCTTGAAATTTCTGGAATTTCAAAAAATTTTAACTCAATAATCCATCATTGAATTTCTCTAATTTTTTGTTTATGATTCATAAACATCCCATTCTTCAATTTTAAGAAAAAATTTCAAAATTCCAAACGCTAATTTTTGAATTATTCAAAGTTTAATTCCTTGAAATTTCTGGAATTTCAAAAATTTTAACTCAATAATCCATCATTGAATTTCTCTAATTTTTTGTTTATGATTCATAAACATCCCATTCTTCAATTTTAAGAAGAAATTTCAAAATTCCAAACGCTAATTTTTATAATATTCAAAGTTCAATTCCTTGAAATTTCTGGAATTTCAAAAAATTTTAACTCAATACTCCATGAATGAATTTCTCTAATTTTTTGTGTATGATTCATAAACATCCCATTCTTCAATTTTAAGAAAAATTTCAAAATTCCAAACGCTAATTTTTGAATTATTCAAAGTTCAATTCCTTGAAATTTCTGGAATTTCAAAAAATTTTAACTCAATACTCCATGAATGAATTTCTCTAATTTTTTGTTTATGATTCATAAACATCCCATTCTTCAATTTTAAGAAGAAATTTCAAAATTCCAAACGCTAATTTTTTATAATATTCAAAGTTCAATTCCTTGAAATTTCTGGAATTTCAAAAAATTTTAACTCAATAATCCATCATTGAATTTCTCTAATTTTTTGTTTATGATTCATAAACATCCCATTCTTCAATTTTAAGAAAAATTTCAAAATTCCAAACGCTAATTTTTGAATTATTCAAAGTTTAATTCCTTGAAATTTCTGGAATTTCAAAAAATTTTAACTCAATAATCCATCATTGAATTTCTCTAATTTTTTGTTTATGATTCATAAACATCCCATTCTTCAATTTTAAGAAGAAATTTCAAAATTCCAAACGCTAATTTTTATAATATTCAAAGTTCAATTCCTTGAAATTTCTGGAATTTCAAAAAATTTTAACTCAATACTCCATGAATGAATTTCTCTAATTTTTTGTGTATGATTCATAAACATCCCATTCTTCAATTTTAAGAAAAATTTCAAAATTCCAAACGCTAATTTTTGAATTATTCAAAGTTTAATTCCTTGAAATTTCTGGAATTTCAAAAAATTTTAACTCAATAATCCATCATTGAATTTCTCTAATTTTTTGTTTATGATTCATAAACATCCCATTCTTCAATTTTAAGAAAAATTTCAAAATTCCAAACGCTAATTTTTATAATATTCAAAGTTCAATTCCTTGAAATTTCTGGAATTTCAAAAAATTTTAACTCAATACTCCATGAATGAATTTCTCTAATTTTTTGTTTATGATTCATAAACATCCCATTCTTCAATTTTAAGAAGAAATTTCAAAATTCCAAACGCTAATTTTTATAATATTCAAAGTTCAATTCCTTGAAATTTCTGGAATTTCAAAAAATTTTAACTCAATACTCCATGAATGAATTTCTCTAATTTTTTGTTTATGATTCATAAACATCCCATTCTTCAATTTTAAGAAGAAATTTCAAAATTCCAAACGCTAATTTTTATAATATTCAAAGTTCAATTCCTTGAAATTTCTGGAATTTCAAAAAATTTTAACTCAATAATCCATCATTGAATTTCTCTAATTTTTTGTTTATGATTCATAAACATCCCATTCTTCAATTTTAAGAAGAAATTTCAAAATTCCAAACGCTAATTTTTATAATATTCAAAGTTCAATTCCTTGAAATTTCTGGAATTTCAAAAAATTTTAACTCAATAATCCATCATTGAATTTCTCTAATTTTTTGTTTATGATTCATAAACATCCCATTCTTCAATTTTAAGAAAAATTTCAAAATTCCAAACGCTAATTTTTGAATTATTCAAAGTTTAATTCCTTGAAATTTCTGGAATTTCAAAAAATTTTAACTCAATAATCCATCATTGAATTTCTCTAATTTTTTGTTTATGATTCATAAACATCCCATTCTTCAATTTTAAGAAAAATTTCAAAATTCCAAACGCTAATTTTTGAATTATTCAAAGTTTAATTCCTTGAAATTTCTGGAATTTCAAAAAATTTTAACTCAATAATCCATCATTGAATTTCTCTAATTTTTTGTTTATGATTCATAAACATCCCATTCTTCAATTTTAAGAAGAAATTTCAAAATTCCAAACGCTAATTTTTATAATATTCAAAGTTCAATTCCTTGAAATTTCTGGAATTTCAAAAAATTTTAACTCAATACTCCATGAATGAATTTCTCTAATTTTTTGTTTATGATTCATAAACATCCCATTCTTCAATTTTAAGAAGAAATTTCAAAATTCCAAACGCTAATTTTTATAATATTCAAAGTTCAATTCCTTGAAATTTCTGGAATTTCAAAAAATTTTAACTCAATACTCCATGAATGAATTTCTCTAATTTTTTGTTTATGATTCATAAACATCCCATTCTTCAATTTTAAGAAGAAATTTCAAAATTCCAAACGCTAATTTTTATAATATTCAAAGTTCAATTCCTTGAAATTTCTGGAATTTCAAAAAATTTTAACTCAATAATCCATCATTGAATTTCTCTAATTTTTTGTTTATGATTCATAAACATCCCATTCTTCAATTTTAAGAAGAAATTTCAAAATTCCAAACGCTAATTTTTATAATATTCAAAGTTCAATTCCTTGAAATTTCTGGAATTTCAAAAAATTTTAACTCAATAATCCATCATTGAATTTCTCTAATTTTTTGTTTATGATTCATAAACATCCCATTCTTCAATTTTAAGAAAAATTTCAAAATTCCAAACGCTAATTTTTGAATTATTCAAAGTTTAATTCCTTGAAATTTCTGGAATTTCAAAAAATTTTAACTCAATAATCCATCATTGAATTTCTCTAATTTTTTGTTTATGATTCATAAACATCCCATTCTTCAATTTTAAGAAAAATTTCAAAATTCCAAACGCTAATTTTTGAATTATTCAAAGTTTAATTCCTTGAAATTTCTGGAATTTCAAAAAATTTTAACTCAATAATCCATCATTGAATTTCTCTAATTTTTTGTTTATGATTCATAAACATCCCATTCTTCAATTTTAAGAAGAAATTTCAAAATTCCAAACGCTAATTTTTATAATATTCAAAGTTCAATTCCTTGAAATTTCTGGAATTTCAAAAAATTTTAACTCAATAATCCATCATTGAATTTCTCTAATTTTTTGTTTATGATTCATAAACATCCCATTCTTCAATTTTAAGAAAAATTTCAAAATTCCAAACGCTAATTTTGAATTATTCAAAGTTTAATTCAAAGTTTAATTCCTTGAAATTTCTGGAATTTCAAAAATTTTAACTCAATAATCCATCATTGAATTTCTCTAATTTTTTGTTTATGATTCATAAACATCCCATTCTTCAATTTTAAGAAGAAATTTCAAAATTCCAAACGCTAATTTTTTTTATAATATTCAAAGTTCAATTCCTTGAAATTTCTGGAATTTCAAAAAATTTTAACTCAATACTCCATGAATGAATTTCTCTAATTTTTTGTGTATGATTCATAAACATCCCATTCTTCAATTTTAAGAAAAATTTCAAAATTCCAAACGCTAATTTTTGAATTATTCAAAGTTCAATTCCTTGAAATTTCTGGAATTTCAAAAATTTTAACTCAATACTCCATGAATGAATTTCTCTAATTTTTTGTTTATGATTCATAAACATCCCATTCTTCAATTTTAAGAAGAAATTTCAAAATTCCAAACGCTAATTTTTATAATATTCAAAGTTCAATTCCTTGAAATTTCTGGAATTTCAAAAAATTTTAACTCAATAATCCATCATTGAATTTCTCTAATTTTTTGTTTATGATTCATAAACATCCCATTCTTCAATTTTAAGAAAAATTTCAAAATTCCAAACGCTAATTTTTGAATTATTCAAAGTTTAATTCCTTGAAATTTCTGGAATTTAAAAAATTTTTAACTCAATAATCCATCATTGAATTTCTCTAATTTTTTGTTTATGATTCATAAACATCCCATTCTTCAATTTTAAGAAGAAATTTCAAAATTCCAAACGCTAATTTTTATAATATTCAAAGTTCAATTCCTTGAAATTTCTGGAATTTCAAAAAATTTTAACTCAATAATCCATCATTGAATTTCTCTAATTTTTTGTTTATGATTCATAAACATCCCATTCTTCAATTTTAAGAAAAATTTCAAAATTCCAAACGCTAATTTTTGAATTATTCAAAGTTTAATTCCTTGAAATTTCTGGAATTTCAAAAATTTTAACTCAATAATCCATCATTGAATTTCTCTAATTTTTTGTTTATGATTCATAAACATCCCATTCTTCAATTTTAAGAAGAAATTTCAAAATTCCAAACGCTAATTTTTATAATATTCAAAGTTCAATTCCTTGAAATTTCTGGAATTTCAAAAAATTTTAACTCAATAATCCATCATTGAATTTCTCTAATTTTTTGTTTATGATTCATAAACATCCCATTCTTCAATTTTAAGAAGAAATTTCAAAATTCCAAACGCTAATTTTTATAATATTCAAAGTTCAATTCCTTGAAATTTCTGGAATTTCAAAAAATTTTAACTCAATAATCCATCATTGAATTTCTCTAATTTTTTGTTTATGATTCATAAACATCCCATTCTTCAATTTTAAGAAAAATTTCAAAATTCCAAACGCTAATTTTTGAATTATTCAAAGTTTAATTCCTTGAAATTTCTGGAATTTCAAAAAATTTTAACTCAATAATCCATCATTGAATTTCTCTAATTTTTTGTTTATGATTCATAAACATCCCATTCTTCAATTTTAAGAAGAAATTTCAAAATTCCAAACGCTAATTTTTATAATATTCAAAGTTCAATTCCTTGAAATTTCTGGAATTTCAAAAAATTTTAACTCAATAATCCATCATTGAATTTCTCTAATTTTTTGTTTATGATTCATAAACATCCCATTCTTCAATTTTAAGAAAAATTTCAAAATTCCAAACGCTAATTTTTGAATTATTCAAAGTTTAATTCCTTGAAATTTCTGGAATTTCAAAAAATTTTAACTCAATAATCCATCATTGAATTTCTCTAATTTTTTGTGTATGATTCATAAACATCCCATTCTTCAATTTTAAGAAAAATTTCAAAATTCCAAACGCTAATTTTTGAATTATTCAAAGTTCAATTCCTTGAAATTTCTGGAATTTCAAAAAATTTTAACTCAATACTCCATGAATGAATTTCTCTAATTTTTTGTTTATGATTCATAAACATCCCATTCTTCAATTTTAAGAAGAAATTTCAAAATTCCAAACGCTAATTTTTATAATATTCAAAGTTCAATTCCTTGAAATTTCTGGAATTTCAAAAATTTTAACTCAATAATCCATCATTGAATTTCTCTAATTTTTTGTTTATGATTCATAAACATCCCATTCTTCAATTTTAAGAAAAATTTCAAAATTCCAAACGCTAATTTTTGAATTATTCAAAGTTTAATTCCTTGAAATTTCTGGAATTTCAAAAAATTTTAACTCAATAATCCATCATTGAATTTCTCTAATTTTTTGTTTATGATTCATAAACATCCCATTCTTCAATTTTAAGAAAAATTTCAAAATTCCAAACGCTAATTTTTGAATTATTCAAAGTTTAATTCCTTGAAATTTCTGGAATTTCAAAAAAATTTTAACTCAATAATCCATCATTGAATTTCTCTAATTTTTTGTTTATGATTCATAAACATCCCATTCTTCAATTTTAAGAAGAAATTTCAAAATTCCAAACGCTAATTTTTATAATATTCAAAGTTCAATTCCTTGAAATTTCTGGAATTTCAAAAAATTTTAACTCAATACTCCATGAATGAATTTCTCTAATTTTTTGTTTATGATTCATAAACATCCCATTCTTCAATTTTAAGAAAAATTTCAAAATTCCAAACGCTAATTTTTGAATTATTATTCAAAGTTCAATTCCTTGAAATTTCTGGAATTTCAAAAAATTTTAACTCAATAATCCATCATTGAATTTCTCTAATTTTTTGTTTATGATTCATAAACATCCCATTCTTCAATTTTAAGAAGAAATTTCAAAATTCCAAACGCTAATTTTTATAATATTCAAAGTTCAATTCCTTGAAATTTCTGGAATTTCAAAAAATTTTAACTCAATAATCCATCATTGAATTTCTCTAATTTTTTGTTTATGATTCATAAACATCCCATTCTTCAATTTTAAGAAGAAATTTCAAAATTCCAAACGCTAATTTTTATAATATTCAAAGTTCAATTCCTTGAAATTTCTGGAATTTCAAAAATTTTAACTCAATAATCCATCATTGAATTTCTCTAATTTTTTGTTTATGATTCATAAACATCCCATTCTTCAATTTTAAGAAAAATTTCAAAATTCCAAACGCTAATTTTTATAATATTCAAAGTTCAATTCCTTGAAATTTCTGGAATTTCAAAAAATTTTAACTCAATACTCCATGAATGAATTTCTCTAATTTTTTGTTTATGATTCATAAACATCCCATTCTTCAATTTTAAGAAGAAATTTCAAAATTCCAAACGCTAATTTTTATAATATTCAAAGTTCAATTCCTTGAAATTTCTGGAATTTCAAAAAATTTTAACTCAATACTCCATGAATGAATTTCTCTAATTTTTTGTTTATGATTCATAAACATCCCATTCTTCAATTTTAAGAAGAAATTTCAAAATTCCAAACGCTAATTTTTATAATATTCAAAGTTCAATTCCTTGAAATTTCTGGAATTTCAAAAAATTTTAACTCAATAATCCATCATTGAATTTCTCTAATTTTTTGTTTATGATTCATAAACATCCCATTCTTCAATTTTAAGAAGAAATTTCAAAATTCCAAACGCTAATTTTTATAATATTCAAAGTTCAATTCCTTGAAATTTCTGGAATTTCAAAAAATTTTAACTCAATAATCCATCATTGAATTTCTCTAATTTTTTGTTTATGATTCATAAACATCCCATTCTTCAATTTTAAGAAAAATTTCAAAATTCCAAACGCTAATTTTTGAATTATTCAAAGTTTAATTCCTTGAAATTTCTGGAATTTCAAAAATTTTAACTCAATAATCCATCATTGAATTTCTCTAATTTTTTGTTTATGATTCATAAACATCCCATTCTTCAATTTTAAGAAAAATTTCAAAATTCCAAACGCTAATTTTTGAATTATTCAAAGTTTAATTCCTTGAAATTTCTGGAATTTCAAAAAATTTTAACTCAATAATCCATCATTGAATTTCTCTAATTTTTTGTTTATGATTCATAAACATCCCATTCTTCAATTTTAAGAAGAAATTTCAAAATTCCAAACGCTAATTTTTATAATATTCAAAGTTCAATTCCTTGAAATTTCTGGAATTTCAAAAAATTTTAACTCAATACTCCATGAATGAATTTCTCTAATTTTTTGTTTATGATTCATAAACATCCCATTCTTCAATTTTAAGAAAAATTTCAAAATTCCAAACGCTAATTTTTGAATTATTCAAAGTTCAATTCCTTGAAATTTCTGGAATTTCAAAAAATTTTAACTCAATAATCCATCATTGAATTTCTCTAATTTTTTGTTTATGATTCATAAACATCCCATTCTTCAATTTTAAGAAGAAATTTCAAAATTCCAAACGCTAATTTTTATAATATTCAAAGTTCAATTCCTTGAAATTTCTGGAATTTCAAAAAATTTTAACTCAATAATCCATCATTGAATTTCTCTAATTTTTTGTTTATGATTCATAAACATCCCATTCTTCAATTTTAAGAAGAAATTTCAAAATTCCAAACGCTAATTTTTATAATATTCAAAGTTCAATTCCTTGAAATTTCTGGAATTTCAAAAAATTTTAACTCAATAATCCATCATTGAATTTCTCTAATTTTTTGTTTATGATTCATAAACATCCCATTCTTCAATTTTAAGAAAAATTTCAAAATTCCAAACGCTAATTTTTGAATTATTCAAAGTTTAATTCCTTGAAATTTCTGGAATTTCAAAAAATTTTAACTCAATAATCCATCATTGAATTTCTCTAATTTTTTGTTTATGATTCATAAACATCCCATTCTTCAATTTTAAGAAGAAATTTCAAAATTCCAAACGCTAATTTTTATAATATTCAAAGTTCAATTCCTTGAAATTTCTGGAATTTCAAAAAATTTTAACTCAATAATCCATCATTGAATTTCTCTAATTTTTTGTTTATGATTCATAAACATCCCATTCTTCAATTTTAAGAAAAATTTCAAAATTCCAAACGCTAATTTTTGAATTATTCAAAGTTTAATTCCTTGAAATTTCTGGAATTTCAAAAAATTTTAACTCAATAATCCATCATTGAATTTCTCTAATTTTTTGTTTATGATTCATAAACATCCCATTCTTCAATTTTAAGAAGAAATTTCAAAATTCCAAACGCTAATTTTTATAATATTCAAAGTTCAATTCCTTGAAATTTCTGGAATTTCAAAAAATTTTAACTCAATACTCCATGAATGAATTTCTCTAATTTTTTGTTTATGATTCATAAACATCCCATTCTTCAATTTTAAGAAGAAATTTCAAAATTCCAAACGCTAATTTTTATAATATTCAAAGTTCAATTCCTTGAAATTTCTGGAATTTCAAAAAAATTTTAACTCAATAATCCATCATTGAATTTCTCTAATTTTTTGTTTATGATTCATAAACATCCCATTCTTCAATTTTAAGAAGAAATTTCAAAATTCCAAACGCTAATTTTTATAATATTCAAAGTTCAATTCCTTGAAATTTCTGGAATTTCAAAAAAATTTTAACTCAATAATCCATCATTGAATTTCTCTAATTTTTTGTTTATGATTCATAAACATCCCATTCTTCAATTTTAAGAAAAATTTCAAAATTCCAAACGCTAATTTTTGAATTATTCAAAGTTTAATTCCTTGAAATTTCTGGAATTTCAAAAATTTTAACTCAATAATCCATCATTGAATTTCTCTAATTTTTTGTTTATGATTCATAAACATCCCATTCTTCAATTTTAAGAAGAAATTTCAAAATTCCAAACGCTAATTTTTATAATATTCAAAGTTCAATTCCTTGAAATTTCTGGAATTTCAAAAATTTTAACTCAATAATCCATCATTGAATTTCTCTAATTTTTTGTTTATGATTCATAAACATCCCATTCTTCAATTTTAAGAAAAATTTCAAAATTCCAAACGCTAATTTTTGAATTATTCAAAGTTTAATTCCTTGAAATTTCTGGAATTTCAAAAAATTTTAACTCAATAATCCATCATTGAATTTCTCTAATTTTTTGTTTATGATTCATAAACATCCCATTCTTCAATTTTAAGAAGAAATTTCAAAATTCCAAACGCTAATTTTTATAATATTCAAAGTTCAATTCCTTGAAATTTCTGGAATTTCAAAAAATTTTAACTCAATAATCCATCATTGAATTTCTCTAATTTTTTGTTTATGATTCATAAACATCCCATTCTTCAATTTTAAGAAAAATTTCAAAATTCCAAACGCTAATTTTTGAATTATTCAAAGTTTAATTCCTTGAAATTTCTGGAATTTCAAAAATTTTAACTCAATAATCCATCATTGAATTTCTCTAATTTTTTGTTTATGATTCATAAACATCCCATTCTTCAATTTTAAGAAGAAATTTCAAAATTCCAAACGCTAATTTTTATAATATTCAAAGTTCAATTCCTTGAAATTTCTGGAATTTCAAAAAATTTTAACTCAATAATCCATCATTGAATTTCTCTAATTTTTTGTTTATGATTCATAAACATCCCATTCTTCAATTTTAAGAAAAATTTCAAAATTCCAAACGCTAATTTTTGAATTATTCAAAGTTTAATTCCTTGAAATTTCTGGAATTTCAAAAAATTTTAACTCAATAATCCATCATTGAATTTCTCTAATTTTTTGTTTATGATTCATAAACATCCCATTCTTCAATTTTAAGAAGAAATTTCAAAATTCCAAACGCTAATTTTTATAATATTCAAAGTTCAATTCCTTGAAATTTCTGGAATTTCAAAAAATTTTAACTCAATAATCCATCATTGAATTTCTCTAATTTTTTGTTTATGATTCATAAACATCCCATTCTTCAATTTTAAGAAGAAATTTCAAAATTCCAAACGCTAATTTTTATAATATTCAAAGTTCAATTCCTTGAAATTTCTGGAATTTCAAAAATTTTAACTCAATAATCCATCATTGAATTTCTCTAATTTTTTGTTTATGATTCATAAACATCCCATTCTTCAATTTTAAGAAAAATTTCAAAATTCCAAACGCTAATTTTTGAATTATTCAAAGTTTAATTCCTTGAAATTTCTGGAATTTCAAAAAATTTTAACTCAATAATCCATCATTGAATTTCTCTAATTTTTTGTTTATGATTCATAAACATCCCATTCTTCAATTTTAAGAAGAAATTTCAAAATTCCAAACGCTAATTTTTATAATATTCAAAGTTCAATTCCTTGAAATTTCTGGAATTTCAAAAAATTTTAACTCAATACTCCATGAATGAATTTCTCTAATTTTTTGTTTATGATTCATAAACATCCCATTCTTCAATTTTAAGAAGAAATTTCAAAATTCCAAACGCTAATTTTTATAATATTCAAAGTTCAATTCCTTGAAATTTCTGGAATTTCAAAAAATTTTAACTCAATAATCCATCATTGAATTTCTCTAATTTTTTGTTTATGATTCATAAACATCCCATTCTTCAATTTTAAGAAGAAATTTCAAAATTCCAAACGCTAATTTTTATAATATTCAAAGTTCAATTCCTTGAAATTTCTGGAATTTCAAAAAATTTTAACTCAATAATCCATCATTGAATTTCTCTAATTTTTTGTTTATGATTCATAAACATCCCATTCTTCAATTTTAAGAAAAATTTCAAAATTCCAAACGCTAATTTTTGAATTATTCAAAGTTTAATTCCTTGAAATTTCTGGAATTTCAAAAATTTTAACTCAATAATCCATCATTGAATTTCTCTAATTTTTTGTTTATGATTCATAAACATCCCATTCTTCAATTTTAAGAAGAAATTTCAAAATTCCAAACGCTAATTTTTATAATATTCAAAGTTCAATTCCTTGAAATTTCTGGAATTTCAAAAAATTTTAACTCAATAATCCATCATTGAATTTCTCTAATTTTTTGTTTATGATTCATAAACATCCCATTCTTCAATTTTAAGAAAAATTTCAAAATTCCAAACGCTAATTTTTGAATTATTCAAAGTTTAATTCCTTGAAATTTCTGGAATTTCAAAAAATTTTAACTCAATAATCCATCATTGAATTTCTCTAATTTTTTGTTTATGATTCATAAACATCCCATTCTTCAATTTTAAGAAGAAATTTCAAAATTCCAAACGCTAATTTTTATAATATTCAAAGTTCAATTCCTTGAAATTTCTGGAATTTCAAAAAATTTTAACTCAATAATCCATCATTGAATTTCTCTAATTTTTTGTTTATGATTCATAAACATCCCATTCTTCAATTTTAAGAAAAATTTCAAAATTCCAAACGCTAATTTTTGAATTATTCAAAGTTTAATTCCTTGAAATTTCTGGAATTTCAAAAAATTTTAACTCAATAATCCATCATTGAATTTCTCTAATTTTTTGTTTATGATTCATAAACATCCCATTCTTCAATTTTAAGAAGAAATTTCAAAATTCCAAACGCTAATTTTTATAATATTCAAAGTTCAATTCCTTGAAATTTCTGGAATTTCAAAAAATTTTAACTCAATAATCCATCATTGAATTTCTCTAATTTTTTGTTTATGATTCATAAACATCCCATTCTTCAATTTTAAGAAGAAATTTCAAAATTCCAAACGCTAATTTTTATAATATTCAAAAGTTCAATTCCTTGAAATTTCTGGAATTTCAAAAAATTTTAACTCAATAATCCATCATTGAATTTCTCTAATTTTTTGTTTATGATTCATAAACATCCCATTCTTCAATTTTAAGAAGAAATTTCAAAATTCCAAACGCTAATTTTTATAATATTCAAAGTTCAATTCCTTGAAATTTCTGGAATTTCAAAAAATTTTAACTCAATAATCCATCATTGAATTTCTCTAATTTTTTGTTTATGATTCATAAACATCCCATTCTTCAATTTTAAGAAAAATTTCAAAATTCCAAACGCTAATTTTTGAATTATTCAAAGTTTAATTCCTTGAAATTTCTGGAATTTCAAAAATTTTAACTCAATAATCCATCATTGAATTTCTCTAATTTTTTGTTTATGATTCATAAACATCCCATTCTTCAATTTTAAGAAGAAATTTCAAAATTCCAAACGCTAATTTTTATAATATTCAAAGTTCAATTCCTTGAAATTTCTGGAATTTCAAAAATTTTAACTCAATACTCCATGAATGAATTTCTCTAATTTTTTGTGTATGATTCATAAACATCCCATTCTTCAATTTTAAGAAAAATTTCAAAATTCCAAACGCTAATTTTTGAATTATTCAAAGTTCAATTCCTTGAAATTTCTGGAATTTCAAAAAATTTTAACTCAATACTCCATGAATGAATTTCTCTAATTTTTTGTTTATGATTCATAAACATCCCATTCTTCAATTTTAAGAAGAAATTTCAAAATTCCAAACGCTAATTTTTATAATATTCAAAGTTCAATTCCTTGAAATTTCTGGAATTTCAAAAAATTTTAACTCAATACTCCATGAATGAATTTCTCTAATTTTTTGTTTATGATTCATAAACATCCCATTCTTCAATTTTAAGAAGAAATTTCAAAATTCCAAACGCTAATTTTTATAATATTCAAAGTTCAATTCCTTGAAATTTCTGGAATTTCAAAAAATTTTAACTCAATACTCCATGAATGAATTTCTCTAATTTTTTGTTTATGATTCATAAACATCCCATTCTTCAATTTTAAGAAGAAATTTCAAAATTCCAAACGCTAATTTTTATAATATTCAAAGTTCAATTCCTTGAAATTTCTGGAATTTCAAAAAATTTTAACTCAATAATCCATCATTGAATTTCTCTAATTTTTTGTTTATGATTCATAAACATCCCATTCTTCAATTTTAAGAAGAAATTTCAAAATTCCAAACGCTAATTTTTATAATATTCAAAGTTCAATTCCTTGAAATTTCTGGAATTTCAAAAAATTTTAACTCAATAATCCATCATTGAATTTCTCTAATTTTTTGTTTATGATTCATAAACATCCCATTCTTCAATTTTAAGAAGAAATTTCAAAATTCCAAACGCTAATTTTTATAATATTCAAAGTTCAATTCCTTGAAATTTCTGGAATTTCAAAAAATTTTAACTCAATACTCCATGAATGAATTTCTCTAATTTTTTGTTTTATGATTCATAAACATCCCATTCTTCAATTTTAAGAAGAAATTTCAAAATTCCAAACGCTAATTTTTATAATATTCAAAGTTCAATTCCTTGAAATTTCTGGAATTTCAAAAATTTTAACTCAATAATCCATCATTGAATTTCTCTAATTTTTTGTTTATGATTCATAAACATCCCATTCTTCAATTTTAAGAAGAAATTTCAAAATTCCAAACGCTAATTTTTATAATATTCAAAGTTCAATTCCTTGAAATTTCTGGAATTTCAAAAAATTTTAACTCAATAATCCATCATTGAATTTCTCTAATTTTTTGTTTATGATTCATAAACATCCCATTCTTCAATTTTAAGAAGAAATTTCAAAATTCCAAACGCTAATTTTTATAATATTCAAAGTTCAATTCCTTGAAATTTCTGGAATTTCAAAAATTTTAACTCAATAATCCATCATTGAATTTCTCTAATTTTTTGTTTATGATTCATAAACATCCCATTCTTCAATTTTAAGAAGAAATTTCAAAATTCCAAACGCTAATTTTTATAATATTCAAAGTTCAATTCCTTGAAATTTCTGGAATTTCAAAAAATTTTAACTCAATAATCCATCATTGAATTTCTCTAATTTTTTGTTTATGATTCATAAACATCCCATTCTTCAATTTTAAGAAAAATTTCAAAATTCCAAACGCTAATTTTTGAATTATTCAAAGTTTAATTCCTTGAAATTTCTGGAATTTCAAAAAATTTTAACTCAATAATCCATCATTGAATTTCTCTAATTTTTTGTTTATGATTCATAAACATCCCATTCTTCAATTTTAAGAAAAATTTCAAAATTCCAAACGCTAATTTTTGAATTATTCAAAGTTCAATTCCTTGAAATTTCTGGAATTTCAAAAAATTTTAACTCAATACTCCATGAATGAATTTTCTAATTTTTTGTTTATGATTCATAAACATCCCATTCTTCAATTTTAAGAAGAAATTTCAAAATTCCAAACGCTAATTTTTATAATATTCAAAGTTCAATTCCTTGAAATTTCTGGAATTTCAAAAAATTTTAACTCAATAATCCATCATTGAATTTCTCTAATTTTTTGTTTATGATTCATAAACATCCCATTCTTCAATTTTAAGAAAAATTTCAAAATTCCAAACGCTAATTTTTGAATTATTCAAAGTTTAATTCCTTGAAATTTCTGGAATTTCAAAAAATTTTAACTCAATAATCCATCATTGAATTTCTCTAATTTTTTGTGTATGATTCATAAACATCCCATTCTTCAATTTTAAGAAAAATTTCAAAATTCCAAACGCTAATTTTTGAATTATTCAAAGTTCAATTCCTTGAAATTTCTGGAATTTCAAAAAATTTTAACTCAATACTCCATGAATGAATTTCTCTAATTTTTTGTTTATGATTCATAAACATCCCATTCTTCAATTTTAAGAAGAAATTTCAAAATTCCAAACGCTAATTTTTATAATATTCAAAGTTCAATTCCTTGAAATTTCTGGAATTTCAAAAAATTTTAACTCAATAATCCATCATTGAATTTCTCTAATTTTTTGTTTATGATTCATAAACATCCCATTCTTCAATTTTAAGAAGAAATTTCAAAATTCCAAACGCTAATTTTTATAATATTCAAAGTTCAATTCCTTGAAATTTCTGGAATTTCAAAAAATTTTAACTCAATAATCCATCATTGAATTTCTCTAATTTTTTGTTTATGATTCATAAACATCCCATTCTTCAATTTTAAGAAAAATTTCAAAATTCCAAACGCTAATTTTTGAATTATTCAAAGTTTAATTCCTTGAAATTTCTGGAATTTCAAAAAATTTTAACTCAATAATCCATCATTGAATTTCTCTAATTTTTTGTTTATGATTCATAAACATCCCATTCTTCAATTTTAAGAAGAAATTTCAAAATTCCAAACGCTAATTTTTATAATATTCAAAGTTCAATTCCTTGAAATTTCTGGAATTTCAAAAATTTTAACTCAATAATCCATCATTGAATTTCTCTAATTTTTTGTTTATGATTCATAAACATCCCATTCTTCAATTTTAAGAAGAAATTTCAAAATTCCAAACGCTAATTTTTATAATATTCAAAGTTCAATTCCTTGAAATTTCTGGAATTTCAAAAAATTTTAACTCAATAATCCATCATTGAATTTCTCTAATTTTTTGTTTATGATTCATAAACATCCCATTCTTCAATTTTAAGAAAAATTTCAAAATTCCAAACGCTAATTTTTGAATTATTCAAAGTTTAATTCCTTGAAATTTCTGGAATTTCAAAAATTTTAACTCAATAATCCATCATTGAATTTCTCTAATTTTTTGTTTATGATTCATAAACATCCCATTCTTCAATTTTAAGAAGAAATTTCAAAATTCCAAACGCTAATTTTTGAATTATTCAAAGTTTAATTCCTTGAAATTTCTGGAATTTCAAAAAATTTTAACTCAATAATCCATCATTGAATTTCTCTAATTTTTTGTTTATGATTCATAAACATCCCATTCTTCAATTTTAAGAAGAAATTTCAAAATTCCAAACGCTAATTTTTATAATATTCAAAGTTCAATTCCTTGAAATTTCTGGAATTTCAAAAAATTTTAACTCAATACTCCATGAATGAATTTCTCTAATTTTTTGTGTATGATTCATAAACATCCCATTCTTCAATTTTAAGAAAAATTTCAAAATTCCAAACGCTAATTTTTGAATTATTCAAAGTTCAATTCCTTGAAATTTCTGGAATTTCAAAAAATTTTAACTCAATACTCCATGAATGAATTTCTCTAATTTTTTGTTTATGATTCATAAACATCCCATTCTTCAATTTTAAGAAGAAATTTCAAAATTCCAAACGCTAATTTTTATAATATTCAAAGTTCAATTCCTTGAAATTTCTGGAATTTCAAAAAATTTTAACTCAATAATCCATCATTGAATTTCTCTAATTTTTTGTTTATGATTCATAAACATCCCATTCTTCAATTTTAAGAAGAAATTTCAAAATTCCAAACGCTAATTTTTATAATATTCAAAGTTCAATTCCTTGAAATTTCTGGAATTTCAAAAAATTTTAACTCAATAATCCATCATTGAATTTCTCTAATTTTTTGTTTATGATTCATAAACATCCCATTCTTCAATTTTAAGAAGAAATTTCAAAATTCCAAACGCTAATTTTTATAATATTCAAAGTTCAATTCCTTGAAATTTCTGGAATTTCAAAAAATTTTAACTCAATAATCCATCATTGAATTTCTCTAATTTTTTGTTTATGATTCATAAACATCCCATTCTTCAATTTTAAGAAGAAATTTCAAAATTCCAAACGCTAATTTTTGAATTATTCAAAGTTTAATTCCTTGAAATTTCTGGAATTTCAAAAAATTTTAACTCAATAATCCATCATTGAATTTCTCTAATTTTTTGTGTATGATTCATAAACATCCCATTCTTCAATTTTAAGAAAAATTTCAAAATTCCAAACGCTAATTTTTGAATTATTCAAAGTTCAATTCCTTGAAATTTCTGGAATTTCAAAAAATTTTAACTCAATACTCCATGAATGAATTTCTCTAATTTTTTGTTTATGATTCATAAACATCCCATTCTTCAATTTTAAGAAGAAATTTCAAAATTCCAAACGCTAATTTTTATAATATTCAAAGTTCAATTCCTTGAAATTTCTGGAATTTCAAAAAATTTTAACTCAATAATCCATCATTGAATTTCTCTAATTTTTTGTTTATGATTCATAAACATCCCATTCTTCAATTTTAAGAAAAATTTCAAAATTCCAAACGCTAATTTTTGAATTATTCAAAGTTTAATTCCTTGAAATTTCTGGAATTTCAAAAAATTTTAACTCAATAATCCATCATTGAATTTCTCTAATTTTTTGTTTATGATTCATAAACATCCCATTCTTCAATTTTAAGAAGAAATTTCAAAATTCCAAACGCTAATTTTTATAATATTCAAAGTTCAATTCCTTGAAATTTCTGGAATTTCAAAAAATTTTAACTCAATAATCCATCATTGAATTTCTCTAATTTTTTGTTTATGATTCATAAACATCCCATTCTTCAATTTTAAGAAGAAATTTCAAAATTCCAAACGCTAATTTTTATAATATTCAAAGTTCAATTCCTTGAAATTTCTGGAATTTCAAAAAATTTTAACTCAATACTCCATGAATGAATTTCTCTAATTTTTTGTTTATGATTCATAAACATCCCATTCTTCAATTTTAAGAAGAAATTTCAAAATTCCAAACGCTAATTTTTATAATATTCAAAGTTCAATTCCTTGAAATTTCTGGAATTTCAAAAAATTTTAACTCAATAATCCATCATTGAATTTCTCTAATTTTTTGTTTATGATTCATAAACATCCCATTCTTCAATTTTAAGAAGAAATTTCAAAATTCCAAACGCTAATTTTTATAATATTCAAAGTTCAATTCCTTGAAATTTCTGGAATTTCAAAAAATTTTAACTCAATAATCCATCATTGAATTTCTCTAATTTTTTGTTTATGATTCATAAACATCCCATTCTTCAATTTTAAGAAAAATTTCAAAATTCCAAACGCTAATTTTTGAATTATTCAAAGTTTAATTCCTTGAAATTTCTGGAATTTCAAAAATTTTAACTCAATAATCCATCATTGAATTTCTCTAATTTTTTGTTTATGATTCATAAACATCCCATTCTTCAATTTTAAGAAGAAATTTCAAAATTCCAAACGCTAATTTTTGAATTATTCAAAGTTTAATTCCTTGAAATTTCTGGAATTTCAAAAAATTTTAACTCAATAATCCATCATTGAATTTCTCTAATTTTTTGTTTATGATTCATAAACATCCCATTCTTCAATTTTAAGAAGAAATTTCAAAATTCCAAACGCTAATTTTTATAATATTCAAAGTTCAATTCCTTGAAATTTCTGGAATTTCAAAAAATTTTAACTCAATACTCCATGAATGAATTTCTCTAATTTTTTGTGTATGATTCATAAACATCCCATTCTTCAATTTTAAGAAAAATTTCAAAATTCCAAACGCTAATTTTTGAATTATTCAAAGTTCAATTCCTTGAAATTTCTGGAATTTCAAAAAATTTTAACTCAATACTCCATGAATGAATTTCTCTAATTTTTTGTTTATGATTCATAAACATCCCATTCTTCAATTTTAAGAAGAAATTTCAAAATTCCAAACGCTAATTTTTATAATATTCAAAGTTCAATTCCTTGAAATTTCTGGAATTTCAAAAAATTTTAACTCAATACTCCATGAATGAATTTCTCTAATTTTTTGTTTATGATTCATAAACATCCCATTCTTCAATTTTAAGAAGAAATTTCAAAATTCCAAACGCTAATTTTTATAATATTCAAAGTTCAATTCCTTGAAATTTCTGGAATTTCAAAAAATTTTAACTCAATAATCCATCATTGAATTTCTCTAATTTTTTGTTTATGATTCATAAACATCCCATTCTTCAATTTTAAGAAAAATTTCAAAATTCCAAACGCTAATTTTTGAATTATTCAAAGTTCAATTCCTTGAAATTTCTGGAATTTCAAAAAATTTTAACTCAATACTCCATGAATGAATTTCTCTAATTTTTTGTGTACGATTCATAAACATCCCATTCTTCAATTTTAAGAAGAAATTTCAAAATTCCAAACGCTAATTTTTATAATATTCAAAGTTCAATTCCTTGAAATTTCTGGAATTTCAAAAAATTTTAACTCAATACTCCATGAATGAATTTCTCTAATTTTTTGTTTATGATTCATAAACATCCTATTCTTCAATTTTAAGAAATTTGTAAATTTAAATACTATCCATAGAGCGGTTTGGGGCCACGAGGGTGCGACAATGCGCTCGTGAAGATTATAAAATCATTTATTTAAATATTTAAAACCTAAAAATAATATATGTAGTTTTTCTGATATTGTACACATTTTTGAAATGATATAACTCTCACATAATCAGATCCAGCTTGAGTTCCTTAAAAGGTTTTTTGACATAGGAAATTCTTTCCCTTTTAAATGACGCATTAATTTTTCTTTAAATCCGTTTGTTTAATAACTATGAAGACCTGCATTTTATTTTCCCCTTATTATTCTTAAATAATAATAATCCTGTCATATATACATATGTATATACATCTTATAATTTTAATTGTAAAAATTATTATTTTAATATCTACGAATAAAATGCCGTTAGATAATGTGGTATTAAAGGCTTTATAGTTTTTGTAAACAAGTTTTAAAATTTAGGAGTTCTCCAATCAATTAGAGGGTTGGAATGCATTGCCAACTGAAACGTTAAATAAAATAAAAGTAATAAAATTAGACGCTACACTTTTACCATTGCAAAAGCAAGAAAAAATTGAAGAATTAATTGACCGTTTGCCGAACAAAGTTATTGATATGATCCCTGATCCTCCTGAATTTAATAAAATATCTCAGGTGGAATTATGTATTTTATTTAATAGTTGTTATTTTATTAGGAGTTGATTGAGTGCTTCAAACAGATCTTTCGAAGGAATGAGAAACTGGCCTTCAAATGTAAGAAAGCTGACGAAATGATAGATAAACTTCCTGAAGATCAGAAACTTGTATTTAATGCATACAAAAATTCGATTATTGTTTTTATGGCCTATACTTGATTCAATATAATTATGTATCTATAATAAATTTTCAAAAATAAAGCAAAAAATAAAAAAATTAAACATTTCATTTCAAATTTATTGAAAATTATTTAATTATTACGAATTTATAGATTTTTATTGATAACAAAATATTGTTAATTTTTTACTCGTTTTGATTGATAAGAGATAAAAAGTGTTCATTCGCAATTCCCTTTTACTATTAGTTGCCTCGTCACTAATTATTGTTGTTAATAATTATAAGACAGTAAAACCATAACAATATTTCTTTAATAAATATATTTATTGTATAGTTTTTATAGTTTCTAATATGGTTATTAATCTTGAAAAATTGAATGATTTAATTAATGATGGAATAATTGACACAGTTGTGTTTGGTATGTTTTTAAGGTTAAATTCAGCAACATCTATGTTTTTAGCATGTGTCGACATGCAAGGTCGTTTGATTGGCAAGAGATTAACTGGTCGCCATTTCTTTGAAATGGATCAAAAGATGATTAATATAAGTCTTTTTTCACATGTTACAACTATAGAAGGTGAAGCAATTTTTTAACTTTTTGCAATTCTGTATAAAGGAATAAACTTTTAAAATGAAAATATTTCAATAAAATTAAAGTTTTAATTATGTGCTTAATTCTGTTATTATTTAATTTTTATAGGAATACTTGGTACAGGTTATGAACTCTCGAATCCTGACACGGGATATAACGACTGCCATCTCTATGCTGACTTGCATTCCCTTCATATTCTCCCATGGGCAGGAGGCAGTGCATTAGCAATTGCCGTTCCCCGTGTAAAATTACAATAAACATTTAAAATACTCTTAGGATTCTTGGTAATTATATTTAATCAATTATCTATTATTCTTTACTTTATCAATTTTTAACTGAACGGTTCTAGAGAGGGATGTAAAAGTTTAATCTAAACCCTTATCAAACTTAGAATCGTCTCACCTGTGATCCTTTATTCTGTTCACCACGTGTAATCCTCTCTCAACAAATTGAGCGATTAGATAAGCTTGGACTAAAAGGATTATTTGCATCAGAACTAGAATTCAATTTGTTCAATGAAACTTCTTCTAGTGCCAGCCAAAAGCATTGGGAGGATTTACAAACTTACCAGCCACACAATCAATGGATGAATATAAGTGTGAGTAGTGGTATAGAACCATTTATGCGGTCGGTACGAAACAGACTTGAAGAAGCAGGCGGGAACATTAAAATATTGTGAATATTTAATTGCAGGTATATTATTGGAAGCAATACACCCTGAACTTATGCCTAGTCAACATGAACTTAACTTTAAACCTGCAGATCCAATGACAATGGCAGATCGGCATATTATTGCAAAACACGGAATTCGTGATATGGCAAAACAATCGGGAATGACTGCATCGTTTATGGCTAAATTTAATTCTATTGGTCTTGGTAATGCCTGCCATATTCATAGTTAATCATATATGACACATTAAATTTCGTAAAAATTTAAGTGTCCCTTCAGGATACTAAAGCAGGAAAAAATAAATTTTATGAAAAAAATGACGAATTTGGAATGTCAACTTTAGCACGTAATTGGATTGCTGGGTTATTAGAGTATGCTCCTGAGGCTGTATATTTCTTTGCTCCATATATAAACTCTTATAAACGACTTCAGCCTAACACGTATATTGATTTTATAATATAATTTTAAAGATACCACACAAATTAATAAAAACTATTACGTAGGTTTGCACCAACAAAGTGTTGTTGGGCAGTCGACAACAGGACAAGCGGTTTTCGTTTATGCAATTCAAAATCGGAGGAAATAAATATAGAATTACGCATTGGTGGTGCTGATTTAAATCCTTATTTGGCTTTTGCTGCGATCATAGCTGCAGGAATTAGTGGTATTGAAGAGAGTGAGTGTTATAAAATAGGGCAATTTTATTAATAACTTTATCAGAGCTTGAACTTAAACCTCCAGCATATGGAAACATATATAATGAGAAAGAAATACCTGAATTTCCCAATTCCTTACAAAAGGCAATGGATCTTTTACGAAAGTCAAAGATGCTTAATAAAACATTTGGTAACGAAATTATTTATACTTCACGTAGGTAAAAAATATTAATTAAAAAAAGGTGAAAATGTAATCCGCCATTATGCAAACGCTGCAAATGTTGAAATTACCGAATTTTCAAAATATGTTACAGACTGGGAAATTAAACGTGGATTTGATCGATATTGATTCTTGCAGATTTTAACTTGTGTTATTATTACTCACTTAAACATAAATTTTGCATTTAATACATAGTATATGTATAAATTAACTATGTATTTACATATGTACTACGTATTGTATTAGTATAAAATTATTCCTAAAATAAAGGAAATTGAAGGCTATTTAATGCTGAAATAAGATTTGCGACTAAATAGGTTGTTTTAAGTAGAGACCGGAATTTTGAAAAAACCGGGTCCGGGAACCGGGAACGGGATTTGAAACATGACCGGGCGGGACCCGGAACCGGGAAACCCGGGAATTCCCGTTCCCGTTCCGGTCTCTAGTTTTAAGAGCTAATTGATACAATCCAACATTAGATATACATACCTATGTATCTATTACATAAAACAATTAAATTTTTCAAAAAACATGTTAATAATTTTATTAAAATTATTAAGGTTTATTATGTACATATAATTAAATTTTATTTGCGAAATTTTTAGAAAACTTTAACTGTGACAGGCTAGAACAACATATTTTTACTCAGCCTATTACCTATATATAATTTAATTTTTTCTAATCATATAAAGAAAATGGAGCAGGAGAGTATTGAAAACATAAATGACCGACCTCAATATTATCCTAACAATTCAACGGTTAGAATTGATGATCTATCTAAACCCATAAAGCCAAGTAGAAAATGTTTGATTTGTGAAATTGAGTGTTCATATCATTATTATGGCGTACAATGTTGCGAAGGTTTTTTTTATTCCTCTCTGAATAATATCCTAATAAGGATGCAAACAGTTCTTTCGTAGATCTATTTTGAAACAAAAAATTTTTTACTGTTGGAGAGAACGGAAATGCGACTTAACTAAAAGTTGGTTTTGCTTTTTTGGCTAATTTTGTTCATTATTTCGTGTTGTAATCCCAAAATATTTTTAATTAATATTGCCCTTTGTGCCTTAATTTTAATTTTTTACATCTATAAGATACTCGCTGCCGAGGATGTCGTCTTAATAAATGTCTCATTGTTGGTATGGATCCATCATTAATTAGAGTAGAAAATACGCCATCACTAGAAGTTTTTATCAATAAATTAAAAGATCACCGTCTCAGATTAATGGATATGAACAATTTCCCAATTGCAAAGGTGAAAATAAAAAATTTGGGTTGAACAATAATAATCTAGTTTTACTATAAAACAATAATTAAGTTATAATTGTTAAAAGTTTTTTAAGTTTTTTATACTCATATTTCAGCCAATAGGGATTTCTTATGCATTTTACCCTAAGTGGAATGGTTTTTTGAAAGTAATTCTGACAAGTCTGATTTTGTTCTTTAGGACCTGGTCCCATAAACTCGAAAATCGCCTTAAATTTCTTTTATTAAACTTTTATTTAGAGAGAATTAAATGTCGAAGGTACTAATTCTATTTTAAATACCCTTCACTTTATTGGCAAATCCCATTACCGAATATGGGCATCTAATACTCCATTAGAATTTGATAAATTGCATTCAACATCAAACATTCGAGATTATTTAAAAAATTCCAATCTTATTTTTACGAGAGCCCAAGAATTTTCTGTAATTTACTTTAAATCTTTAGATTCATAAGCCTTTCAGGATTTGATTATCTCATTTTGGGATCAGGAAAAGTTTCTTAATGATGCAGAAAAATATGCCTTTTTCTTTCCAAAAAATGTACAAATAATTACCAAAGATAGATTCCTGGCTATGGAGTTTGTTAAGGCATTTCCTTTTTTCAGAAAACTTGAGATTAATGAACAGGTTATCATTTAAGAGACGATCTTAGTTTTAAACTTTAGACTCTAATGTTGAAGCAAATGATAATGCCTGTTGTTATGTTTTTTAATAGTTATTATGCCAGCCGGATGAATGCATGCCAGTGGACGACTAATGATGGAATAACTCCAGGAACTGTTTTTAAGACAAAACAATTCATTAACGATGAAAAGTAAGCAATTCTGAATCTAATACAAATATAATAAAAACAAAAACTTTCACTGTTCGGTTAATCGGTTTTCTTGTTTTATTAAATAGGCTACAATTCATTCAACATGAAATGGTTTTTACATCTGTTCAAGCATTTACGGAACTTGATCTCAAACAAGAAGAATTCCTCTTACTGCTTTCTATTCTTATCTTAACCTCTGGTATAATTTTTTTAGTTAATTCCTGAGTTTAAAGAAGAGTAATTAGTTATATAGCTACTTAAGTACTTATAGTTAACACATTAATAATCTTTTATTATTTATATCAACCAAATAGGAAAGTTTTTAAAGATATAATAAAATAAACTGTATATTTCTATCTAGCAATGGATGAGTTCTCGATTGGATCTCGTGAATTGATATATAATCTTTCTTCGCAATATACTAAATTACTTTTCCAAATGCTACAAGCAAATGTTGGTTGTAATGCACCTAAGCGTTATGTACAAATGATGCAATTGGTTAATAAAGCAAATAAATTCAACTATACATACCAAATGCTTATTACGTATATTGAAGTGTTTATAATCAAGAATAGAAAGACTCTAAATTTATTTCCAAAAACTGTTTCAATGTTGATGGATTAGATTCAAACTATCCATTCACTCAATTTAAGTTTACTAATACCCAATATTTTCTGACTGACAATTAAAATTGAAGAGCTGGATGTTTATTGTCTGTAAACAAAAAATTCGAAAAATTTAATGACAAATTGTTGAGTTAAAATTCTTTGAAATTTTCAAAATTTCAAAGAATTGGACATTCTTTGAAATTTTCAAAATTTCAAAGAATTGGACGTTGAATATTTTAAAAATTAGCGTTTTGAATTTTGAAATCTTCTTACATGAGCTAAAAAATACTATGATTTATTCCTCCATTTGGGGTTCAATAAACACTATCGATATTTATTTTAAAAAATTTTTTCATTAAATTTTAGCATGTACATATGTATTAATAAACTTTACACAGTCTTACATTTATCTACTCTTCAGACTGTTTTATTGTTAATGTATTTTATGATTGCCCATACAAGTATAAATGTCAGGGATTTCCTTTCACTTTGTCTCTGAAAAACAACGGCAAATAATATCATAAAACCATTATTATCATTTGTATACTACAACAAAAATGATAAGCACTTGAGAGAGAGAGCAGTAAAATTACGAAAATATTTATCAAAATTTTAGTGATTTATGAAAATTTTCGGTCATAATATAATAAGGATTGCGTTGCTGCATGAAAATGTAATGACCGACGAACGAGCGGTTGTGCAAAATAGCCAAAAAATTGACATTATTATATAAGTTACCCTGGACAGTGATCACTCTTTTTTATTGATACATCTTTACGCTTTAGAATATTTATATAATAAATAGTTTAATGGAAAACTTAATATTGTCTGAAATTAATAATGGAAAAAAATACATCGAAAAAACTCATTTTAACAACAATCACTTCCATTATAACAAAAAAACTATTGCCAATAATTACATTATGGATGTAATTGAAAACGATGAAATGCTTAGGGAATTGACAGAGTATAAAGCATATTTTAAATTTATACATATTTTCCATTGTTTATGAATTTAATTTTAGTTATTCAATTAATTATGCTCACTCTATCGGTTGGTCTTAATATTGAAGATAAAAAATTTTTCTTTTCATAGGATTCGTCGGACTGTTTTCAGATTGCAAACAGTTTACGGATTTAACTGTAGTACCGCCAATGACACTGCTTCCCTCTCCGTTTCCAATGGAACTTTTCCAAAATGCCATCTCTATTCAAACTACATTAAACGAACTTTATTTTCGTATTTCGTTAGATCATGAGTTTTTGATCGAAGCATACCGCGATGTTGTGAAAGCAGATAAATGGGTTGCACGTCAAGTTGAAATGTTGAAGCGTGTGCATGCTGATGGAATCCGGCAAAAATATGTGTTGCAAATTCAGCGTTCTGATTACATGACGCATTGTGAAGATGATCAAAATATTGAATTAAAACAAGTTATAATGCTTTTTAAAATTATTTGTAAGCAAAAATTTAGATTGAAGTCAATTTCGGTCCTGGAGGGGTTGGGTTTGTACCGAAAATCTCTAAATTACACAAAAAGATACTCGATAAAGTTGAGAATTTACACGGTTGTTCACCACTATTAATGAGAGAAGCGGCAATTCCACAAAGTCAGAAAATTACCGAAGCTCTTTTCCAAGCGTGGAAACTGTTTGGTGATCCGAGAGCAGTTGTTGTTCTGGTTTTTGATTCGGTAGATGTTTTTAATTTTACTTCGATTTAATTTACTCTTATATTAACTATCGAACTTCAGAGTTTATTCCCAATCCAGCATCATGAACAAATTCAATTTGTTCAATTTGACCTGGAAAAATTGGCAAAACATGACGGCGTTAATTTAATAACATCAAAAATGACACTTGAAGAGTGTGCTGACAAGTAATCTTTAAAATTAAGATTAACTGAATTTTTTAAAATCTTTATATATTAGATAAATTGTATTTTTAAAGAATGTATCTGGAAAAATCAGACTATTCACTGATGGTTGAAGACGATAAACGTGTTGCGGTGGTCTATATGGCATATGGATATCTACCAGAGCATTACATAAGCGTAATACTTTAAATAAAGTTGAGTCGTAACTGGATATAGCTGTTTTGGAATTGGAACGCCAACAAGAATTGTTAATAAAGATTTTGGCCGATTAGATATCCTCCTAATAACTACATATAAAAAATATTTCCTAGTAATATATTTAAACTTTAAGGAAAAAGAATGGAACTGTCAGCTGGATATGGAGCGATCCACTGCAATCATTTCACCTAACATTCGAAGCCAGCTGAGCGGAACAAAAAAAGTTCAACAGTTGCTTTCGAAACCATGTATGCTTGAACGATTCCTATCAAACCGACCGAAACAGATTGCTGAATTAAGGGTAGGCAATGCAGTTAGTTAAAAATCGGAAAACAACCATTAGTTGGCTAATATTTATTATTTTTCAACTAATTTTAAATGATAGAACACATTCACTGGTATATGGAGTCTTGAGGGAACTGATTCACAAACTAAAGCACTTATCAATGATGCAATTGAACATCCTCAAAACTATGTTTTGAAGGCACTACGCGATGATGGTGTGGGAAACTTTTTTGACGATAAAATTTCAGAAATGCTGCAAACAATGCCAATTCATGAGAGAAGTGCATTCATTTTGCAGAAAAAAATTCGTCCAATTGCTGTCAAGGCAATATTTATATCAAATAAAACTTAAATAAAATATAATTCTTTTGCAGAATTATTTAAAGAGGCCATTTTACCCCGCTAAGCTGGAAAATGTCGCAAATGAATTAGGTGTCTTCGGAACATTTCTTGGTACCAATGATGGAAAAATAATTCTTAATAATGTTGATGGGCATTTTATTAAGACAAAAGTAAGTTATGTATGTATTAACGCTCATTCTATTCTACAAACAAATAAACTACAAATGAAGTTTAATTAATAATACCCTATATAATTTTATTTAAGGCTCATAATTCAAATCAGGGTGGAATATGCGAGGGAAGTGGATTCATTGACTCAGCATTGCTTTTTCCGGAAGCGCAATTCCTAAAAACATATCCAAACTAAGCGAAATAATGACAGTAAGAATTGTTTCGTGACTTCAAAGCATGACAGCTTTATAGTTCAATATGTTTGCCTAAAAATAATTTAATTGAACTGCTTATGAAATTAAACATACATTAAATTTTAACATACAAAGTCTTTAAAAATTTTGCACAAGTTTAATATACACTATAAATATTTTCGGTTAGAAAAAATTGGTCATTTTAAATCTAATTTAAAATATGTAAATTCCAGTAATATTCACCTCTTATTATAAAATAAGGTCCTTCGAAATCCTTACTATTGTCAATATTGAGAAACATTTTATTATCGCATATGTAAAGCGTATTAGACGGCGCATGAGACACCGGTTATGATTGCTTTAATGAAATAGGCGGACATTACGACATGTGATTTGCCGGAGAATATTTCAAAAAGTGCCCTCTAAATCATTTATCGCAAATACATATAAACATTAGAGAGGCAAAACCTTTTAGACATATACAATCAAGCGAAATCGCCGACAAAGTGCGTCTCAATGTAAATGCAAGCGTTAATTGACTTAAAAGAGAGATTAAAGAGAGGTAGTAAAGGTTATTTACGCTATGGAGGGATTGGCAAATAAAATAGACGTATCCATCACATAGTCTGGCCGAAACTTGTTAATCCACTAATTTTTATTATTTAATAAAAATAATTGACAAGTTGTTAAATTTAATTTATAATTCACTTTATACAACTGTTTAAGTTTTATATGTTTGTAAGCCTGTTTTATTTCATCTCATTTTAGTGATGTTGCCTATGGGGAGATGTTTTAGCCTTGTAATAATTTTTTTGAATGTGATTACCCATGCTTTTGGCAACCGTCATTATATGGATGCACCGACAAATCCGTCTTTGGGAAATACGCATCATCAAATGGTTAATAAAAAGAGGCATCACGATGAACTGGAAAATCCTACTCATTTTGACTATAACGGACCGCATAATTTTATTCGAAAAACAAATAAAAAACGAAAAATTCTTGATAATCCTAAAATAATGCTAGTGATATGGGGCATGAATGGAGAAATAATTGAGGATCCGCACATAATGTTAAGACACATGGAAAAAAATGAAGGCGTTGTTATGAATGCGGAGCACCTACCAAAAACAGAATGTAATATAGATTTTATAGTAAAAAAATATTTACTAATAGTTTTCTTTCACAGTGACACCACTAATAGACTGTGCTGAGGACTTACCCGCTAATGGGATACAGACGGAACATTGTCATTATGATTTACATCTTGGAAATGGGGTCACCAACATTACCTTTAGAAATCCACAAATCAGTGGCAAGGTTGAAATATCATATGTAGGTTTATATTCAAGACAAATTAAAAATAATTATCTAACCTTTTAGGCGCTGAATGAGGAATCGCACCGTATAAGTTATATTGAGGATATTGATACACTCAAAGTTGCAACAGATTATAGTAATTCTTTTATACTTAGATCACATCCTGTTTATTTATTAACACCACTATCACTGACCACTTTTTTATAATTAACTGCTTTTACTTCCTTTAGATCACAGCGCGCACAAGGAGTTCCACCATAAGCATGAATTTGGCTCAGAAACAGTTGAACACCGCAACATTCTACACCTTTTCTACCATAATTTTAAACCATTTACTTACAGTTTTGTTCTAGTTGAATATCTCTGAAATAAATATATTAAGTCTATCACATCCATGGAATAATCTTCTTGCGCGGTCCTGATAGAACTAAACAAACTACAGTTCCATTAGTTGCGATAGAGTCATGCGCACATATAGAATATGACATTGATCATGGTGTATGAAATCATAATTTTTATTTATTTTATTTTTCAGATCACAATTTTGGAAACATTCCATATGAATTTTATCACGATTCTGTCACAGGAAATTTTCGAATTACGATTAAAAATGGTTATGGACTGGATCCGTTGCGCAAAAATGAGCAAAATTATGGCAGAATCCGCATCGCCGTTGTTTGTATTTTCGCTATACAATATTTTTATTTTAAGATGGAATACTTATTTAAGAATTTTTAGGCATACAACGAAGAATCTTTTCGAATAAAAGAACGCCGAGTCTACACAATAAAGATTTCGGACTATTTGAGAGACAGTCATGACAACTTTGAGAAAACTGTAAATCATCACACAGAAAAAAAACCCGCACGGATACTTTATCTTTGGGCTGACAAAGAGAAAATGAAGTATGGCTCGTTTCCATTGCGCCAGCGTGAATATTCGCTTGAATTCAAAATGATTAATAATAATAATGTTTTTGAAAAACCTTTTTCGACTGCCCCAATGAATTGGCACAGGTGGCTAAAAATAAGAGATGAGGATGATGGTATGATTTCATTTACTAGTTTTTAAACCTTTAAAATGCATCTATTATATGTTATTTTTAAATTATTCACAAAACAATCTAATAATGTGAACTTAAATACATTTTCAGAGGAGATTCTAAACATCGAAAGTACTGAAATTGAGCATCAATCTGATGGAGCCCTTATAGCTCATGTGAAATTGAGTAAAACGATTGCAGAAGGATTTCACCTACACATTGTCCTATTTTTAATTATGATTATTATTTATACTAGAAAATTTTAGGCAAAACGTCGGAATCTATGTCCTTAAGAGTTTCTTATTTTTCTTAGAAACATTGTATCAAGAGCTTATCGACACCTCACGAATCTGAGATCAAATTTTCTCTGATATTTTTCATCAACTAATTGATTTTTCGAGTTATTTTGATTCGTGGTCAGCGTTGTCAATATCTCACGATACAAAGTTATAAAACAAAAAATTTTTTAAGAGACCCTGCTTTGCCAAAAGATCTGTTTTAATTAATTATCAAAAAATTTAGGACTGTGGTGTGTCAAAGGCGGAATATGTTTTAGAATCATTCAATCATATTTTTGACAAATCAGATTGGATTGCCCTGCACAAAACAAAAGAAACTAGCCCCGAGGTTATTAAAGAACATTTATAGGGGGCTATAAAATTAACTTTAGATTCTAGTGCGTATTAAATACGTTGATCTGTCTGAACAACCAAAACCATCTCAGTTTGAGCTTCGTTATAAATATTCTGGGCGGGGTGAACATCCACTTATGGAAGAAAAATTTGATGAAAACACCAAAAAGTTATTGAATATAACATATCCTCATGAAGATGAACCTACTGAGTCCTTCATTAAAGGAAATACTGGTTAGTTGAGTTAATTAAATTATTAGTCTAAAACACGTTTTTTCAAAAGATTTTCCGCCTTTGAAATTGTTTAAATTTTGAGTAATTTTTATATTTGTAAAAATATGAATGCTAAATCCAGAGTCTTCTTTTTGTTGTATCCCTAAATAATCTTTATCAAACGGATTACGATACTTGATACTTATAAAATAAGGACCAGTTTAGATAACTCTCAATATTCCTCTTCATCACGGCCTAACACATACAAAAATGCTCATGGTTTCCCATCTCAGCATGTTATGGACTTACCAACAAATGCACGCCAAATGCATCCAAGCAAAGTACCACCCGTACATTATGAACCAAATGATGACTATTATACTCCTCCTTATTCACCTTCTTCGTATTCTCACGCTCCTCATTCTCCTCCACCTTATTTACCGCAGCGTCCAGGTTATGATTCGTCAACTGAAGATGATGAGGGATATCAAGGTTTTAATTTGATAATTACTAAAAAGCAAAGTGAGATTATTTCAATATTTAGGATTTAAAATTTTTACATTAATTAATTATAAAACCAACAGATATGAATGATCCTTACGGTTCAACTGGTCCACACGCACATTCATCGCCATATGGTCGTACACTAGGCCATTTTGAACATAATGAGGACAAAAAATGGAATGTTTAAGCGAATTTTATATGAAATAAGACGCGAATAGTTGAGTCTGCGTCAGATAAGTTGCCAGCTCATGCCTTATACATCAAAATATAATTTTAAAGATATAATAAATAATTTTCTTTAAATTATACATTGATGTGTTGGGGATATTTTCAGGTTTTAATTTTTTATCATCCTATTCATTGGGTTATGCTATTTTTAAAAAATAATTTAATAAGTGAGGGGTTTTCTCATCTTAAAGTACCATTCAGTAACTAATATATTCTTTTATAATATGTATTTATTCAAAAAACTTTTTCTAGAATGAAACAGAAAGTTTCGAGAAAAATATGCCGTCCAATAATCATAAAGTAACCCAATGTCTTTTAAATCTTTCCTATATAAATTAGAGCAAATTTTTAACTTACATTTCAAACTTTTGTAAATTTCTTTTTAAATTTGCAGTAGATTTGTAAATTGATAGAATTTCTTAACATTTCTTAAATTAAACTAAGACTTTTAAAATAAGAATAATTAACAATAAATAAATAATGTATTAATAATTTATAACACATAAGGTAAATTTGACAAAAGTTGAACTGATTCTCTTGATTAATACCAAAATAGGACAAATAATAAGAAATATACCTGAATAACAGTTAGGAAATACTTAATCAAGGTAAATTTCTGAAAGCGACTGGTCATAATTTTCTTCCATATTTTGCATGGCATCTGCCTTATCTTGTTGTCCTGCCCAATCAGATTCTGTCTCAACAAAAATTCCACTTCCATCAGCTGTTGGCAAAAATATGTTAGTCAACTCGTCTCCTTCCTCCTGTTGAAATTTAATAATTCTTCAACTTAATTAAATTACGAACAATTCCCGCTGTTGACTTTTTCCATTCTATCAAGTTTCTTGTCACATAATCAAGTACACGCTTAGATGTTATTTTCTGATCACTTCCAGTAAGAACTTCTGATAGTATTTTATTTATTCCAAGTATTTCGCTTGCCTCTCGAATGTACATATCTAATTCATTTTCAGAACCTGAAAGTGCTTTATTAAGTTTTTGAGTGGCTAATTGCCGTTTAATTTACTCTAATATGTAGGAGGTATTTTGGTCAGGTGTTTTGCCCCCAACCCACCTAACCAATTCCCACTATTAATTTCTGAAGTTTTTAGAGACCTACATCTATTTGTAAGCTGTGCTAGTTGGACTTCATGCGTAGCTGTAAATTAAAAGGTGTATTCGAAAGTATAAATTTTATTATAATACAGTGCTCCACATAACTATAACTCCACACTAAATATCCTTATTTCCGTGGAATAAACGTTCAATATCCATTCAAATTTGTACCAATAGTGAAAAATAAGGTTAAAAAATTAAATTGGAGAATAATTTTGATATATCTCTGCTTAAAGGCAGATTAAGGCCAAAATCACTTTTTTAACCTCCACAAAACTATAACTCCACCTTGGTATCTTTTTATAGAGCCATGGAAAAAGTCTACAAAAATTATTTTAAACTTAGCTATCGATAGCTAAATTAATAACAAAAGAAGAGGTTCCATTTTCACATCCATCATCAAAATCTCAAATCCTCAAAATCAACGTAAAATAGGGGTATTTTGCTTCAAAAAATATTTTCGACCCCCTAGGGGTTGTAATAATTTTTTATTTTATGCTCATCTGAAAGCCCTTGAAATTTACTATAAGAATATTAAAGTCAGATTTTACAAAAAAAAAATTAGAATGAGACAGTAATGAATTGAATGCGGGATGCACCAGAAAACTCATTTTTAGGGGAAAATTGAGGTCTATTAGTGCCTCTTGAATTTAACACCTTGTATCTTGGAGGAAAAATTTTTCTTCTAAAAAGTATTATAAGTTTCCTGTAGTAAATTTCAAGGGCTTTCAGATGAGCATAAAATAAAAAATTATTACAACCCCTAGGGGGTCGAAAATATTTTTTGAAGCAAAATACCCCTATTTTACGTTGATTTTGAGGATTTGAGATTTTGATGATGGATGTGAAAATGGAACCTCTTCTTTTGTTATTAATTTAGCTATCGATAGCTAAGTTTAAAATAATTTTTGTAGACTTTTTCCATGGCTCTATAAAAAGATACCAAGGTGGAGTTATAGTTTTGTGGAGGTTAAAAAAGTGATTTTGGCCTTAATCTGCCTTTAAGCAGAGATATATCAAAATTATTCTCCAATTTAATTTTTTAACCTTATTTTTCACTATTGGTACAAATTTGAATGGATATTGAACGTTTATTCCACGGAAATAAGGATATTTAGTGTGGAGTTATAGTTATGTGGAGCACTGTACAAAATGCATCATCAAGTTCAAACAACTCGAGCTGAGGCTGTGGGAGTTCACTAAATTGTGGAGGAAAAACCTGAATACTTTTGCTCATTTTATAATTTACTAAAGAAGATTACTGCAGGTTGATATGGTGGCATTGGAACCTTTTTAATAATTTATTAAATTCAATTTTTGCGAAATACTTACTTGAAAAGTTGGAGACACGAGGGTAAGTGGCTCATATTTCAAACCAATTTTTTCATAAATTCTATAAAGTTAAATTTTACTCAAAACATGAATAAAAACAGATTCATTTTTGTGATTTTTTGAGTTCTAAATGGAAAAATAATCGTAGCAAAAATAGGTAAGTACAATATTGATATACATATTTTTATATTATAAGTAATTAGCAGTGAAAGCATAAACCTTTTCGTTTCTGGCCAATGCTCAAGGCTAATTGAAGAAAGTGATTGTTCAAATAGTTTAATGAAGTCACCAAAGTAGGTATGATCAAATTCGTTCTCCTGTAGGCATAATTTAAGTTTGCCTTAAACATAAAGTTGAATGCCTATTAGTTCCCAAAGGCAAATTCAAGAGTTTAATATACTTGAAAGCATTAGATTGTCAGGTATTGACTGATACTCGGAGATGTTTGGTTCATTTGCATCAAGAAGATTTAATTCCATAGATCCAGACAGAAATTTTAAGATGAGGTCCTAGATTTGAAGTATACATGACTAGTTAAAAGCATACAAAAATTTTGATATTATCCTCTTTATTGAAATAATTGTCCTGAAACATTTGTACAGATCCTTTAAAACAAATACATACAACTAAAAAGCAAAAATAAAGCATAATACCACATACAACCAGTCGGCCAGTGACTTTATCCTTTAATAATTTGGAATTTTATTAAGATAAAAACTATCAGGGAACGCATCCTTGGTAATGTACCTTTTTCACATGATGAAGGGCACAGACAGGCCTTGAAACTGGATAACAAACAGTACCAGTCGAGAGGATACTAATTGATTCACGGCTAACATTTAGGGTACAGCCATATGGGTAAATAAATTCCAATGAATCACTTAATGACAAAAATAAATAAAACTTTATTTTTTAATTTACTACCTGAAATTGTTATCGTCTTCATTGTCGGAATGTAGCCATTTAAAACCTTTATCAGTCGCATTTGATAACTCAAAATTTGTAATTGAAGATTGTTGTAATTGTATGACACCAGCTGCGATAGGAAGTGTACGGTTAAGCACACCATTTGAAATCAAGGCCTCTTTAGGATCGAAATATTTATGAAATAACGTACGGATAACGGAATCTGTATTGGATATAATTAGATCATATAAATACTTATAATTTGGCAAAGGTGCAGAATCCGGGCACTAGAATTTTTCTTTTTTAGGTATTCTTAATCAACAGGGTAGATAACTTCCGTATACAAAGTTTCATGAGAAATAAATAAAATTTTAGTGTTTATTCTACTGTCACCTTTTCTGAAAAAATTAAAGCTAAGTTCCTGACCGTTGTTAAATGAGATTCCAAATTCTTCAAGTAGGAAATTTATATTTGTACCATTTTTTTCTTCACCACCTTCACTGGATAGGACAAATAGAGATCCACCGGACTGTAAGAATTTTCGTAGGACTGAAAACTTAAGGAAAAAAAGTATTACATATGTACATATATGATACATGTTTGACACTGCAGGTCAATAATGGAAAATTTGGAATACAAAGGATATGTTGCAACATACATATGTATGTAAAACTGTAGGAATTTTTAAAATGATAACAATTCAAATACAATTACATACATACATAGGTCAGGTTAAAAAAAAGACATAAAAACCTCTTCATCAGTGAATTTTACTCTAGGTGATGGCACAACAAAAATGCGACATTTATTAAGGTAAGCTTCGGTTATCTCTTCATTCAGATTTCTAAAATTAAATTCTTATTAAAACAATAAATATTTTAGGAAAACATATTATTTTAATTTATTAAATTTAATTACGTTTCTACTTCCCATCCACTTCTTATATGCTTATGAATTTGTCGAAAATTGGTGTAAATATTATATTCCTCACCCTTTGTTTGATTAAAAATGATAAGATTTGAGACAACCATATTTGCAGAAAAACATAAAGCATATAAAATAATAATTAAAACTAAAAGTGCACTGTTGTCATAGAAACTAATATATTTTCAGAAAATTTATCTGGCGTACTCAGGGTAGAGGCAATACAAAGGTGGAAAGTTTGTTCCTTATAATTCTGCTTATAATCTGTATTATTTAATAATCTCACGCTGATAGAAAATTACGTAGAAGTATTATAAAGACTTTCTCCACTTCAAACTATTTTATATTTAAATATTATAAGATAAATAAGTAGGCACAATAATAATTTAATCCGATATACCAATAATGGATTATTTTCCTTTCTTTGCTTTAATTTCCATATGCAAAAGTTGGTTTTGTAAACGCTTCTCTTCTATTTGCTCCTAAAAGATAAAATATAGAAGTAATTTATCATGGAAAATAAAAATATGTACTTACCTCTAGGAGAATTTTCTGCATATGAAGATGTTCCAACTTAGCCCTCTTTAATGCATTGTCAAGCTCCGTAACTGAATTACAAGATGTTACAAATGCAGGAGACTGTGAGTTCCCTCTAAAAATGAATGGTGTTTGATCTAAAGCTTTCCTCTTATGAACATTCTGATGAGTATGCTCCTGTAATTTAAGAATAAGACTAGTATTATAAGAACAGATTTTTTTTCTGTAAAACTCAACTAAATAATTTGTGGATGCCGTCGACTGTTGATCAAAGTCTTCACCAACAAAACCATTTTCGAAGTCTCTCCTATTAAAGGAAAATTTTGTAGTCAATGTTGTCATAGGGGTTTCACGAATTAATTCGAGCATTTTGTTTAAAGAAGCACAAGGCTTACTTTCGGATTCGGCAAAGTCATCATCAGAATAACAATTACCGTTAACAGAGTCTGTTAGAACAAAAAGTTTTTGATAATTTTTTAGGTCACCAGAGATGTTATTGTCGATTGAAGGCTGCTTCTTTTGTGACAACGTTTCATTAAAGACGTTATCAACAAAAAATTCTGCTGTAGATTTTGTTATTTCATTATCCGCATTCCAACAAGTAATCCCTATAGTGCTTATTATTTCTATAACAATGTTGTCGATCTGAAAATAAAAGCTTTATTTTAATTCTAATATTAAATATCTAACATTAAAGGAAAATTAAGTTATAAATTCCAAAATTAATCACCTCTGTAAACACAACAGAGTCTTCACCTACAGTTTTTGCCTTATTTAACTTAGCCATTGTGTCACGACGAATAGGAGCCCACACACAATCTCGGATCTAAATTGGCAGATAAAAATCATAATTAATTCAAACACTTCCTTCCATGATTTCTTTGCATATTGTGATGCCCCTTGATTTACAGCTTGCTGGCGGATATATTCCCATAGTTCCTGTTTACTCTGACGGGAAACTTGTGATGAATGAGAAAAGAGTGGCTCCTTAAAGTCTCGAACTAATTTTGCAATTGACAGACGATGAGAGCACATTTCTTAAATTTTGAAAAACTTTATTACGCAAAAAATTGATACAATACAAAAACTAAGCACTACATATATTTAATAAAATATGTGTTCCTATGTACAGATTAAAAAATTGTAAAAATCGGATAAAGTTTAAAAACACAAAAACAGAAAACCTTTTAAATACCATAAAAATTTCTTGGAGCTTAATAATGATTTTATCCGTTCAATTTATTCAAGGAAAAGAGAGATCTAGTCATCAATTATGATCTACGTCTCATATAGAATAATACGGAATGTGCAGTATAACTATGTCTATGCAACTGTCATGTCTATCCATCTATTATTTGTCAGTCAGTCTCAACCATACATAAATGTTTGTGTTTGCTCATTTATGTCTAACTATCACAGGTTTTCATCTAATCAATCTAATGTCTACACTCATAATTTATTCGCTCATGTTACTCAACATCAATCAATAGATGAAATAATAGATACATATATGGAGATATTACGTACATATTTACTAGATGTTGAGTTAAAAAATAAAAGCTTGACAAAAATTTTTAAGTATAATCTTCGTATCACTCATATGGATTAAATAACTTCAATACATAGTATGTATATCTTATTATTCGTTTTTATAAGTTCAATTTTTACTTATTGGTAAACTTTTACGATGTAACAATTTTCATTGCTTATAAAATACCTACTAAATTGTTTCTTGTCAAATTAAATTCTTTATTAAAGATTATGGATAAAGTTTGTTTTGATGGATGTAACTTAAAGTGTCAGCAGTTACATAAATCACATCTTTAGATTAGCTCATTAAGTCTATTTATTGTTTTTCATTTATCTCTTTTAATACTACACATAATATTTGTTGGTGAGTAACAAAATTTATTTATTACCAGATTATTTTAAATGTTCTTTATCACCTTTATAAAATAATTAAAATTGATCCATTTATTCAAACATGCTTATTTCTTGTTTACATCAAGAGAAAATCAGCTGTTTTAATCAGCCCGACTTAATTATATTTTAATGTGAAATTGTTTAATCCGGAGTATTTTATTCAATTGACAACCTCAATAAACTAACAATAAGTTGTCTTCCGGCATAATAAACAATATTTAAAATGAAATTCTTATCTCATTTTAAATAATAAATGATTTGCCATTATAATATTTTATTACTAAATTTATTTATTTTTACTTGTGGTTCTTTATCTAATAACTATCCAAAATGCCGTAATTATCAACAAGCATGTGCTGTTGAATTATTGAAATTTCCAACATTATTTAATGAAGAAAAGGATGGTTTTAATGAACAACAAAATAAAGATGTTAAGATTATTCAAGAAGGATCGGGAGAAAATAACGAGGATGAAAAAAATTCCTTTGTTCCTTTTGGAAGGTCCTTTCCCCTATATGATGAATTTGTCTCAACTACGCCGACATATGATTACTCATTGGACCCTATTGAAAAAATTCGGCATCAAGTCTGCTCTTGCTTCGGCGGTGACCTTTTTAATGACCAATATATTTAAAATTCTCGTTTTTGCTAAAACGCTAAATTTTTATTTTCCTCTTATTCTAAACTAAATTCTAGCAGATATATGTATATGCAAATATACACACATAACATACTATAAACATGCTTTTTATTGTAGAGCAAGAAGAATGCGGCAACTTTAATAATAATGGACAAATATTGGAATTAAGTAACCACATAAGATTTGCATTCTGTAAACCACTTGACGAAATATTCAAGGTGAAATGTAAAGGAATGCGGACGTTAGCTCGCATTATTGGAAGAATAGATATGGAAAGTAAGTCTATCAGTTTAGATACAAACTGCTTTGAGAAAATTAACAAATGAAAAGTTCTATGTTGGCTTTTATTAGCCTAAGCTAAAAATTATTGGATGGAGTACTAGGCTGAATGTCTAAAATTGATTTCATTTTTAACTTGAATTGTTACTCTAGATAAGTTTTGTTTGGAAAGAGAGGATAATTATTTTAGGGTGAGGGGGTAATTACGCGAATAAATATTTTATTTTAATAATCTAAATTTTATCTAATCTATAACAAGGTTACTTATTTAGCTGGTGACAGACTCGTACAGGTTAATGATACACTTATTTTCTGTCAATGTGAATCAAATAGATGGGTAAGATTGATGGTTGAACCCTGGATAAACGATATGTTTTCGTTTTCATATATTTGCATTTAATGAACACGTAAAATAAACAAGATGAAATTAAACATTTTGATATTTATAATTCCAATTGCTAGGATATTGCTTGAAAAATTTTCAATGCTTGTAATTATACTACAATATTTTTTAATTTGTGAATAGGTATGTTGAGTGTAAAAAATGAATTTTGCTACGGCAATTTAAACACTGTTGTGAACTTGTGGGATATCAATAGCATTTTTATTAGTATTAAATCATTGAATTTTAAACTGTTAAATGTTTGCGAAACTGATAATTATAACTTTTGTAGGATTTGGAGAATAAAATATGTTGCAAAGAAATAAAAACTGGTAAAATGTGTCTCTAACTTGTTTGTATAAATAGACAAAAAAGACTACGGAATAGAATGTTATACATATGACAATGAATACACACAAAGCTGTATGTCAATAGCTGTGGCACTTTATTTCCTCTGTCGATAATCCAACCAATATAGGAAATGGCAAAAAAATAAGTCAACATATTTAGTCTTAGATACTTAAAGTTGAGAAAAAACCTTAAAAAAACATTACTTTTTAAAACTTATCGAACACTTCTTATTAAGTTTATTAGGATTTTCGAATATATTATATTGAAATGGCTCACAGTAACAGTTCTAATAAAACAGATTACGAATTCAATTGGAAGAATCCAAATGAAATAAAACGAAAGTAAGTCAAATCTTAATTTAGCAAAATGAAATAATTATATAAAAGATGGGAATCGTTCGCTAAATTTGGTTATACATCGGCGCAAACACCTAAAGTGGTAGAAATGACAGGAAAAAATTTTGATAAATGGTAAAGCTTTATTTTAGAGTGGTGCTAATTTTTAGTCTTATGGAAATTGTTGAAGGGGAACTTAGAAGTAAATTCTTTATTTAGGTTGAAAGATGCTTACGTGATCGATGGTAAATTAATAACAACAACTATGACTGGAATTGTAGGTTATAATTAATTGAAAATCTAAAAAATCCTTTGAAATTTTGGAGCATATAGTATATATATTTAAAAAAGTCTAACACAAATTTGATGTTCTTATTAAAAATAAATTTTTTAAATTAACTACAGGCCTTCTCAAAAGTGACAGGGTAAGTTTTTTATTTATAGTAATAAAAAATTGATGAATTCCTCAGACCAAAGAAGAAAGCAACGTTTAATGAGGTAAAATTAATTAAAAAATGTATCTAAACAAGAAAATAGAGCATAATATTTATTAGCATACAATACTAGGTAATTAAAAAATATTTTCTAACGTGAACCTCTGATTATAGACAGAAAAAGTCATTTTAAATGTTGCAAAGGATAGAGCAAATAATAGTAAAAACGAAATACAGGTAATTTAACTAAACTAAGTCTATATTAGTTAAATATTAGGCAGAACTAGATCAAATATGCTCTAAATTAGAAGCTATTGAGGGCCCTACTTTAAAGTCGGTGGCAGAGGTATCAACAGAAGGAAATGTTTATCAGAGGTAATATACTGTTATTTCAATTAAATCAATGATATCTTAAGACTGACAGACCACAACAAATACACAGGTTAATAACTATAAGAGTGAAAAATAATAAAAAAAAAGATTTTTATAAATTGGAAAGAAAATCTTTAAAATTAAAGGAGCACATAAAGAACGGTTCGATAAGGACGGAAAAGGAAAAGGAAAAGCTGGAAGAGGTTAGTGGTTGGGGTATATATGTAATTTAATGAAAATAAAATAGAAGACATTGTAGTCAATACGGGATACGTATCATCATACAGAAATGCCGGTATCTATTATATAAATTAAATTTATATGCATATGGGGACAAGATAACAAATTAATGTCGAAAGACAAAGCTTTCGGAAATAGGTTGCAAATTTCATGGGAGAAACAGTAATATTATAAATATATATTTAGGTACGTATGACAAAGTACATAAAAATTAAGACGAATTTAAATGAAGTGATCAAAATAAAATATAGATATAATTAAAGCAGATAATAAAATATCTAACAATAGTTAAAAGTAACAGATTCCTACACAATACAAAATAGGTAAGACGTATTGTAGCCATTTACAATTAAAAAATTTTTTTAACCTAATTTGTTGGCATTCTGCTTATTTTTCAAGAAAAAAGTAAAGACTGTGTAGTTATGGAAATAGGGAAAAGTTATAGAAAGTTCTTTTCGCTATGACTGTTAAAATCGTTTTTTCACAACAAAATTCCCCATGAGTCAAAGTATTTCAGTTTATAATTAGTAGCATAATGTCGCAACGTTTTCTTTTCGTTGAAATTTCTGAAATATACTTTGTAAAAGCGCAAATTTTATCACAGCAGGAAATGGGAATTATCTGACGAATAGAAGAAATGGAAGCAATTGTAAGCTGAACGTTTCGCTGATAAGTATTAGTTTGGATTGTAATTCATAAACAGCGGAAACAGGGCTAGGTTTTTTATTTTATAAGCTTAAGATATACCATAAATTGTTTAGATCATGCAAGGAAAAAGGTGGGCGAACATGTATATGATTCCGTCACGACACGCATGTTGGCTTTGATGCGTTAAAATACCTGCCTCGCGCTTCGACACTTATGAATTATGCTGATAATGTGCGTAGAGAGAAACGAGGTTAATGTTTCATCTTCAGGTTTTTAAAATAAAAAATATAGGTTTTAAGTTTTTGTTTTGGTAGAGCGTGTTTTCCCCATATGATGTTGATGAATCACTTATTGGCTGTGAAGATAAGATCTTGAATCTTTTGAACTATTCAAAAGGATTTGGCTGAACAAGAGGAAGGATCGTTAAGGACAAGCTTGGCAGATTGGTAGACATGGTCTGCTTATTACAACCGAGAAAAGGTATCAATGTAAAAGCCCGCCCGTATCAAAAATTTTGAAAAATTTTTTTTTAATTTTTCAAAAATTCCTGGACATTGAACATTGAATATTTTTGAAACCTTCTGGATAAATATTTTTAAAATTTTTTTAAAATTTTTGTTGAAAGTTCAATAACTGAAAAATATAAACTTAAAGCCCGCTCGTATCAAAAATTTAAAAATTTTTTTTAATTTTTCAAAAATTCCTGGACCTTGACCATGGAATAATTTGGAAACCTTCTGGACAAATATTTTTTAAATTTTTTTAAAATTTTTCTTTTAAGTTCTAATACCTAAAAAATATAAAATTAAAGCCCGCCCGTATCAAAAATTTTGAAAAATTTTTTTTAATTATTCAGAAATTTTCTGGACCTTGACCATGGAATAATTTAGAAGTTTGTTAGGAAACATTGTCTTAAATTATTTTTAAATTTATGTTGCAAGTTCTAATACTTAAAAAATATGGAGTAAAAATAAAACAAGAAAAAAGAAGGGTACTACTGAGGGCTTTGAAGATCTATGGGCGTAGATGTGTATAAGGGAGGGGAGAGAGAAGGGGGAAGAAAGAAAGAAAGGAGTGGGGAAGAAAGAGAAGTGGTCCAAGTATCAATTCTCTGAAACCCCCACAATGAACTCAGGCATCGAAGTGTCCACCACTGAAAATCAACTGGCATCGAAGTGTCAACCATTAAGAAAAGAACAGACGACAAAATGTAGGCACTGAAACGTCCTAAGGGTCTAGGAGAAGAAATAAAACAAGAAAAAAGAAGGGTACTACTGAGGGCTTTGAAGATCTATGGGCGTAGATGTGTATAAGGGAGGGGAGAGAGAAGGGGGAAGAAAGAAAGAAAGGAGTGGGGAAGAAAGAGAAGTGGTCCAAGAATCACTCCTCTGAAACCCCCACAATGAACTCAGGCATCGAAGTGTACACCACTGACAATCAACTTGCACCGAAGTGTACACCACCAAGAAAAGAACAGGCGATCAAATGTAGGCACTGGGCAGTCCTAAGGGTCTAGGAGAAGAAATAAAACAAGAAAAAAGAAGGGTACTACTGAGGGCTTTGAAGATCTATGGGCGTAGATGTGTATAAGGGAGGGGAGAGAGAAGGGGGAAGAAAGAAAGAAAGGAGTGGGGAAGAAAGAGAAGTGGTCCAAGTATCAATTCTCTGAAACCCCCACAATGAACTCAGGCATCGAAGTGTCCACCACTGAAAATCAACTGGCATCGAAGTGTCAACCATTAAGAAAAGAACAGACGACAAAATGTAGGCACTGAAACGTCCTAAGGGTCTAGGAGAAGAAATAAAACAAAAAAAAAAAAAGAAGGGTACTACTGAGGGCTTTGAAGATCTATGGGCGTAGATGTGTATAAGGGAGGGGAGAGAGAAGGGGGAAGAAAGAAAGAAAGGAGTGGGGAAGAAAGAGAAGTGGTCCAAGAATCACTCCTCTGAAACCCCCACAATGAACTCAGGCATCGAAGTGTACACCACTGACAATCAACTTGCACCGAAGTGTACACCACCAAGAAAAGAACAGGCGATCAAATGTAGGCACTGGGCAGTCCTAAGGGTCTAGGAGAAGAAATAAAACAAGAAAAAAGGGTACTACTGAGGGCTTTGAAGATCTATGGGCGTAGATGTGTATAAGGGAGGGGAGAGAGAAGGGGGAAGAAAGAAAGAAAGGAGTGGGGAAGAAAGAGAAGTGGTCCAAGTATCAATTCTCTGAAACCCCCACAATGAACTCAGGCATCGAAGTGTCCACCACTGAAAATCAACTGGCATCGAAGTGTCAACCATTAAGAAAAGAACAGACGACAAAATGTAGGCACTGAAACGTCCTAAGGGTCTAGGAGAAGAAATAAAACAAGAAAAAAAGAAGGGTACTACTGAGGGCTTTGAAGATCTATGGGCGTAGATGTGTATAAGGGAGGGAGAGAGAAGGGGGAAGAAAGAAAGAAAGGAGTGGGGAAGAAAGAGAAGTGGTCCAAGAATCACTCCTCTGAAACCCCCACAATGAACTCAGGCATCGAAGTGTACACCACTGACAATCAACTTGCACCGAAGTGTACACCACCAAGAAAAGAACAGGCGATCAAATGTAGGCACTGGGCAGTCCTAAGGGTCTAGGAGAAGAAATAAAACAAGAAAAAAGAAGGGTACTACTGAGGGCTTTGAAGATCTATGGGCGTAGATGTGTATAAGGGAGGGAGAGAGAAGGGGGAAGAAAGAAAGAAAGGAGTGGGGAAGAAAGAGAAGTGGTCCAAGAATCACTCCTCTGAAACCCCCACAATGAACTCAGGCATCGAAGTGTACACCACTGACAATCAACTTGCACCGAAGTGTACACCACCAAGAAAAGAACAGGCGATCAAATGTAGGCACTGGGCAGTCCTAAGGGTCTAGGAGAAGAAATAAAACAAGAAAAAAGAAGGGTACTACTGAGGGCTTTGAAGATCTATGGGCGTAGATGTGTATAAGGGAGGGGAGAGAGAAGGGGGAAGAAAGAAAGAAAGGAGTGGGGAAGAAAGAGAAGTGGTCCAAGTATCAATTCTCTGAAACCCCACAATGAACTCAGGCATCGAAGTGTCCACCACTGAAAATCAACTGGCATCGAAGTGTCAACCATTAAGAAAAGAACAGACGACAAAATGTAGGCACTGAAACGTCCTAAGGGTCTAGGAGAAGAAATAAAACAAGAAAAAAGAAGGGTACTACTGAGGGCTTTGAAGATCTATGGGCGTAGATGTGTATAAGGGAGGGGAGAGAGAAGGGGGAAGAAAGAAAGAAAGGAGTGGGGAAGAAAGAGAAGTGGTCCAAGAATCACTCCTCTGAAACCCCCACAATGAACTCAGGCATCGAAGTGTACACCACTGACAATCAACTTGCACCGAAGTGTACACCACCAAGAAAAGAACAGGCGATCAAATGTAGGCACTGGGCAGTCCTAAGGGTCTAGAGAGAAGAAATAAAACAAAAAAAAAGAAGGGTACTACTGAGGGCTTTGAAGATCTATGGGCGTAGATGTGTATAAGGGAGGGAGAGAGAAGGGGGAAGAAAGAAAGAAAGGAGTGGGGAAGAAAGAGAAGTGGTCCAAGAATCACTCCTCTGAAACCCCACAATGAACTCAGGCATCGAAGTGTACACCACTGACAATCAACTTGCACCGAAGTGTACACCACCAAGAAAAGAACAGGCGATCAAATGTAGGCACTGGGCAGTCCTAAGGGTCTAGGAGAAGAAATAAAACAAGAAAAAAGAAGGGTACTACTGAGGGCTTTGAAGATCTATGGGCGTAGATGTGTATAAGGGGGGGAGAGAGAAGGGGGAAGAAAGAAAGAAAGGAGTGGGGAAGAAAGAGAAGTGGTCCAAGTATCAATTCTCTGAAACCCCCACAATGAACTCAGGCATCGAAGTGTCCACCACTGAAAATCAACTGGCATCGAAGTGTCAACCATTAAGAAAAGAACAGACGACAAAATGTAGGCACTGAAACGTCCTAAGGGTCTAGGAGAAGAAATAAAACAAGAAAAAAGAAGGGTACTACTGAGGGCTTTGAAGATCTATGGGCGTAGATGTGTATAAGGGAGGGGGGAGAGAGAAGGGTGAAGAAAGAAAGAAAGGAGTGGGGAAGAAAGAGAAGTGGTCCAAGAATCACTCCTCTGAAACCCCCACAATGAACTCAGGCATCGAAGTGTACACCACTGACAATCAACTTGCACCGAAGTGTACACCACCAAGAAAAGAACAGGCGATCAAATGTAGGCACTGGGCAGTCCTAAGGGTCTAGGAGAAGAAATAAAACAAGAAAAAAGAAGGGTACTACTGAGGGCTTTGAAGATCTATGGGCGTAGATGTGTATAAGGGAGGGAGAGAGAAGGGGGAAGAAAGAAAGAAAGGAGTGGGGAAGAAAGAGAAGTGGTCCAAGTATCAATTCTCTGAAACCCCACAATGAACTCAGGCATCGAAGTGTCCACCACTGAAAATCAACTGGCATCGAAGTGTCAACCATTAAGAAAAGAACAGACGACAAAATGTAGGCACTGAAACGTCCTAAGGGTCTAGGAGAAGAAATAAAACAAGAAAAAAGAAGGGTACTACTGAGGGCTTTGAAGATCTATGGGCGTAGATGTGTATAAGGGAGGGGAGAGAGAAGGGGGAAGAAAGAAAGAAAGGAGTGGGGAAGAAAGAGAAGTGGTCCAAGAATCACTCCTCTGAAACCCCACAATGAACTCAGGCATCGAAGTGTACACCACTGACAATCAACTTGCACCGAAGTGTACACCACCAAGAAAAGAACAGGCGATCAAATGTAGGCACTGGGCAGTCCTAAGGGTCTAGGAGAAGAAATAAAACAAGAAAAAAAGAAGGGTACTACTGAGGGCTTTGAAGATCTATGGGCGTAGATGTGTATAAGGGAGGGGAGAGAGAAGGGGGAAGAAAGAAAGAAAGGAGTGGGGAAGAAAGAGAAGTGGTCCAAGTATCAATTCTCTGAAACCCCCACAATGAACTCAGGCATCGAAGTGTCCACCACTGAAAATCAACTGGCATCGAAGTGTCAACCATTAAGAAAAGAACAGACGACAAAATGTAGGCACTGAAACGTCCTAAGGGTCTAGGAGAAGAAATAAAACAAAAAAAAAAGAAGGGTACTACTGAGGGCTTTGAAGATCTATGGGCGTAGATGTGTATAAGGGAGGGGAGAGAGAAGGGGGAAGAAAGAAAGAAAGGAGTGGGGAAGAAAGAGAAGTGGTCCAAGAATCACTCCTCTGAAACCCCCACAATGAACTCAGGCATCGAAGTGTACACCACTGACAATCAACTTGCACCGAAGTGTACACCACCAAGAAAAGAACAGGCGATCAAATGTAGGCACTGGGCAGTCCTAAGGGTCTAGGAGAAGAAATAAAACAAGAAAAAAAAGAAGGGTACTACTGAGGGCTTTGAAGATCTATGGGCGTAGATGTGTATAAGGGAGGGGAGAGAGAAGGGGGAAGAAAGAAAGAAAGGAGTGGGGAAGAAAGAGAAGTGGTCCAAGTATCAATTCTCTGAAACCCCCACAATGAACTCAGGCATCGAAGTGTACACCACTGACAATCAACTTGCACCGAAGTGTACACCACCAAGAAAAGAACAGGCGATCAAATGTAGGCACTGGGCAGTCCTAAGGGTCTAGGAGAAGAAATAAAACAAGAAAAAAGAAGGGTACTACTGAGGGCTTTGAAGATCTATGGGCGTAGATGTGTATAAGGGAGGGGAGAGAGAAGGGGGAAGAAAGAAAGAAAGGAGTGGGGAAGAAAGAGAAGTGGTCCAAGAATCACTCCTCTGAAACCCCCACAATGAACTCAGGCATCGAAGTGTACACCACTGACAATCAACTTGCACCGAAGTGTACACCACCAAGAAAAGAACAGGCGATCAAATGTAGGCACTGGGCAGTCCTAAGGGTCTAGGAGAAGAAATAAAACAAGAAAAAAAAGAAGGGTACTACTGAGGGCTTTGAAGATCTATGGGCGTAGATGTGTATAAGGGAGGGGGAGAGAGAAGGGGGAAGAAAGAAAGAAAGGAGTGGGGAAGAAAGAGAAGTGGTCCAAGTATCAATTCTCTGAAACCCCACAATGAACTCAGGCATCGAAGTGTCCACCACTGAAAATCAACTGGCATCGAAGTGTCAACCATTAAGAAAAGAACAGACGACAAAATGTAGGCACTGAAACGTCCTAAGGGTCTAGGAGAAGAAATAAAACAAAAAAAAAAGAAGGGTACTACTGAGGGCTTTGAAGATCTATGGGCGTAGATGTGTATAAGGGAGGGAGAGAGAAGGGGGAAGAAAGAAAGAAAGGAGTGGGGAAGAAAGAGAAGTGGTCCAAGAATCACTCCTCTGAAACCCCCACAATGAACTCAGGCATCGAAGTGTACACCACTGACAATCAACTTGCACCGAAGTGTACACCACCAAGAAAAGAACAGGCGATCAAATGTAGGCACTGGGCAGTCCTAAGGGTCTAGGAGAAGAAATAAAACAAGAAAAAAGAAGGGTACTACTGAGGGCTTTGAAGATCTATGGGCGTAGATGTGTATAAGGGGGGAGAGAGAAGGGGGAAGAAAGAAAGAAAGAAAGGAGTGGGGAAGAAAGAGAAGTGGTCCAAGTATCAATTCTCTGAAACCCCCACAATGAACTCAGGCATCGAAGTGTCCACCACTGAAAATCAACTGGCATCGAAGTGTCAACCATTAAGAAAAGAACAGACGACAAAATGTAGGCACTGAAACGTCCTAAGGGTCTAGGAGAAGAAATAAAACAAGAAAAAAAGAAGGGTACTACTGAGGGCTTTGAAGATCTATGGGCGTAGATGTGTATAAGGGAGGGGAGAGAGAAGGGGAAGAAAGAAAGAAAGGAGTGGGGAAGAAAGAGAAGTGGTCCAAGAATCACTCCTCTGAAACCCCACAATGAACTCAGGCATCGAAGTGTACACCACTGACAATCAACTTGCACCGAAGTGTACACCACCAAGAAAAGAACAGGCGATCAAATGTAGGCACTGGGCAGTCCTAAGGGTCTAGGAGAAGAAATAAAACAACAAAAAAAAGAAGGGTACTACTGAGGGCTTTGAAGATCTATGGGCGTAGATGTGTATAAGGGAGGGAGAGAGAAGGGGGAAGAAAGAAAGAAAGGAGTGGGGAAGAAAGAGAAGTGGTCCAAGTATCAATTCTCTGAAACCCCACAATGAACTCAGGCATCGAAGTGTCCACCACTGAAAATCAACTGGCATCGAAGTGTCAACCATTAAGAAAAGAACAGACGACAAAATGTAGGCACTGAAACGTCCTAAGGGTCTAGGAGAAGAAATAAAACAAGAAAAAGAAGGGTACTACTGAGGGCTTTGAAGATCTATGGGCGTAGATGTGTATAAGGGAGGGGAGAGAAGGGGGGGAAGAAAGAAAGAAAGGAGTGGGGAAGAAAGAGAAGTGGTCCAAGAATCACTCCTCTGAAACCCCCACAATGAACTCAGGCATCGAAGTGTACACCACTGACAATCAACTTGCACCGAAGTGTACACCACCAAGAAAAGAACAGGCGATCAAATGTAGGCACTGGGCAGTCCTAAGGGTCTAGGAGAAGAAATAAAACAAAAAAAAAAAAGAAGGGTACTACTGAGGGCTTTGAAGATCTATGGGCGTAGATGTGTATAAGGGAGGGGAGAGAGAAGGGGGAAGAAAGAAAGAAAGGAGTGGGGAAGAAAGAGAAGTGGTCCAAGTATCAATTCTCTGAAACCCCACAATGAACTCAGGCATCGAAGTGTCCACCACTGAAAATCAACTGGCATCGAAGTGTCAACCATTAAGAAAAGAACAGACGACAAAATGTAGGCACTGAAACGTCCTAAGGGTCTAGGAGAAGAAATAAAACAAAAAAAAAGAAGGGTACTACTGAGGGCTTTGAAGATCTATGGGCGTAGATGTGTATAAGGGAGGGAGAGAGAAGGGGGAAGAAAGAAAGAAAGGAGTGGGGAAGAAAGAGAAGTGGTCCAAGAATCACTCCTCTGAAACCCCCACAATGAACTCAGGCATCGAAGTGTACACCACTGACAATCAACTTGCACCAGTGTACACCACCAAGAAAAGAACAGGCGATCAAATGTAGGCACTGGGCAGTCCTAAGGGTCTAGGAGAAGAAATAAAACAAAAAAAAGAAGGGTACTACTGAGGGCTTTGAAGATCTATGGGCGTAGATGTGTATAAGGGAGGGGAGAGAGAAGGGGGAAGAAGAAAGAAAGAAAGGAGTGGGGAAGAAAGAGAAGTGGTCCAAGAATCACTCCTCTGAAACCCCACAATGAACTCAGGCATCGAAGTGTACACCACTGACAATCAACTTGCACCGAAGTGTACACCACCAAGAAAAGAACAGGCGATCAAATGTAGGCACTGGGCAGTCCTAAGGGTCTAGGAGAAGAAATAAAACAAGAAAAAAAAGAAGGGTACTACTGAGGGCTTTGAAGATCTATGGGCGTAGATGTGTATAAGGGGGAGGGGAGAGAGAAGGGGAAGAAAGAAAGAAAGGAGTGGGGAAGAAAGAGAAGTGGTCCAAGTATCAATTCTCTGAAACCCCACAATGAACTCAGGCATCGAAGTGTCCACCACTGAAAATCAACTGGCATCGAAGTGTCAACCATTAAGAAAAGAACAGACGACAAAATGTAGGCACTGAAACGTCCTAAGGGTCTAGGAGAAGAAATAAAACAAGAAAAAAAAGAAGGGTACTACTGAGGGCTTTGAAGATCTATGGGCGTAGATGTGTATAAGGGAGGGGGAGAGAGAAGGGGGAAGAAAGAAAGAAAGGAGTGGGGAAGAAAGAGAAGTGGTCCAAGAATCACTCCTCTGAAACCCCCACAATGAACTCAGGCATCGAAGTGTACACCACTGACAATCAACTTGCACCGAAGTGTACACCACCAAGAAAAGAACAGGCGATCAAATGTAGGCACTGGGCAGTCCTAAGGGTCTAGGAGAAGAAATAAAACAAAAAAAAAAGAAGGGTACTACTGAGGGCTTTGAAGATCTATGGGCGTAGATGTGTATAAGGGAGGGAGAGAGAAGGGGGAAGAAAGAAAGAAAGGAGTGGGGAAGAAAGAGAAGTGGTCCAAGTATCAATTCTCTGAAACCCCACAATGAACTCAGGCATCGAAGTGTCCACCACTGAAAATCAACTGGCATCGAAGTGTCAACCATTAAGAAAAGAACAGACGACAAAATGTAGGCACTGAAACGTCCTAAGGGTCTAGGAGAAGAAATAAAACAAGAAAAAAGAAGGGTACTACTGAGGGCTTTGAAGATCTATGGGCGTAGATGTGTATAAGGGAGGGGAGAGAGAAGGGGGAAGAAAGAAAGAAAGGAGTGGGGAAGAAAGAGAAGTGGTCCAAGAATCACTCCTCTGAAACCCCCACAATGAACTCAGGCATCGAAGTGTACACCACTGACAATCAACTTGCACCGAAGTGTACACCACCAAGAAAAGAACAGGCGATCAAATGTAGGCACTGGGCAGTCCTAAGGGTCTAGGAGAAGAAATAAAACAAGAAAAAAAGAAGGGTACTACTGAGGGCTTTGAAGATCTATGGGCGTAGATGTGTATAAGGGAGGGGAGAGAGAAGGGGGAAGAAAGAAAGAAAGGAGTGGGGAAGAAAGAGAAGTGGTCCAAGTATCAATTCTCTGAAACCCCACAATGAACTCAGGCATCGAAGTGTCCACCACTGAAAATCAACTGGCATCGAAGTGTCAACCATTAAGAAAAGAACAGACGACAAAATGTAGGCACTGAAACGTCCTAAGGGTCTAGGAGAAGAAATAAAACAAGAAAAAAGAAGGGTACTACTGAGGGCTTTGAAGATCTATGGGCGTAGATGTGTATAAGGGAGGGAGAGAGAAGGGGGAAGAAAGAAAGAAAGGAGTGGGGAAGAAAGAGAAGTGGTCCAAGAATCACTCCTCTGAAACCCCCACAATGAACTCAGGCATCGAAGTGTACACCACTGACAATCAACTTGCACCGAAGTGTACACCACCAAGAAAAGAACAGGCGATCAAATGTAGGCACTGGGCAGTCCTAAGGGTCTAGGAGAAGAAATAAAACAGAAAAAAGAAGGGTACTACTGAGGGCTTTGAAGATCTATGGGCGTAGATGTGTATAAGGGAGGGGAGAGAGAAGGGGGAAGAAAGAAAGAAAGGAGTGGGGAAGAAAGAGAAGTGGTCCAAGTATCAATTCTCTGAAACCCCACAATGAACTCAGGCATCGAAGTGTCCACCACTGAAAATCAACTGGCATCGAAGTGTCAACCATTAAGAAAAGAACAGACGACAAAATGTAGGCACTGAAACGTCCTAAGGGTCTAGGAGAAGAAATAAAACAAGAAAAAAGAAGGGTACTACTGAGGGCTTTGAAGATCTATGGGCGTAGATGTGTATAAGGGAGGGAGAGAGAAGGGGGAAGAAAGAAAGAAAGGAGTGGGGAAGAAAGAGAAGTGGTCCAAGAATCACTCCTCTGAAACCCCCACAATGAACTCAGGCATCGAAGTGTACACCACTGACAATCAACTTGCACCGAAGTGTACACCACCAAGAAAAGAACAGGCGATCAAATGTAGGCACTGGGCAGTCCTAAGGGTCTAGGAGAAGAAATAAAACAAGAAAAAAAAAAAGAAGGGTACTACTGAGGGCTTTGAAGATCTATGGGCGTAGATGTGTATAGGGGAGGGAGAGAGAAGGGGGAAGAAAAAAAAAAAGGAGTGGGGAAGAAAGAGAAGTGGTCCAAGTATCAATTCTCTGAAACCCCACAATGAACTCAGGCATCGAAGTGTCCACCACTGAAAATCAACTGGCATCGAAGTGTCAACCATTAAGAAAAGAACAGACGACAAAATGTAGGCACTGAAACGTCCTAAGGGTCTAGGAGAAGAAATAAAACAAAAAAAAAAAAGAAGGGTACTACTGAGGGCTTTGAAGATCTATGGGCGTAGATGTGTATAAGGGGGGGAGAGAGAAGGGGGAAGAAAGAAAGAAAGGAGTGGGGAAGAAAGAGAAGTGGTCCAAGAATCACTCCTCTGAAACCCCACAATGAACTCAGGCATCGAAGTGTACACCACTGACAATCAACTTGCACCGAAGTGTACACCACCAAGAAAAGAACAGGCGATCAAATGTAGGCACTGGGCAGTCCTAAGGGTCTAGGAGAAGAAATAAAACAAGAAAAAAAAAAGAAGGGTACTACTGAGGGCTTTGAAGATCTATGGGCGTAGATGTGTATAAGGGAGGGAGAGAGAAGGGGGAAGAAAGAAAGAAAGGAGTGGGGAAGAAAGAGAAGTGGTCCAAGTATCAATTCTCTGAAACCCCACAATGAACTCAGGCATCGAAGTGTCCACCACTGAAAATCAACTGGCATCGAAGTGTCAACCATTAAGAAAAGAACAGACGACAAAATGTAGGCACTGAAACGTCCTAAGGGTCTAGGAGAAGAAATAAAACAAAAAAAAAAAGAAGGGTACTACTGAGGGCTTTGAAGATCTATGGGCGTAGATGTGTATAAGGGAGGGGAGAGAGAAGGGGGAAGAAAGAAAGAAAGGAGTGGGGAAGAAAGAGAAGTGGTCCAAGAATCACTCCTCTGAAACCCCCACAATGAACTCAGGCATCGAAGTGTACACCACTGACAATCAACTTGCACCGAAGTGTACACCACCAAGAAAAGAACAGGCGATCAAATGTAGGCACTGGGCAGTCCTAAGGGTCTAGGAGAAGAAATAAAACAAGAAAAAAGAAGGGTACTACTGAGGGCTTTGAAGATCTATGGGCGTAGATGTGTATAAGGGAGGGGGGAGAGAGAAGGGGGAAGAAAGAAAGAAAGGAGTGGGGAAGAAAGAGAAGTGGTCCAAGTATCAATTCTCTGAAACCCCACAATGAACTCAGGCATCGAAGTGTCCACCACTGAAAATCAACTGGCATCGAAGTGTCAACCATTAAGAAAAGAACAGACGACAAAATGTAGGCACTGAAACGTCCTAAGGGTCTAGGAGAAGAAATAAAACAAGAAAAAAGAAGGGTACTACTGAGGGCTTTGAAGATCTATGGGCGTAGATGTGTATAAGGGAGGGGAGAGAGAAGGGGGAAGAAAGAAAGAAAGGAGTGGGGAAGAAAGAGAAGTGGTCCAAGAATCACTCCTCTGAAACCCCCACAATGAACTCAGGCATCGAAGTGTACACCACTGACAATCAACTTGCACCGAAGTGTACACCACCAAGAAAAGAACAGGCGATCAAATGTAGGCACTGGGCAGTCCTAAGGGTCTAGGAGAAGAAATAAAACAAGAAAAAAAGAAGGGTACTACTGAGGGCTTTGAAGATCTATGGGCGTAGATGTGTATAAGGGAGGGGGAGAGAGAAGGGGGAAGAAAGAAAGAAAGGAGTGGGGAAGAAAGAGAAGTGGTCCAAGTATCAATTCTCTGAAACCCCACAATGAACTCAGGCATCGAAGTGTCCACCACTGAAAATCAACTGGCATCGAAGTGTCAACCATTAAGAAAAGAACAGACGACAAAATGTAGGCACTGAAACGTCCTAAGGGTCTAGGAGAAGAAATAAAACAAGAAAAAAAAGAAGGGTACTACTGAGGGCTTTGAAGATCTATGGGCGTAGATGTGTATAAGGGAGGGAGAGAGAAGGGGGAAGAAAGAAAGAAAGGAGTGGGGAAGAAAGAGAAGTGGTCCAAGAATCACTCCTCTGAAACCCCCACAATGAACTCAGGCATCGAAGTGTACACCACTGACAATCAACTTGCACCGAAGTGTACACCACCAAGAAAAGAACAGGCGATCAAATGTAGGCACTGGGCAGTCCTAAGGGTCTAGGAGAAGAAATAAAAAACAAAAAAAAAGAAGGGTACTACTGAGGGCTTTGAAGATCTATGGGCGTAGATGTGTATAAGGGAGGGAGAGAGAAGGGGGAAGAAAGAAAGAAAGGAGTGGGGAAGAAAGAGAAGTGGTCCAAGTATCAATTCTCTGAAACCCCCACAATGAACTCAGGCATCGAAGTGTCCACCACTGAAAATCAACTGGCATCGAAGTGTCAACCATTAAGAAAAGAACAGACGACAAAATGTAGGCACTGAAACGTCCTAAGGGTCTAGGAGAAGAAATAAAACAAGAAAAAAGAAGGGTACTACTGAGGGCTTTGAAGATCTATGGGCGTAGATGTGTATAAGGGAGGGAGAGAGAAGGGGGAAGAAAGAAAGAAAGGAGTGGGGAAGAAAGAGAAGTGGTCCAAGAATCACTCCTCTGAAACCCCCACAATGAACTCAGGCATCGAAGTGTACACCACTGACAATCAACTTGCACCGAAGTGTACACCACCAAGAAAAGAACAGGCGATCAAATGTAGGCACTGGGCAGTCCTAAGGGTCTAGGAGAAGAAATAAAACAAGAAAAAGAAGGGTACTACTGAGGGCTTTGAAGATCTATGGGCGTAGATGTGTATAAGGGAGGGGAGAGAGAAGGGGGAAGAAAGAAAGAAAGGAGTGGGGAAGAAAGAGAAGTGGTCCAAGTATCAATTCTCTGAAACCCCCACAATGAACTCAGGCATCGAAGTGTCCACCACTGAAAATCAACTGGCATCGAAGTGTCAACCATTAAGAAAAGAACAGACGACAAAATGTAGGCACTGAAACGTCCTAAGGGTCTAGGAGAAGAAATAAAACAAGAAAAAAAAAGAAGGGTACTACTGAGGGCTTTGAAGATCTATGGGCGTAGATGTGTATAAGGGAGGGGAGAGAGAAGGGGGAAGAAAGAAAGAAAGGAGTGGGGAAGAAAGAGAAGTGGTCCAAGAATCACTCCTCTGAAACCCCCACAATGAACTCAGGCATCGAAGTGTACACCACTGACAATCAACTTGCACCGAAGTGTACACCACCAAGAAAAGAACAGGCGATCAAATGTAGGCACTGGGCAGTCCTAAGGGTCTAGGAGAAGAAATAAAACAAGAAAAAAGAAGGGTACTACTGAGGGCTTTGAAGATCTATGGGCGTAGATGTGTATAAGGGAGGGAGAGAGAAGGGGGAAGAAAGAAAGAAAAGGAGTGGGGAAGAAAGAGAAGTGGTCCAAGTATCAATTCTCTGAAACCCCACAATGAACTCAGGCATCGAAGTGTCCACCACTGAAAATCAACTGGCATCGAAGTGTCAACCATTAAGAAAAGAACAGACGACAAAATGTAGGCACTGAAACGTCCTAAGGGTCTAGGAGAAGAAATAAAACAACAAAAAAAAGAAGGGTACTACTGAGGGCTTTGAAGATCTATGGGCGTAGATGTGTATAAGGGAGGGAGAGAGAAGGGGGAAGAAAGAAAGAAAGGAGTGGGGAAGAAAGAGAAGTGGTCCAAGAATCACTCCTCTGAAACCCCCACAATGAACTCAGGCATCGAAGTGTACACCACTGACAATCAACTTGCACCGAAGTGTACACCACCAAGAAAAGAACAGGCGATCAAATGTAGGCACTGGGCAGTCCTAAGGGTCTAGGAGAAGAAATAAAACAAGAAAAAAGAAGGGTACTACTGAGGGCTTTGAAGATCTATGGGCGTAGATGTGTATAAGGGAGGGGAGAGAGAAGGGGGAAGAAAGAAAGAAAGGAGTGGGGAAGAAAGAGAAGTGGTCCAAGTATCAATTCTCTGAAACCCCACAATGAACTCAGGCATCGAAGTGTCCACCACTGAAAATCAACTGGCATCGAAGTGTCAACCATTAAGAAAAGAACAGACGACAAAATGTAGGCACTGAAACGTCCTAAGGGTCTAGGAGAAGAAATAAAACAAAAAAAAAGAAGGGTACTACTGAGGGCTTTGAAGATCTATGGGCGTAGAGATGTGTATAAGGGAGGAGAGAGAAGGGGGAAGAAAGAAAGAAAGGAGTGGGGAAGAAAGAGAAGTGGTCCAAGAATCACTCCTCTGAAACCCCCACAATGAACTCAGGCATCGAAGTGTACACCACTGACAATCAACTTGCACCGAAGTGTACACCACCAAGAAAAGAACAGGCGATCAAATGTAGGCACTGGGCAGTCCTAAGGGTCTAGGAGAAGAAAAATAAAACAAGAAAAAAAAGAAGGGTACTACTGAGGGCTTTGAAGATCTATGGGCGTAGATGTGTATAAGGGAGGGGAGAGAGAAGGGGGAAGAAAGAAAGAAAGGAGTGGGGAAGAAAGAGAAGTGGTCCAAGAATCACTCCTCTGAAACCCCCACAATGAACTCAGGCATCGAAGTGTACACCACTGACAATCAACTTGCACCGAAGTGTACACCACCAAGAAAAGAACAGGCGATCAAATGTAGGCACTGGGCAGTCCTAAGGGTCTAGGAGAAGAAATAAAACAAGAAAAAAGAAGGGTACTACTGAGGGCTTTGAAGATCTATGGGCGTAGATGTGTATAAGGGAGGGAGAGAGAAGGGGGAAGAAAGAAAGAAAGGAGTGGGGAAGAAAGAGAAGTGGTCCAAGTATCAATTCTCTGAAACCCCACAATGAACTCAGGCATCGAAGTGTCCACCACTGAAAATCAACTGGCATCGAAGTGTCAACCATTAAGAAAAGAACAGACGACAAAATGTAGGCACTGAAACGTCCTAAGGGTCTAGGAGAAGAAATAAAACAAGAAAAAAAAGAAGGGTACTACTGAGGGCTTTGAAGATCTATGGGCGTAGATGTGTATAAGGGAGGGGAGAGAGAAGGGGGAAGAAAGAAAGAAAGGAGTGGGGAAGAAAGAGAAGTGGTCCAAGAATCACTCCTCTGAAACCCCCACAATGAACTCAGGCATCGAAGTGTACACCACTGACAATCAACTTGCACCGAAGTGTACACCACCAAGAAAAGAACAGGCGATCAAATGTAGGCACTGGGCAGTCCTAAGGGTCTAGGAGAAGAAATAAAACAAGAAAAAAAGAAGGGTACTACTGAGGGCTTTGAAGATCTATGGGCGTAGATGTGTATAAGGGAGGGGAGAGAGAAGGGGGAAGAAAGAAAGAAAGGAGTGGGGAAGAAAGAGAAGTGGTCCAAGTATCAATTCTCTGAAAACCCCCAATGAACTCAGGCATCGAAGTGTCCACCACTGAAAATCAACTGGCATCGAAGTGTCAACCATTAAGAAAAGAACAGACGACAAAATGTAGGCACTGAAACGTCCTAAGGGTCTAGGAGAAGAAATAAAACAAGAAAAAAAAGAAGGGTACTACTGAGGGCTTTGAAGATCTATGGGCGTAGATGTGTATAAGGGAGGGAGAGAGAAGGGGGAAGAAAGAAAGAAAGGAGTGGGGAAGAAAGAGAAGTGGTCCAAGAATCACTCCTCTGAAACCCCCACAATGAACTCAGGCATCGAAGTGTACACCACTGACAATCAACTTGCACCGAAGTGTACACCACCAAGAAAAGAACAGGCGATCAAATGTAGGCACTGGGCAGTCCTAAGGGTCTAGGAGAAGAAATAAAACAAGAAAAAAGAAGGGTACTACTGAGGGCTTTGAAGATCTATGGGCGTAGATGTGTATAAGGGAGGGGAGAGAGAAGGGGGAAGAAAGAAAGAAAGGGAGTGGGGAAGAAAGAGAAGTGGTCCAAGTATCAATTCTCTGAAACCCCACAATGAACTCAGGCATCGAAGTGTCCACCACTGAAAATCAACTGGCATCGAAGTGTCAACCATTAAGAAAAGAACAGACGACAAAATGTAGGCACTGAAACGTCCTAAGGGTCTAGGAGAAGAAATAAAACACAAAAAAAAAAAGAAGGGTACTACTGAGGGCTTTGAAGATCTATGGGCGTAGATGTGTATAAGGGAGGGGAGAGAGAAGGGGAAGAAAGAAAGAAAGGAGTGGGGAAGAAAGAGAAGTGGTCCAAGAATCACTCCTCTGAAACCCCCACAATGAACTCAGGCATCGAAGTGTACACCACTGACAATCAACTTGCACCGAAGTGTACACCACCAAGAAAAGAACAGGCGATCAAATGTAGGCACTGGGCAGTCCTAAGGGTCTAGGAGAAGAAATAAAACAAGAAAAAAGAAGGGTACTACTGAGGGCTTTGAAGATCTATGGGCGTAGATGTGTATAAGGGAGGGGAGAGAGAAGGGGGGGAAGAAAGAAAGAAAGGAGTGGGGAAGAAAGAGAAGTGGTCCAAGTATCAATTCTCTGAAACCCCACAATGAACTCAGGCATCGAAGTGTCCACCACTGAAAATCAACTGGCATCGAAGTGTCAACCATTAAGAAAAGAACAGACGACAAAATGTAGGCACTGAAACGTCCTAAGGGTCTAGGAGAAGAAATAAAACAAAAAAAAAAAAGAAGGGTACTACTGAGGGCTTTGAAGATCTATGGGCGTAGATGTGTATAAGGGAGGGGAGAGAGAAGGGGGAAGAAAGAAAGAAAGGAGTGGGGAAGAAAGAGAAGTGGTCCAAGAATCACTCCTCTGAAACCCCACAATGAACTCAGGCATCGAAGTGTACACCACTGACAATCAACTTGCACCGAAGTGTACACCACCAAGAAAAGAACAGGCGATCAAATGTAGGCACTGGGCAGTCCTAAGGGTCTAGGAGAAGAAATAAAACAAGAAAAAGAAGGGTACTACTGAGGGCTTTGAAGATCTATGGGCGTAGATGTGTATAAGGGAGGGGAGAGAGAAGGGGGAAGAAAGAAAGAAAGGAGTGGGGAAGAAAGAGAAGTGGTCCAAGTATCAATTCTCTGAAACCCCACAATGAACTCAGGCATCGAAGTGTCCACCACTGAAAATCAACTGGCATCGAAGTGTCAACCATTAAGAAAAGAACAGACGACAAAATGTAGGCACTGAAACGTCCTAAGGGTCTAGGAGAAGAAATAAAACAAGAAAAAAGAAGGGTACTACTGAGGGCTTTGAAGATCTATGGGCGTAGATGTGTATAAGGGAGGGGAGAGAGAAGGGGGAAGAAAGAAAGAAAGGAGTGGGGAAGAAAGAGAAGTGGTCCAAGAATCACTCCTCTGAAACCCCACAATGAACTCAGGCATCGAAGTGTACACCACTGACAATCAACTTGCACCGAAGTGTACACCACCAAGAAAAGAACAGGCGATCAAATGTAGGCACTGGGCAGTCCTAAGGGTCTAGGAGAAGAAATAAAACAAGAAAAAAGAAGGGTACTACTGAGGGCTTTGAAGATCTATGGGCGTAGATGTGTATAAGGGAGGGGAGAGAGAAGGGGGAAGAAAGAAAGAAAGGAGTGGGGAAGAAAGAGAAGTGGTCCAAGTATCAATTCTCTGAAACCCCCACAATGAACTCAGGCATCGAAGTGTCCACCACTGAAAATCAACTGGCATCGAAGTGTCAACCATTAAGAAAAGAACAGACGACAAAATGTAGGCACTGAAACGTCCTAAGGGTCTAGGAGAAGAAATAAAACAAGAAAAAAGAAGGGTACTACTGAGGGCTTTGAAGATCTATGGGCGTAGATGTGTATAAGGGAGGGGAGAGAGAAGGGGGAAGAAAGAAAGAAAGGAGTGGGGAAGAAAGAGAAGTGGTCCAAGAATCACTCCTCTGAAACCCCCACAATGAACTCAGGCATCGAAGTGTACACCACTGACAATCAACTTGCACCGAAGTGTACACCACCAAGAAAAGAACAGGCGATCAAATGTAGGCACTGGGCAGTCCTAAGGGTCTAGGAGAAGAAATAAAACAAGAAAAAGAAGGGTACTACTGAGGGCTTTGAAGATCTATGGGCGTAGATGTGTATAAGGGAGGGAGAGAGAAGGGGGAAGAAAGAAAGAAAGGAGTGGGGAAGAAAGAGAAGTGGTCCAAGTATCAATTCTCTGAAACCCCACAATGAACTCAGGCATCGAAGTGTCCACCACTGAAAATCAACTGGCATCGAAGTGTCAACCATTAAGAAAAGAACAGACGACAAAATGTAGGCACTGAAACGTCCTAAGGGTCTAGGAGAAGAAATAAAACAAGAAAAAAGAAGGGTACTACTGAGGGCTTTGAAGATCTATGGGCGTAGATGTGTATAAGGGAGGGGAGAGAGAAGGGGGAAGAAAGAAAGAAAGGAGTGGGGAAGAAAGAGAAGTGGTCCAAGAATCACTCCTCTGAAACCCCACAATGAACTCAGGCATCGAAGTGTACACCACTGACAATCAACTTGCACCGAAGTGTACACCACCAAGAAAAGAACAGGCGATCAAATGTAGGCACTGGGCAGTCCTAAGGGTCTAGGAGAAGAAATAAAACAAGAAAAAAGAAGGGTACTACTGAGGGCTTTGAAGATCTATGGGCGTAGATGTGTATAAGGGAGGGAGAGAGAAGGGGGAAGAAAGAAAGAAAGGAGTGGGGAAGAAAGAGAAGTGGTCCAAGTATCAATTCTCTGAAACCCCACAATGAACTCAGGCATCGAAGTGTCCACCACTGAAAATCAACTGGCATCGAAGTGTCAACCATTAAGAAAAGAACAGACGACAAAATGTAGGCACTGAAACGTCCTAAGGGTCTAGAGAAGAAGAAATAAAACAAGAAAAAAGAAGGGTACTACTGAGGGCTTTGAAGATCTATGGGCGTAAATGTGTATAAGGGAGGGGAGAGAGAAGGGGGAAGAAAGAAAGAAAGGAGTGGGGAAGAAAGAGAAGTGGTCCAAGAATCACTCCTCTGAAACCCCCACAATGAACTCAGGCATCGAAGTGTACACCACTGACAATCAACTTGCACCGAAGTGTACACCACCAAGAAAAGAACAGGCGATCAAATGTAGGCACTGGGCAGTCCTAAGGGTCTAGGAGAAGAAATAAAACAAGAAAAAAAAAAGAAGGGTACTACTGAGGGCTTTGAAGATCTATGGGCGTAGATGTGTATAAGGGAGGGAGAGAGAAGGGGGAAGAAAGAAAGAAAGGAGTGGGGAAGAAAGAGAAGTGGTCCAAGTATCAATTCTCTGAAACCCCCACAATGAACTCAGGCATCGAAGTGTCCACCACTGAAAATCAACTGGCATCGAAGTGTCAACCATTAAGAAAAGAACAGACGACAAAATGTAGGCACTGAAACGTCCTAAGGGTCTAGGAGAAGAAATAAAACAAGAAAAAAGAAGGGTACTACTGAGGGCTTTGAAGATCTATGGGCGTAGATGTGTATAAGGGAGGGGAGAGAGAAGGGGGAAGAAAGAAAGAAAGGAGTGGGGAAGAAAGAGAAGTGGTCCAAGAATCACTCCTCTGAAACCCCACAATGAACTCAGGCATCGAAGTGTACACCACTGACAATCAACTTGCACCGAAGTGTACACCACCAAGAAAAGAACAGGCGATCAAATGTAGGCACTGGGCAGTCCTAAGGGTCTAGGAGAAGAAATAAAACAAGAAAAAAGAAGGGTACTACTGAGGGCTTTGAAGATCTATGGGCGTAGATGTATATAGGGAGGGGAGAGAGAAGGGGGAAGAAAGAAAGAAAGGAGTGGGGAAGAAAGAGAAGTGGTCCAAGTATCAATTCTCTGAAACCCCACAATGAACTCAGGCATCGAAGTGTCCACCACTGAAAATCAACTGGCATCGAAGTGTCAACCATTAAGAAAGAACAGACGACAAAATGTAGGCACTGAAACGTCCTAAGGGTCTAGGAGAAGAAATAAAACAAGAAAAAAGAAGGGTACTACTGAGGGCTTTGAAGATCTATGGGCGTAGATGTGTATAAGGGAGGGAGAGAGAAGGGGGAAGAAAGAAAGAAAGGAGTGGGGAAGAAAGAGAAGTGGTCCAAGAATCACTCCTCTGAAACCCCACAATGAACTCAGGCATCGAAGTGTACACCACTGACAATCAACTTGCACCGAAGTGTACACCACCAAGAAAAGAACAGGCGATCAAATGTAGGCACTGGGCAGTCCTAAGGGTCTAGGAGAAGAAATAAAACAAGAAAAAAGAAGGGTACTACTGAGGGCTTTGAAGATCTATGGGCGTAGATGTGTATAAGGGAGGGGAGAGAGAAGGGGGAAGAAAGAAAGAAAGGAGTGGGGAAGAAAGAGAAGTGGTCCAAGTATCAATTCTCTGAAACCCCACAATGAACTCAGGCATCGAAGTGTCCACCACTGAAAATCAACTGGCATCGAAGTGTCAACCATTAAGAAAAGAACAGACGACAAAATGTAGGCACTGAAACGTCCTAAGGGTCTAGGAGAAGAAATAAAACAAGAAAAAAGAAGGGTACTACTGAGGGCTTTGAAGATCTATGGGCGTAGATGTGTATAAGGGAGGGGAGAGAGAAGGGGGAAGAAAGAAAGAAAGGAGTGGGGAAGAAAGAGAAGTGGTCCAAGAATCACTCCTCTGAAACCCCCACAATGAACTCAGGCATCGAAGTGTACACCACTGACAATCAACTTGCACCGAAGTGTACACCACCAAGAAAAGAACAGGCGATCAAATGTAGGCACTGGGCAGTCCTAAGGGTCTAGGAGAAGAAATAAAACAAGAAAAAAGAAGGGTACTACTGAGGGCTTTGAAGATCTATGGGCGTAGATGTGTATAAGGGAGGGGAGAGAGAAGGGGGAAGAAAGAAAGAAAGGAGTGGGGAAGAAAGAGAAGTGGTCCAAGTATCAATTCTCTGAAACCCCACAATGAACTCAGGCATCGAAGTGTCCACCACTGAAAATCAACTGGCATCGAAGTGTCAACCATTAAGAAAAGAACAGACGACAAAATGTAGGCACTGAAACGTCCTAAGGGTCTAGGAGAAGAAATAAAACAAGAAAAAAGAAGGGTACTACTGAGGGCTTTGAAGATCTATGGGCGTAGATGTGTATAAGGGGGAGAGAGAAGGGGGAAGAAAGAAAGAAAGGAGTGGGGAAGAAAGAGAAGTGGTCCAAGAATCACTCCTCTGAAACCCCCACAATGAACTCAGGCATCGAAGTGTACACCACTGACAATCAACTTGCACCGAAGTGTACACCACCAAGAAAAGAACAGGCGATCAAATGTAGGCACTGGGCAGTCCTAAGGGTCTAGGAGAAGAAATAAAACAAGAAAAAAGAAGGGTACTACTGAGGGCTTTGAAGATCTATGGGCGTAGATGTGTATAAGGGAGGGGAGAGAGAAGGGGGAAGAAAGAAAGAAAGGAGTGGGGAAGAAAGAGAAGTGGTCCAAGTATCAATTCTCTGAAACCCCCACAATGAACTCAGGCATCGAAGTGTCCACCACTGAAAATCAACTGGCATCGAAGTGTCAACCATTAAGAAAAGAACAGACGACAAAATGTAGGCACTGAAACGTCCTAAGGGTCTAGGAGAAGAAATAAAACAAGAAAAAAGAAGGGTACTACTGAGGGCTTTGAAGATCTATGGGCGTAGATGTGTATAAGGGAGGGGAGAGAGAAGGGGGAAGAAAGAAAGAAAGGAGTGGGGAAGAAAGAGAAGTGGTCCAAGAATCACTCCTCTGAAACCCCACAATGAACTCAGGCATCGAAGTGTACACCACTGACAATCAACTTGCACCGAAGTGTACACCACCAAGAAAAGAACAGGCGATCAAATGTAGGCACTGGGCAGTCCTAAGGGTCTAGGAGAAGAAATAAAACAAGAAAAAAAAGAAGGGTACTACTGAGGGCTTTGAAGATCTATGGGCGTAGATGTGTATAAGGGAGGGGGAGAGAGAAGGGGGAAGAAAGAAAGAAAGGAGTGGGGAAGAAAGAGAAGTGGTCCAAGTATCAATTCTCTGAAACCCCCACAATGAACTCAGGCATCGAAGTGTCCACCACTGAAAATCAACTGGCATCGAAGTGTCAACCATTAAGAAAAGAACAGACGACAAAATGTAGGCACTGAAACGTCCTAAGGGTCTAGGAGAAGAAATAAAACAAGAAAAAGAAGGGTACTACTGAGGGCTTTGAAGATCTATGGGCGTAGATGTGTATAAGGGAGGGGAGAGAGAAGGGGGAAGAAAGAAAGAAAGGAGTGGGGAAGAAAGAGAAGTGGTCCAAGAATCACTCCTCTGAAACCCCCACAATGAACTCAGGCATCGAAGTGTACACCACTGACAATCAACTTGCACCGAAGTGTACACCACCAAGAAAAGAACAGGCGATCAAATGTAGGCACTGGGCAGTCCTAAGGGTCTAGGAGAAGAAATAAAACAAGAAAAAAGAAGGGTACTACTGAGGGCTTTGAAGATCTATGGGCGTAGATGTGTATAAGGGAGGGGAGAGAGAAGGGGGAAGAAAGAAAGAAAGGAGTGGGGAAGAAAGAGAAGTGGTCCAAGTATCAATTCTCTGAAACCCCACAATGAACTCAGGCATCGAAGTGTCCACCACTGAAAATCAACTGGCATCGAAGTGTCAACCATTAAGAAAAGAACAGACGACAAAATGTAGGCACTGAAACGTCCTAAGGGTCTAGGAGAAGAAATAAAACAAGAAAAAGAAGGGTACTACTGAGGGCTTTGAAGATCTATGGGCGTAGATGTGTATAAGGGAGGGGAGAGAGAAGGGGGAAGAAAGAAAGAAAGGAGTGGGGAAGAAAGAGAAGTGGTCCAAGAATCACTCCTCTGAAACCCCCACAATGAACTCAGGCATCGAAGTGTACACCACTGACAATCAACTTGCACCGAAGTGTACACCACCAAGAAAAGAACAGGCGATCAAATGTAGGCACTGGGCAGTCCTAAGGGTCTAGGAGAAGAAATAAAACAAGAAAAAAAGAAGGGTACTACTGAGGGCTTTGAAGATCTATGGGCGTAGATGTGTATAAGGGAGGGGAGAGAGAAGGGGAAGAAAGAAAGAAAGGAGTGGGGAAGAAAGAGAAGTGGTCCAAGTATCAATTCTCTGAAACCCCCACAATGAACTCAGGCATCGAAGTGTCCACCACTGAAAATCAACTGGCATCGAAGTGTCAACCATTAAGAAAAGAACAGACGACAAAATGTAGGCACTGAAACGTCCTAAGGGTCTAGGAGAAGAAATAAAACAAGAAAAAAGAAGGGTACTACTGAGGGCTTTGAAGATCTATGGGCGTAGATGTGTATAAGGGAGGGGAGAGAGAAGGGGGAAGAAAAAGAAAGAAAGGAGTGGGGAAGAAAGAGAAGTGGTCCAAGAATCACTCCTCTGAAACCCCCACAATGAACTCAGGCATCGAAGTGTACACCACTGACAATCAACTTGCACCGAAGTGTACACCACCAAGAAAAGAACAGGCGATCAAATGTAGGCACTGGGCAGTCCTAAGGGTCTAGGAGAAGAAATAAAACAAGAAAAAAGAAGGGTACTACTGAGGGCTTTGAAGATCTATGGGCGTAGATGTGTATAAGGGAGGGGGAGAGAAGGGGGAAGAAAGAAAGAAAGAAAGGAGGGGAAGAAAGAGAAGTGGTCCAAGAATCATTCTCTGAAACCCCCACAATGAACTCAGGCATCGAAGTGTCCACCACTGAAAATCAACTGGCACCGAAGTGTACACCACCAAGAAAAGAACAGGCGACAAAATGTAGGCACTGAACCGTCCTAAGGGTCTAGGAGAAGAAATAAAACAAGAAAAAAGAAGGGTACTACTGAGGGCTTTGAAGATCTATGGGCGTAGATGTGTATAAGGGAGGGGGAGAGAAGGGGAAGAAAAAGAAAGAAAGAAAGGAGTGGGGAAGAAAGAGAAGTGGTCCAAGAATCACTCCTCTGAAACCCCACAATGAACTCAGGCATCGAAGTGTCCACCACTGAAAATCAACTGGCACCGAAGTGTACACCACCAAGAAAAGAACAGGCGACAAAATGTAGGCACTGAAACGTCCTAAGGGTCTAGGAGAAGAAATAAAACAAGAAAAAAGAAGGGTACTACTGAGGGCTTTGAAGATCTATGGGCGTAGATGTGTATAAGGGAGGGGAGAGAGAAGGGGAAGAAAGAAAGAAAGAAAGGAGTGGGGAAGAAAGAGAAGTGGTCCAAGAATCACTCCTCTGAAACCCCCACAATGAACTCAGGCATCGAAGTGTACACCACTGACAATCAACTTGCACCGAAGTGTACACCACCAAGAAAAGAACAGGCGATCAAATGTAGGCACTGGGCAGTCCTAAGGGTCTAGGAGAAAAAATAAAACAAGAAAAAAGAAGGGTACTACTGAGGGCTTTGAAGATCTATGGGCGTAGATGTGTATAAGGGAGGGGAGAGAGAAGGGGGAAGAAAGAAAGAAAGAAAGGAGTGGGGAAGAAAGAGAAGTGGTCCAAGAATCAATTCTCTGAAACCCCACAATGAACTCAGGCATCGAAGTGTCCACCACTGAAAATCAACTGGCATCGAAGTGTCAACCATTAAGAAAAGAACAGACGACAAAATGTAGGCACTGAAACGTCCTAAGGGTCTAGGAGAAAAATAAAACAAGAAAAAAGAAGGGTACTACTGAGGGCTTTGAAGATCTATGGGCGTAGATGTGTATAAGGGAGGGAGAGAAGGGGGAAGAAAGAAAGAAAGAAAGGAGTGGGGAAGAAAGAGAAGTGGTCCAAGAATCACTCCTCTGAAACCCCACAATGAACTCAGGCATCGAAGTGTACACCACTGACAATCAACTGCACCGAAGTGTACACCACCAAGAAAAGAACAGGCGATCAAATGTAGGCACTGGGCAGTCCTAAGGGTCTAGGAGTAAAAATAAAACAAGAAAAAAGAAGGGTACTACTGAGGGCTTTGAAGATCTATGGGCGTAGATGTGTATAAGGGAGGGGGAAGAGAAGGGTGAAGAAAGAAAGAAAGAAAGGAGTGGGGAAGAAAGAGAAGTGGTCCAAGAATCAATTCTCTGAAACCCCACAATGAACTCAGGCATCGAAGTGTCCACCACTGAAAATCAACTGGCATCGAAGTGTCAACCACCAAGAAAAGAACAGACGACAAAATGTAGGCACTGAAACGTCCTAAGGGTCTAGGAGTAAAAATAAAACAAGAAAAAAGAAGGGTACTACTGAGGGCTTTGAAGATCTATGGGCGTAGATGTGTATAAGGGAGGGGAGAGAGAAGGGGGAAGAAAGAAAGAAAGAAAGGAGTGGGGAAGAAAGAGAAGTGGTCCAAGAATCACTCCTCTGAAACCCCACAATGAACTCAGGCATCGAAGTGTCCACCACTGACAATCAACTGGCACCGAAGTGTACACCACCAAGAAAAGAACAGGCGATCAAATGTAGGCACTGAACAGTCCTAAGGGTCTAGGAGTAAAAATAAAACAAGAAAAAAGAAGGGTACTACTGAGGGCTTTGAAGATCTATGGGCGTAGATGTGTATAAGGGAGGGGGAAGAGAAGGGTGAAGAAAGAAAGAAAGAAAGGAGTGGGGAAGAAAGAGAAGTGGTCCAAGAATCAATTCTCTGAAACCCCCACAATGAACTCAGGCATCGAAGTGTCCACCACTGAAAATCAACTGGCACCGAAGTGTACACCACCAAGAAAAGAACAGGCGACAAAATGTAGGCACTGAACCGTCCTAAGGGTCTAGGAGTAAAAATAAAACAAGAAAAAAAGAAGGGTACTACTGAGGGCTTTGAAGATCTATGGGCGTAGATGTGTATAAGGGAGGGGGAAGAGAAGGGTGAAGAAAGAAAGAAAGAAAGGAGTGGGGAAGAAAGAGAAGTGGTCCAAGAATCACTCCTCTGAAACCCCCACAATGAACTCAGGCACCGAAGTGTCCACCACTGACTATCAACTGGCACCGAAGTGTACACCACCAAGAAAAGAACAGGCGACAAAATGTAGGCACTGAACCGTCCTAAGGGTCTAGGAGTAAAAATAAAACAAGAAAAAAGAAGGGTACTACTGAGGGCTTTGAAGATCTATGGGCGTAGATGTGTATAAGGGAGGGGGAAGAGAAGGGTGAAGAAAGAAAGAAAGAAAGGAGTGGGGAAGAAAGAGAAGTGGTCCAAGAATCACTCCTCTGAAACCCCCACAATGAACTCAGGCACCGAAGTGTCCACCACTGACTATCAACTGGCACCGAAGTGTACACCACCAAGAAAAGAACAGGCGACAAAATGTAGGCACTGAACCGTCCTAAGGGTCTAGGAGAAAAAATAAAACAAGAAAAAGAAGGGTACTACTGAGGGCTTTGAAGATCTATGGGCGTAGATGTGTATAAGGGAGGGGGAAGAGAAGGGTGAAGAAAGAAAGAAAGAAAGGAGTGGGGAAGAAAGAGAAGTGGTCCAAGAATCACTCCTCTGAAACCCCCACAATGAACTCAGGCACCGAAGTGTCCACCACTGACTATCAACTGGCACCGAAGTGTACACCACCAAGAAAAGAACAGGCGACAAAATGTAGGCACTGAACCGTCCTAAGGGTCTAGGAGTAAAAATAAAACAAGAAAAAGAAGGGTACTACTGAGGGCTTTGAAGATCTATGGGCGTAGATGTGTATAAGGGAGGGGGAAGAGAAGGGGAAGAAAGAAAGAAAGAAAGGAGTGGGGAAGAAAGAGAAGTGGTCCAAGAATCACTCCTCTGAAACCCCACAATGAACTCAGGCACCGAAGTGTCCACCACTGACTATCAACTGGCACCGAAGTGTACACCACCAAGAAAAGAACAGGCGACAAAATGTAGGCACTGAACCGTCCTAAGGGTCTAGGAGTAAAAATAAAACAAGAAAAAAGAAGGGTACTACTGAGGGCTTTGAAGATCTATGGGCGTAGATGTGTATAAGGGAGGGGGAAGAGAAGGGTGAAGAAAGAAAGAAAGAAAGGAGTGGGGAAGAAAGAGAAGTGGTCCAAGAATCACCTCTGAAACCCCCACAATGAACTCAGGCACCGAAGTGTCCACCACTGACTATCAACTGGCACCGAAGTGTACACCACCAAGAAAAGAACAGGCGACAAAATGTAGGCACTGAACCGTCCTAAGGGTCTAGGAGAAAAAATAAAACAAGAAAAAAGAAGGGTACTACTGAGGGCTTTGAAGATCTATGGGCGTAGATGTGTATAAGGGGGGGAAGAGAAGGGTGAAGAAAGAAAGAAAGAAAGGAGTGGGGAAGAAAGAGAAGTGGTCCAAGAATCACTCCTCTGAAAACCCCACAATGAACTCAGGCACCGAAGTGTCCACCACTGACTATCAACTGGCACCGAAGTGTACACCACCAAGAAAAGAACAGGCGACAAAATGTAGGCACTGAACCGTCCTAAGGGTCTAGGAGTAAAAATAAAACAAGAAAAAAGAAGGGTACTACTGAGGGCTTTGAAGATCTATGGGCGTAGATGTGTATAAGGGAGGGGGAAGAGAAGGGTGAAGAAAGAAAGAAAGAAAGGAGTGGGGAAGAAAGAGAAGTGGTCCAAGAATCACTCCTCTGAAACCCCACAATGAACTCAGGCACCGAAGTGTCCACCACTGACTATCAACTGGCACCGAAGTGTACACCACCAAGAAAAGAACAGGCGACAAAATGTAGGCACTGAACCGTCCTAAGGGTCTAGGAGTAAAAATAAAACAAGAAAAAGAAGGGTACTACTGAGGGCTTTGAAGATCTATGGGCGTAGATGTGTATAAGGGAGGGGGAAGAGAAGGGTGAAGAAAGAAAGAAAGAAAGGAGTGGGGAAGAAAGAGAAGTGGTCCAAGAATCACTCCTCTGAAACCCCCACAATGAACTCAGGCACCGAAGTGTCCACCACTGACTATCAACTGGCACCGAAGTGTACACCACCAAGAAAAGAACAGGCGACAAAATGTAGGCACTGAACCGTCCTAAGGGTCTAGGAGTAAAAATAAAACAAGAAAAAGAAGGGTACTACTGAGGGCTTTGAAGATCTATGGGCGTAGATGTGTATAAGGGAGGGGGAAGAGAAGGGTGAAGAAAGAAAGAAAGAAAGGAGTGGGGAAGAAAGAGAAGTGGTCCAAGAATCACTCCTCTGAAACCCCCACAATGAACTCAGGCACCGAAGTGTCCACCACTGACTATCAACTGGCACCGAAGTGTACACCACCAAGAAAAGAACAGGCGACAAAATGTAGGCACTGAACCGTCCTAAGGGTCTAGGAGTAAAAATAAAACAAGAAAAAAGAAGGGTACTACTGAGGGCTTTGAAGATCTATGGGCGTAGATGTGTATAGGGAGGGGGAAGAGAAGGGTGAAGAAAGAAAGAAAGAAAGGAGTGGGGAAGAAAGAGAAGTGGTCCAAGAATCACCTCTGAAACCCCCACAATGAACTCAGGCACCGAAGTGTCCACCACTGACTATCAACTGGCACCGAAGTGTACACCACCAAGAAAAGAACAGGCGACAAAATGTAGGCACTGAACCGTCCTAAGGGTCTAGGAGTAAAAATAAAACAAGAAAAAAGAAGGGTACTACTGAGGGCTTTGAAGATCTATGGGCGTAGATGTGTATAAGGGAGGGGGAAGAGAAGGGTGAAGAAAGAAAGAAAGAAAGGAGTGGGGAAGAAAGAGAAGTGGTCCAAGAATCACTCCTCTGAAACCCCCACAATGAACTCAGGCACCGAAGTGTCCACCACTGACTATCAACTGGCACCGAAGTGTACACCACCAAGAAAAGAACAGGCGACAAAATGTAGGCACTGAACCGTCCTAAGGGTCTAGGAGTAAAAATAAAACAAGAAAAAGAAGGGTACTACTGAGGGCTTTGAAGATCTATGGGCGTAGATGTGTATAAGGGAGGGGGAAGAGAAGGGTGAAGAAAGAAAGAAAGAAAGGAGTGGGGAAGAAAGAGAAGTGGTCCAAGAATCACCTCTGAAACCCCCACAATGAACTCAGGCACCGAAGTGTCCACCACTGACTATCAACTGGCACCGAAGTGTACACCACCAAGAAAAGAACAGGCGACAAAATGTAGGCACTGAACCGTCCTAAGGGTCTAGGAGTAAAAATAAAACAAGAAAAAAGAAGGGTACTACTGAGGGCTTTGAAGATCTATGGGCGTAGATGTGTATAAGGGAGGGGGAAGAGAAGGGTGAAGAAAGAAAGAAAGAAAGGAGTGGGGAAGAAAGAGAAGTGGTCCAAGAATCACTCCTCTGAAACCCCCACAATGAACTCAGGCACCGAAGTGTCCACCACTGACTATCAACTGGCACCGAAGTGTACACCACCAAGAAAAGAACAGGCGACAAAATGTAGGCACTGAACCGTCCTAAGGGTCTAGGAGTAAAAATAAAACAAGAAAAAGAAGGGTACTACTGAGGGCTTTGAAGATCTATGGGCGTAGATGTGTATAAGGGAGGGGGAAGAGAAGGGTGAAGAAAGAAAGAAAGAAAGGAGTGGGGAAGAAAGAGAAGTGGTCCAAGAATCACTCCTCTGAAACCCCCACAATGAACTCAGGCACCGAAGTGTCCACCACTGACTATCAACTGGCACCGAAGTGTACACCACCAAGAAAAGAACAGGCGACAAAATGTAGGCACTGAACCGTCCTAAGGGTCTAGGAGTAAAAATAAAACAAGAAAAAAGAAGGGTACTACTGAGGGCTTTGAAGATCTATGGGCGTAGATGTGTATAAGGGAGGGGGAAGAGAAGGGTGAAGAAAGAAAGAAAGAAAGGAGTGGGGAAGAAAGAGAAGTGGTCCAAGAATCACCTCTGAAACCCCCACAATGAACTCAGGCACCGAAGTGTCCACCACTGACTATCAACTGGCACCGAAGTGTACACCACCAAGAAAAGAACAGGCGACAAAATGTAGGCACTGAACCGTCCTAAGGGTCTAGGAGTAAAAATAAAACAAGAAAAAGAAGGGTACTACTGAGGGCTTTGAAGATCTATGGGCGTAGATGTGTATAAGGGAGGGGGAAGAGAAGGGTGAAGAAAGAAAGAAAGAAAGGAGTGGGGAAGAAAGAGAAGTGGTCCAAGAATCACTCCTCTGAAACCCCCACAATGAACTCAGGCACCGAAGTGTCCACCACTGACTATCAACTGGCACCGAAGTGTACACCACCAAGAAAAGAACAGGCGACAAAATGTAGGCACTGAACCGTCCTAAGGGTCTAGGAGTAAAAATAAAACAAGAAAAAGAAGGGTACTACTGAGGGCTTTGAAGATCTATGGGCGTAGATGTGTATAAGGGAGGGGGAAGAGAAGGGTGAAGAAAGAAAGAAAGAAAGGAGTGGGGAAGAAAGAGAAGTGGTCCAAGAATCACTCCTCTGAAACCCCCACAATGAACTCAGGCACCGAAGTGTCCACCACTGACTATCAACTGGCACCGAAGTGTACACCACCAAGAAAAGAACAGGCGACAAAATGTAGGCACTGAACCGTCCTAAGGGTCTAGGAGTAAAAATAAAACAAGAAAAAGAAGGGTACTACTGAGGGCTTTGAAGATCTATGGGCGTAGATGTGTATAAGGGAGGGGGAAGAGAAGGGTGAAGAAAGAAAGAAAGAAAGGAGTGGGGAAGAAAGAGAAGTGGTCCAAGAATCACTCCTCTGAAACCCCACAATGAACTCAGGCACCGAAGTGTCCACCACTGACTATCAACTGGCACCGAAGTGTACACCACCAAGAAAAGAACAGGCGACAAAATGTAGGCACTGAACCGTCCTAAGGGTCTAGGAGTAAAAATAAAACAAGAAAAAAAGAAGGGTACTACTGAGGGCTTTGAAGATCTATGGGCGTAGATGTGTATAAGGGAGGGGGAAGAGAAGGGTGAAGAAAGAAAGAAAGAAAGGAGTGGGGAAGAAAGAGAAGTGGTCCAAGAATCACCTCTGAAACCCCCACAATGAACTCAGGCACCGAAGTGTCCACCACTGACTATCAACTGGCACCGAAGTGTACACCACCAAGAAAAGAACAGGCGACAAAATGTAGGCACTGAACCGTCCTAAGGGTCTAGGAGTAAAAATAAAACAAGAAAAAGAAGGGTACTACTGAGGGCTTTGAAGATCTATGGGCGTAGATGTGTATAAGGGAGGGGGAAGAGAAGGGTGAAGAAAGAAAGAAAGAAAGGAGTGGGGAAGAAAGAGAAGTGGTCCAAGAATCACTCCTCTGAAACCCCCACAATGAACTCAGGCACCGAAGTGTCCACCACTGACTATCAACTGGCACCGAAGTGTACACCACCAAGAAAAGAACAGGCGACAAAATGTAGGCACTGAACCGTCCTAAGGGTCTAGGAGTAAAAATAAAACAAGAAAAAAGAAGGGTACTACTGAGGGCTTTGAAGATCTATGGGCGTAGATGTGTATAAGGGAGGGGGAAGAGAAGGGTGAAGAAAGAAAGAAAGAAAGGAGTGGGGAAGAAAGAGAAGTGGTCCAAGAATCACCTCTGAAACCCCCACAATGAACTCAGGCACCGAAGTGTCCACCACTGACTATCAACTGGCACCGAAGTGTACACCACCAAGAAAAGAACAGGCGACAAAATGTAGGCACTGAACCGTCCTAAGGGTCTAGGAGTAAAAATAAAACAAGAAAAAGAAGGGTACTACTGAGGGCTTTGAAGATCTATGGGCGTAGATGTGTATAAGGGAGGGGGAAGAGAAGGGTGAAGAAAGAAAGAAAGAAAGGAGTGGGGAAGAAAGAGAAGTGGTCCAAGAATCACTCCTCTGAAACCCCACAATGAACTCAGGCACCGAAGTGTCCACCACTGACTATCAACTGGCACCGAAGTGTACACCACCAAGAAAAGAACAGGCGACAAAATGTAGGCACTGAACCGTCCTAAGGGTCTAGGAGTAAAAATAAAACAAGAAAAAGAAGGGTACTACTGAGGGCTTTGAAGATCTATGGGCGTAGATGTGTATAAGGGAGGGGAAGAGAGAGGGTGAAGAAAGAAAGAAAGAAAGGAGTGGGGAAGAAAGAGAAGTGGTCCAAGAATCACCCTCTGAAACCCCCACAATGAACTCAGGCACCGAAGTGTCCACCACTGACTATCAACTGGCACCGAAGTGTACACCACCAAGAAAAGAACAGGCGACAAAATGTAGGCACTGAACCGTCCTAAGGGTCTAGGAGTAAAAATAAAACAAGAAAAAAGAAGGGTACTACTGAGGGCTTTGAAGATCTATGGGCGTAGATGTGTATAAGGGAGGGGGAAGAGAAGGGGGAAGAAAGAAAGAAAGAAAGGAGTGGGGAAGAAAGAGAAGTGGTCCAAGAATCACTCCTCTGAAACCCCACAATGAACTCAGGCACCGAAGTGTCCACCACTGACTATCAACTGGCACCGAAGTGTACACCACCAAGAAAAGAACAGGCGACAAAATGTAGGCACTGAACCGTCCTAAGGGTCTAGGAGTAAAAATAAAACAAGAAAAAGAAGGGTACTACTGAGGGCTTTGAAGATCTATGGGCGTAGATGTGTATAAGGGAGGGGGAAGAGAAGGGTGAAGAAAGAAAGAAAGAAAGGAGTGGGGAAGAAAGAGAAGTGGTCCAAGAATCACTCCTCTGAAACCCCCACAATGAACTCAGGCACCGAAGTGTCCACCACTGACTATCAACTGGCACCGAAGTGTACACCACCAAGAAAAGAACAGGCGACAAAATGTAGGCACTGAACCGTCCTAAGGGTCTAGGAGTAAAAATAAAACAAGAAAAAGAAGGGTACTACTGAGGGCTTTGAAGATCTATGGGCGTAGATGTGTATAAGGGAGGGGGAAGAGAAGGGGAAGAAAGAAAGAAAGAAAGGAGTGGGGAAGAAAGAGAAGTGGTCCAAGAATCACCTCTGAAACCCCCACAATGAACTCAGGCACCGAAGTGTCCACCACTGACTATCAACTGGCACCGAAGTGTACACCACCAAGAAAAGAACAGGCGACAAAATGTAGGCACTGAACCGTCCTAAGGGTCTAGGAGTAAAAATAAAACAAGAAAAAGAAGTAAAACTGAGGGCTTTGAAGAAACAGAGAAAAAGAAGGAAGGGTGAAGAAAGAAAGAAAGAAAGGAGTGGGGAAGAAAGAGAAGTGGTCCAAGAATCACTCCTCTGAAACCCCACAATGAACTCAGGCACCGAAGTGTCCACCAACTATCAAACGAAGTGTACACCACCAAGAAAAGAACAGGACAAAATGTAGGCACTGGAACCGTCCTAAGGGTCTAGGAGTAAAAAT